>JAQQZS010000010.1:9180992-9191193 GCA_030068045.1 Platyallabes tihoni | reverse complement strand
GTAAAGACGATGTATCATTTAACAGCTCAAACAGGCGATCTACAGACGATCAAAATACGACTATAAAAAAACTAATGCGGTGTTTACCAGATGATACGCTCTTTAGCAGACGTCTCCGCGACGTACCTGTGCTATCTGGGTCTTTTGTGAAAAACAAAAAAAAGGGTTTAGGCTAGACTAGATTGACTGTACGTAATACGAAAATACGTAAAGGTTACTTTGACTAAAACTACACTAAAATACTTAAGGATTCCTCTGACTAAAACTAGACAAAAATCCCAGAATTTGACTAAACAAAAATAGCATAAAATAGCATATTTAGATTGACTAAATATGATAAAAACAGGGACATTTATCCTGAGACTAAAACTAAGACTAACATTTAAAATAGGTGACAAAATTAACAGTAGTCTGAGTATACTCTGCATTCAGAAAGTGCTGCTGTTTGCACCTCTGTGAATGAAAGCACTGTGTGTTTGTGGAACTTGGTCTCCGTGTTTCTTTCTCACTTGTTGAACCACTACAATGGTCTAAAATGCTGGCAGGTGGACCACAACTGAGCCCACAACAAAACCCCAGAACAATATCTGGGGCATCTCCTGGAAACAGGCACTCAATAGCAGGCTCTGCTGGAGCAGCTCTTACAATGTTTGCAGTTGATGGCGGCTGAACTAATACTCCCCTAATACTGAGGAGTCGGAGACATGCCTCTGCCAAACCATCGCAGAAAGGCCCAACACCTGCTAACTAAGCTCAAGCCGCATGATGGCATTGAGGCGTTTTTGCGCACCTTTGAAAAAATTGCAGAGCAGGAAGGCTGATACCGACGGGCCTGAAGAAACAAAGAATAGTGGTGGGTATGCGCAAAAACAGCTTGTTTAATCCACAAGTAGAATGAGAAGAAGCAGAAGATGGTAGGTGAATTGGTACAGAGTAACTTCATGATAACAAGGATTTGCATGGAGCTAGCGTATCCTTGAGTGAGTGCGTGTGTGTGTGTGTGCATGTGTTTTGAACAGCAGTGTACTGTATATACAGTTGTTCGAAAGTTAGTACCCCTTCTTTTAATTTCATGTGTTTTTGTGTATATGAATAATCATCTGATCATAGTGGGTTTTAGTATTAAGCAAATACAACCCCTGATGAATAACAACATAAAACGTTCTTCGCCATGCCATAATTTATTTTTGAAGCCAAAAAGAAAAAAATGTGGTCAATAATAAGAACTCCCCCACGATTCAATAGCTTGTAGATCCACCATTTGCAGCAATAACAATAAGTAATAATTTTCTACTGTATATGACACTATCAGTCTCTTACATCATTTTCGAGAAATTTTGGCCCATTCCTATTTACAAAAATGCTTTAGTTCATTGAGGTTTTAAGGAATTTGCATATGCACTGCTCTCCTAAGGTTCAGTCACAGGATTTTAATTAGCCCCTTAAGTCTATAAAACCTTTGATCAAATTAACTGCTGATGATACATCTCTTGGAGTGCTTCTCCTTTACGGACCTGAAAATTGCTGATCTCCTTTGATGTGCTCTCGGGGTGAATTTTCTCGTGAGCACACTCAGTCTACCTCTTTTGCTTTGTTTGACCCCAGGATGGAAGTCGGCTGGCCAGACAGCTCCAGAGTCATGTTTTTAACTCTGGGATGGCAAGCTCAAAGATGCATTGCAGATATAGCAGTGCAAGTGCTGGAGAGTCTTATTGGGGCCTCCTGTTAACTAGCTCCTGTTAACTAGCCTGATGCCAAGGACCTGGGGAGGGGACTTCACAGGTGGTATGCAAAAAAGCGAAAGGATAGCAAGCTTGCAGTGGTCTGTGATAGCGTAAAAGCCTACAGACATTTTACTGAGAGTTAGCCATAATTTCAAGATGCCACCATTCAGCTAGAGGGGCAAACAGTATGCCTCGATTTCCTCTGACAGAAACACATCTCTTTGCAGTAAGGCTCACAGTGTTAGTTTGGGTGTTTGTCAATTTGGAAGCACTGTACTAGTTTCCAGTTACTGTTCATTACTTATGGAGTTTGTGACTGCTAGATACAGATAGGATAAGATAAGATAAGATAAGATTGCACAGTTTCTACTGCAATGGATTGCACTAGGATAATATTGCACAGTTTAAAACTGTGTTATTGCACAGTTGCTATTGCACACAAATTTAAGATATGTAACTGTATTGTAAGATCGTATTATTATATTTAAGAGATTATAACGTTTGTAAAATATAGATATTGTAACATTATATAAGAGTATAGGACAGTTTGGAATATGGAGACTGATTCACTGGGAACAGCTCTGATTGTACTCTGATTTGATATTGCTCCTTTAGACACTTAGGATGTAACAGTCTGTAACTGAAGGAGCTGCTCAGAGGGGGTGAGAGTCATTCTCCAGCAATGATGATAGCTTAGCTACCATCCTCCTTTCTTCCAGTTGAGGCACTGCTGTATCAACAGACCACTCCATAGAAGATGGACCACCACAGAGTGAAAAAAAGACCTTAGTCTTCTCAACGGAAAGATCTGGCTCTGTCCTTATATGACATTGGAATTCAACAGTGTGTTGGTTTGAATCTCAAGTCTCACATTTTTTGTTGAAATTTTATTGTAGTTGCACTCAAAATTATTCACAAGTATTTTAAAAAAAATACTGGTGGGGGGGTGTAACTGTAACTTATACAGTAGCTGCTTGTAATAAATCAATGAAACAAGAGTAATTTACATAGCTCAACACAACTAATATGAAAGAATAACTTGATTTCTCTAAATTCAAAATCAATTTTGAACACAAGAAAATGGGCCTATGAATCAGCAGTCTGTTTGGAGGAGAAAGAATGAAGTGTATGCAGAAGAGTGCACCCTGCCTGCAGTGAAGCATGGTGGTGGCTCAGTGATGCTCTGGGGCTGTTTTGCTTCTCTTGGCACTGGAAACCTCCAGTGTGTAGAGGGCAAGATGGATTCAATCATGTAGTTTTGAAGAAACCATCACACCATCTGTGAGGAAGCTGAAACGTCGGTGTCATTGGACCTTCCAACAGGACAATGATCCCAAGCACACTTTAAAGTCCACCAAGACTTGGTTTCGGATGAAGTACTAGAGTGGGAGGGAGGGTTCTAGAGTGGCCATCACAGTTTCTTGACTTAAATGCAATAGACAAATTTTAAAAAAGCAGTTACAGCATGCAAACCCAAGAATCGTAATAGATTTACTTGCACATTAGAAATTGGCTAAGATGCCTCAGAAACATTGCCAGAACATCTACTCACTACTAACAATACTACTATCTGGCTATACATTACATTTGCAGCAGGTCATAATATAATAGTTTTCATGTTAACTTTGGAGAAACCACTTTTATATTAGTTGTGTTGAACTATTTAAATTTGAATTATTATAAAATTTAGATTTATTACAAATGTCTGCAAGTTAGTAATGTTGGCCAAAAAAATTCAATCAAAAAGCAGAAAACTGGCCAGTAGCCAAACATACTCCTCAGCGTTGAAGTCAGAAAAGAGCATGCAAACACAATGTGGCATTCACAGCACAGCTTGCAACATCTCTACCATTGCTCTCTTTGATTTTTCCCAATTCTCAAACTGGCATTCTCTCTACCTTTTTGGCAAGACCAGAGAATCCAAGGAATTCAGCTAAGATGTGTCATCAGCCGTTTCATATTTGGTGGCCTCGCATGCACTCCTCGCATTCCTGTTGATGGAATGGTTGCATGTTCCCAAGGGATAATACTGTAGAATTGAAAATTTTATAAATTTTAGAGTAGTCAGTGTGCAGCTTGTATAGCAGTACAGATTTGCTGTCCTCTTTTTGCAGATCTGCTGTCAATATGCAGACTTTATTGTCTAAATAACTGGAAGCAAAAATGTTGAATAAAGAGGACATGTCAAAACTGTGTCCAAAGTGTCAATATTTTGTGTGAGCACCATTGTTACCTAGCACGGCCTTAATCCTCCTGGACATGGAATTCACCAGAGCTGCACATGTTGTTGCTGGGATCCTTTTCCACTTGTCCATAATGATATCTCGGAGCTGCTGGATGTTAGACTTGATGCTTTGCCACCTTCCGCTTGAGGATGCTAATATAAGATACACAAATTTGTATGGTCCTATCAAACTGACAAACACAAGAACATGATAAATAGGACATGTGACTTTGCATGGTTAAAGATGTACAGTGGAACCTCGGATTACGAGTAACGAGCGTCACGTGATCACAACTGAGCCAACGGTTTTTCTCTCTCTTGCGCTGTGGGTAATCGTCTCCCCTGCTGGGTCTTAGTGCTCGTTTCGTACTGGTATAATCAACATCCGTGTGTGTGTGTGTGTTTTACTTTCTCTTGCGCTGCCAAGTGTGTGTTATGTGTGTACGCGCACGTAATTTGACACCGTGCCGGTTCACACTCTCTCTCTCTCTCTCTCTCTCTTTCTCTCGTCTTTAATGTGTGTGTGTGTGTTTGTGTGTGTGTGTGTGTGTTTGTGTGTGCGAAGCAGAGAGGGGGTGTTTCACTCACACACAACCGGCATGGTGTCAAATTACAAATGGTGTCAAATGGCACACACATAACACACACACTCCGCAGCACAAGAGAGAGAAACACACACATACACAGCGCCTGTGCGCATAAATGGAAACACTTATCTGTCTGGATTTATTTTTACTTTTTTAAAGATAAAGTGCAGGTTCATTTGTTTTATTTTTACTTTATATTTTGTGTTCATTATTTTTATGTATTTATTTTTTTGGGCTGTGGAACGAATAATTTGAATTTCCATTATTTCTTATGGAAAAATTACATTTGGTTTACGAATGTTTTGGAATACGAGCCCGCTTCCGGAACGAATTATGCTCGTAATCCGAGGTTTCACTGTATTTGAAAATATGAACCCTTTTTCTGGACAATGCCTTTGTCAGGTCTAGTGGGCACACTATCTAATAAATGAAAAAAAATATATTACGATTAAAAAAATATATTTTGTTATGCCGAGTTGATATGATGTTGATTCAGCTTATAAAATTGATCATAATCAAAATATGAATTATTTTACAGAAAAATACAATATTGTGTGCTGGACATGTTTGATCCCAGTTCTCAAGAATGACTGTGATGTTAAATTACAAGGATAGTATTCTTGCAGAGTACTCTGTTTTTAAGTGTTATTTATTACATCGTTTAATAAACGTTTTCCATCACTTTTGGCTTCTTTTGACTTTTCTCTAACTCTAGAATTAGATTATCACTATCTAAATTAGATAATCACTATCAGAAAATAATTAAGAACTCCTGATCATGAGGTATATATGTCTACTTGTGTGTGTAGGGAATAAAAAAGCAGAAGAGTAGAAACCGAGCCCAAACACATGTAAGCAACTTAACGGATTTAGTGAATCTGTCTTTTTTTTCATACAATTGTTATGTTAATTGCTTTTTGGCTAGCATGTATTTAGAGTAAGAAGTGTTGGGCCAACATAATGTTAAGTTACTTGCTTGTTACTACTAGCTGTGAAAACATTAGCCTTTTGAGTAATTAAAAATAAATATATATTATATCCCTAGTTTTTGCAGCCTAACTCTGTGTTTCAGTCAGTAAGTGGAATCTTTACCACCGCACCTTCCTAGCACAAAACATATGCAACATACACCAATTGAGACAATGATAGGGTCTCTCTTCATCATTCAGTTCCAGTAACCACTTTATCCTGGGTAGGGTGGTGGTATATGGATCCATATACTGTATGGCAGGAATATGTCCTGGCTGTGAAACCCATTGATCACATTCTCATACCCATTCACACCTAGGGGCAGTTTAACTGTCAAACTGAGCCGAACCATGGTGAGCTGTACTGAACCGTGCTGTGCCGTACTATGCAGTGGAAAAGCGCCATTAGCCAGACTGCGATGATTTGGGGATATGGGAAGGATGTCTGAGAACGCAGAAGACACCATTTATGTACATTTACGTCATTTGGATCCCACATAGACACGAAGACAATAAAAAATTCACACGGACATTAACACACTGTGCTCTTCTTGTATGTGTAGTGCAAACTAGGCTGAGCAAACAGATGTGGTGCCTGTGGCTAGAAAATAAATTTGCAAGTGGAATGTATTGAGGATTTGAGGTTCAGGGTTATTTGTTTGAATTAAATGACCCATGAAACACTTAGGCTGCTGTGTGTTAGGTGACTGCAATTAATATTAAGTACAAACATGTTTTTAGTTACAGTCAGACTTAATTAAAAGGGTAATGAGTTGGCGCATGAATGGATGTGCCATGTGGCCTCTTATAAGGTTGGATGAAGTTGGATGTCAGTGTGCATGTTCAGCGTTATTTCTCGAACAAATGGAGGGCATGGAGTAGTCCAGGACCAGGTTTGGGAACTTGTGCAGTTCAGTTGACATGCAGCAAATTGCATTCATCTCATTTGGTTGATGCTTTTATTTATACAGGCCTAGAGGGTACCTGCAGCTCGGCCTGACAGATCCATTTTCTGTACTGTTTCCACACCTGTGACACGCTCACAGAATGATGTAAAAGTCGATGATGATGCTGACTACTGTTATTTCACAGTATGACATAAAAGAAGGTGATGATGCTGGCTACTGTTATCTTTAAGTATGGAATGTGTCTGTGACACCTCGGTGACGTAACTCTACATGTGCAAACACACAATCAACGCCCACCGCTCCCCGCGGATTCACGTTTTTGCCGTAGGTGACTCTGCCTACTGTTACATGCAGTGAGGATGCTGAACACTGCTATATTTGTGGAGGAACACCTGTGACACATTTACAGCATGACAGAGACGCCTATGATGGAACTACCTACGCAAACATGTTTTTCAGGTGGCAATTACAGAAGTTGTTGAAGGTCACTGCCTACCCAATGCTTTCCCGACGCTTGCAGCAATCTGCATCTCTCTGCAGATGATGTGGCCAGTCTGAGGACTGGCCAGCATCTCTCTGCAGGTGAAGTGGCTGGTTCGAGGACTGCCTGGTTTTGTAGACACCATTTACTGAAGTTTGTGATGTTGCTGACTACAATTGCTAAACATCGTCACAGTATGACATAACTAATTTCTTGTTAGGGCCCAAGCACTGTGCATAGGGCCTTCTTTTTTTTCTAAGGATTATTAGGGCCCATACACTGTGACATCATAGTGTGTGAAGGGCCCTATTGGTTCCCATTATTTGGGGCCTTTTTGGGGGTCTTAACATGCTCAAAAACTCATGAAAATATAGTTGATGCCTGAGAGTCTGGGCCATGGGTGTGGCACGGGGCCCTCACACAAGATTTTGCAGAATTGCTCATACACACTTGCATGTATGCACACGAATTGCAGTACACATTTAGAGCATGTCATGGGCTCAACTTAACAGGAAGTATTTTGTGTCATCTGAAAAACGGACCTGAAGGATTTTGATACACTCTTCCTAGAGAATTTATATGATAGCCACCAAACCGGACCTAAGGACTGGACAAAATCGCAGAGGGCGTTTTGATATATTAAACGGGTCAGCCGTGATGATGCCTTAAATTTTAGGACATCCTATTGAGTGACATCACGTTCAGTGACATCACATTACGTGACAACATAGTGTGATGTTTTATTTATTACATCTATGACTTTTTGGAGGTCTAAATTTAAAATTCCCCATTTTCTATAATTAGGTATGCCATAATGGTATTGGGGTACTCCCTTTAAATGCATGTGCCCACTGTGCTTGCTGTCTTTCTGGTGTGCCCGGGTAGCAATGGCGCAGGGTGCTTGGGCCCACTCATCGTTGCTTGCAACTATATTTAAAAATATCATAAAGTAACATGCTCAAAACCTCATGAAAATTGCCAAACAGGTTGGAATCTGCTGCCTGAGAGTCTTGGCCCTGGGCATAGCATGGGGACCTCAGGGGCCCTCACACAAGATTTTGCTGCATAGGTCATACACACTTGCACATATGCACATGAAACCTGGTACACATTTAGAGCTCACTGAGCTGAACAACTTCGCATGGCATGTCCTAGGCTCAACTCAACAGTAAGTCAGTTATTTTGGGTCTTTCGCAAAACGCACGCGATAGATTTTGCTATAATCCTCCTATGGGATTTATACGATTGCCAACAAACCCGGCCTATGTGATCTCAATACATTGAGGATGCAAAATTGTAGAGGGATTTTTTATTTCTCAAATGGGTCAGCCATGACGATGCTTTCTGTGTGACATTATATTCAGGGATTTGTTCAGTCACTGGATACAGTGCCGGTCCCAAGCCCGAATAATATGGGAGGGTTGCGTCAGGAAGGGCTTACGGCGTAAAACCTGTGCCAAGTTGTTGCCAAGTTGCTGGATATTCCACTGTGGCGACCCCTTGCGGGGTCAGCCGAAAGACCAACAACAACATCATATGGTCACTGACATTACATTCAGTGACATCACATTCAGTGACATCACATTGAGGAACATCATAATGTGAGGCTCCTTTTCCTCTAAAAATCCCCACTATTCTACACACTCACACGTCACAAATGTTAACACTCACACACTCACATCTCTCTCGCACACATACTGTACACACACATGCACAAACACACTCATAGATCCCACACACACACACACACACAAACAAGTCACATGTCTCACATCACACACATACTAACACACACATTACAAATGTTAACACACAGACTCACACAGCACACACAAACGTGCACAAGCACATTCACTCGTCACACACACACTAACACTGACATGTCACACACAAAGATGCACGCATGCACAAACACACTCATAGATCACACACACACATACACACCCACGCTAACAAGTCACATGTTTCACACACACATCACAAATGTTAACACACACCACGCCTACACAAACGCGCACAAACACATTCTCTCGTCACACAAACCCTGACACCACACACACTAACACACACACACACACACACACACACAGAGAGACACACATCTGGGACTTAAATGATTGAGATAAAAAATTATTATCTTACACAAAGATAATACAAATAAACAGTGAGCATGTTGTGTGCTGCACCCGGGCGGCGATGGCTTTTTAGGGGTAACATGCTCAAAAAACACAGAGATTGTGTGGTGCACCCAGGAGGTGATGGTGCAAGGTGCTTGTGCCCGCTCATTGTTGCTTGCAACTATATTTATTATTATTATTTTTTTGTTAGGGCCCAAGCACTATGACATCAGCCCTATGTCATCATAGTGTGTGACGGACATTTTGTACTTCTAAGGATCTTTTCCCCCTTACTCAAAAAGTCTGGAAAATCGACAAGACGCCTGACAGTTTGGGCATGGCACGGGCCCCTTACTCTACATGAGATTTTGCTGCATAGCTCACACACGCACATATGCACACAAAACCCAGTACACATTTAGAACTCACTGAGTGCCATCACATTGAGTGACATAGTGTGATGCTTTTATTCACGTCTTATTTAAATGTATGTGCTGGCCGGTGATGGCGCAGGGCGCTTGGGCACGCTCATCATTTCTTGCAACTATATTTTGTTTTGTTTGTTAGTTTTTGAGTGCTGCTGTTGTTGGCTCTGCCAGCATCTGTCTCCAAATCAAATTCCTTGGATGCACAAACAAACTTGCCAATAAAGCTCTTTCTGATCACAAATGTTAACACAATTGTGATCAAAATTCAAATCACACAAAAATTTATAGAACAGTATGCACAACAGTGCGGTCTGTGACGGAACTCCCTTATATTACACAAAGCCACAAACATTATTTTGGTTTTATTCATAAAAATGTATGTATATCCATAGCAGCTATGGACAATTGGCATTTATTAAGCTGCCTAACTCGTTGGGATATTTAATAGAATTTATTTATTGTGTAAAAGACATTTAAAATGTGCATAACAAAAGGTTAACACACCATTTATTTATTTTGCTTATTTTTATTTTTTTACCTGAAGCGTTCTAATCGCTTTTGCTGTAGACGTGGCTACTACAGTCGATTTAGTTGGTAGTGACAGAAATCAGATCATGGGATCAATAATTACATACAAATGCTTAAAAAAATTATATATACACACTACCGTTCAAAAGTTTTAGAACATTTCTAACTCCATGATGGTTCCTGATTTTTATTTCTTTCTACATTGTAAAGGAATGCTGAAGGCGTCCAAAAAATGC
>JAQQZS010000010.1:9094741-9106782 GCA_030068045.1 Platyallabes tihoni | reverse complement strand
AGACCACTACCATTATGTTTGTAACTCTCTATTTACTGAACAGCATCTTACTTCCTTAACAGTGTCACATACTAAAAGAGTCCGTGCTACAACATGAGTCAAATAATCACATTGTTACACAGACAAAAATACTTCATCAGCTGTCCAAGAGATCTCTTTCACGTGTGTCACCTTAAAAACTGATACTATATCAGAATTTCATTTCATTAATGAAAAAAAAAAATTTAAATGGTGCATAGAAATTGAAATTGAAATAGAACTTGGACAAATATTTGAATCAGTCTTAATCAAGTCTGATCAAGCTTTGAATTTCTTATAGGTGCAGGGTCTACTCCATCAACTTGTCACCAGGTTGACCCAGTATATTGTTCATTCTCAACGTTCTCCTTATTTTTCACTGTCAGTGAATTTTTGCATGAATTCTTTTGGCCATTAGGTGTCCACAAAATACCTTTTTGTAATTCACTGTATTGTGTAATACTCACAGTCTACCACGTGGTGTCAGTAAACCCTTAAGTATTCACATTAATGTTCCTAAATCAGATTACTAACAGGAGTTGAGGTTTAAACCTGTTCACGCAATCAGTGACATTTCTGAACACTTGAACCCTATAAGCAAAATACACATTCCCATTACACACTACAAGTCCACCCCAGCACAATGCCCACAGTCCATTACCAACAATATTCCTTTTTAAATTCTGACTTAAAATAAACCAAACCTTTCAGTATTTAACATTGCATGGTATCGGACATATTATATTACATATATAAATTAATTCGTATAATCTGTGATTTTATCAGCAGGTTTGGCCTTATGGACTGAATATAAAATGTTAACTACACTAACATTTTGTTTAATAGAAGATCTTGGAGTTGGGACCAGTTTTAAATTTGAAGGAAGTCCTGCTCCCTGGAAAAGGTTCAGTGCTGCCAGTTGCTTCAGCTGGATTTCACACAAGCCTGTAAAATATAAATTTTCTCCTGAACTTTCCTGTAATTTCAGGTGTTTTGTGGCACCACTTGTTTTAAATTCTGTTTCGACATTAGCTAACTAATAAACTGCTAGATTTATACAGATGCTCAAACACATGGGCTAACTGTGCTGGCTAATGGATTTCTATAAGATAATAAGGGGATGTATTGCAAAGTGACTACATCAAAGCTTAAATGCTAAAGTTCAGCATAGCTTTGTAAATTCTACTGCTCACATTGGATTTAACTAAGCAGGTCATTACCACTTTCCAGACATTTAGAGCAGGGAACTAATCAGTGGATGTTGGACAAATCCAAGGAATGGATGGATATCTTTTGGGACTCTTGGAATCCTTAGGACTCTTTTACAAGCAGTTGCTTTGTATGGTTGATTCTTCTTGCTTTGCTCCTGGTAACGTATATTCAGGGGCAATACAATGTGAATTAGCATGATAAGATATACCTTAAGATAAGAAATTTCCTCAACTATGGGATGAAAAAATCTTATCTTATTTTATCGTAAAACCGAAAAGATATAAGAAATTGTTTGAAAATGGTCTCCTGTAATCCTTGATCTCTCTTTATCCTTAGTTCATCTCTTATTTCCCTTCCTTTCTGACAGTTGGAGCAGATAAGTTAAAGAGACAAACTGTCTAACCAGAGATGAGAGGAAGACACATAAGATGAAAGGATTAAAAGAAGAGGCAAGGACAAGCTCAAGTCAGGAATCAAAAGACTGAGAGAGGTCCTGACAATAAAATGTGAGGGGGGAGTGAACACAAGTTAAAATAAGACAGAAGAGAAAACATTTTAGAGACCATGCTTTACATAAAAGAGAAACTTCTGAGAAATAGAAGTAAGAGGTCTTATTAATTTCTTAAATCTGCACATTGGAGACAATTTATGTATAACTATCAAGTTAATGAAAACTGCCTTGTCTGTTTGTCCCACTAGGGGATGGTTCTAGGCATTGTTTTAGGCATTGTCAAAACCTACAAATGATCATTTCAGAAAAAGTGACATTCATTTTTTTAAAATATTTTTTTCTGAATCCCCTAATAATCTAAAGAACCAGTGTGAAACATAAAAACTAAAAAAATTCCACCCAAATAACACATCTACTGTAACAAATAATTTCTCTCTCAGTTAATATATAATCCTGTAGAGGGCTCCCTCTTCACACCTCCCTCTGTCTCTCCCACTCCTTCCCTTTTTGTACCAGTAAGTGCAGAATGAGAGAGAGAGAGAGAGAAGGGGAGAGAGAGGGAGAGCACACATTGGGGCATTCATAGGCAGACAGTGTAACTGCTAGCACCTCTGCAGCCAGTTTCCCCTCTGCGCTCCCTCAGTCACTGTCCATGGAAAAGGGCTATTTCACACTTTAAACAAAGGACTCCATTTCAACAAGTCACCAGAGAGTGGGAGGAAAAAGAAAGCACAAAACAGAAAGCAAGAATCAACTGCAACAAGGAGGACAGGAGGAAGGAACTGACAGACAGACATCACCTCCTGCAATCTACCACTCAGTTAAAGGAGAGAGAGAAAAAGAGGACAGGAGGGAAAAACGGAAGTCGCTGGGATATTCGTTTTTTTCTTTCGTTTTGTTTTTTTCTTTTTCCTCATTGTGGTGCTGGGAGGCGCATCTTCTTTTCACCTGTTTGCGCTCTCCATCATTTGCCTCCTGATTTATTTCTCCATCTACATGGTGTACAATTTTGTCTACCTATGACACACACTGGAGCAGGGAAAGAAGGGGAGAGGGGCTTTATTCCGTTCTTTCCTTTCATTTTCTTTTCCGTGGCCCTTGATTCTGAATTTGCTCCGACTCCACTCCTCCATCAGTCCCTCTTTCCCATCTCCGGTCGGACCATCCTTTTCTCCATCCATCCTGCCCCCCTCCAACAAAAAACTCTGGCATTCACTGAATGAAAGCTGGACAGAATTCTTTAAAAAGAACAACTACAGCCTACCATATTCCTCTACTTTTAGTTGTATCATCCCTTCTTTTTCCCCTCTTTTCCTTTTTTCCTTCCCTTGGTCCTCCACTACCTGTCCTTTCACATCACTTCTTTTTTTCGGGATGCTTTAAAGTTCCTCTAGGTAGGTTTAATTAACTTGTTTAGTGTCTGTCTGACCTGTTTGTCTGTGTGTGTGTACCTGTGTGTCTTCTACTTTATGTGTACACGAAACACACATTGACACACACACGTACATACACTTGCACATGCACACACTAAACAAACAGGCAGATGTGACCAGGATCTCTGTGCTGGTCCTATGCCATTTCTCCATCCCGTTTGCTTGCCCATTTCCAAAGGTCTACCACTTTTTCTGTCATCTGTTAAGTCAGGGGTCTCCAGTCCTGTGCCATTCTGTCCCTCCTGAAATACACATATAAAAAGTCACCACATATTTATTTTTTCCATCTATGTTGAACCTGAATGGATGACACCACACCCATGAAGTAAAAGTGTTTGATGTTGGTGCAATGTGAAGCAGTTTGTTCATTAATTCATCAGACCACTATAAGCCAAACCAAGGCTTAACTGCTTATTCAATGGTACAGTAATTTACTTTGTATCTGTTTTTTGTCACCACTTACACTAAATTAAGCACACATTGTACTGTGTAATGTTTGTGGTTTATAAGTCTTGATCCAGTTTCCATGATTAGTTTATGGTTTACCATCCCACTGGAATATCTTAAATCAGGATGTCATGGTGTGCAAAATGGATGTGCTAATTACACTTCTCATTAGCACTAAAATGTAGTTAACAGTCAGTAATTTGGTTGTGTAAGTTGTTAAAATGTTATCAGGCTTTTCTTTGCTTGGTGTGTTCTTCATAAAGTAGGCAACTGTGTTTTCAAAATCCACACTAGCAAATGTCATCAGCATTTACATGTTAACATATTTAAGATTTCCTTGACACGGTCAAGCTGTTTTTATCATCACTCCAACCTCCCATTTTGATTTGACATGGTCTGAAGTTCATCTCTGGCCACTGGTTTTTATTTTTACACCTTCCTCCTCTTCCACTGCTTTTTGTTCCCATGGATTTAACCTGCCGCATTATAGATCCCTATTTATTGAGTGTTTAATTTTCATGTGTCACTCCTTCGGCTTTATTTTCTTCCCTGCCACATCTCGGCCCGTCTATCACCTAAGGGACGAACTCGCACTTCTCTGGCCTCCGTCTCTCTTTCTCACCCTCGCTCCTCTCAAAATTTCCCTTGTTCTCTCGCTTGCTTCAAAACTCCCCCTTCCCCCTTCCCCAACCCCTCAGCCACCAAAAATCAGCTGACATGCCAAAGCACTGCATTCCCAGATGGCATGGGAACAAACCCATTAGAGAATTAAAGACAGCTTTCTGACTCATTCACAAATTCACTCAGTTGGAGATTTCCAAGAAGTTATATCCTTTCAAAACTTTTTGCTGTTTTTGTGAACATTTGTAGGTTTGTTTAACATCTCAGTTTAAAGTCCTGATTAGGTAGCTTAAGACTGAGAAACATGCTTTTTTATTTCTTAAAACAAGAAGGGAAAATATAGCTATTTAATGGAAAAATAAATGGGAGTTCTTAAAATTACCTTAAATAAATTAAATGCAAATCTTTTTGTAATTATCCCAATGAACTGATTGTTAAAATTGTGGAGATCCCTCTCTTTCATTCATTTCTTGCTTGTACTCCCACTTTTCTATCCATTTTCTGGTTTTCAATAAGTTTTGGCAGTGTTTTTCCCCGATTTCGGGCATGTTCAAACATTACAAGCCAGTTGGATTTACCCAAATCAGATTCTTGTTAAGTCTATCACTGCAGCCCCTCCTTCCTACTTCACATTTTTCTTGAATTTCAAGGACATCATTGGAAAGCCCATGAGTTTGGCTCTATCGACATGTCAGAGGAGATCCTCTTGTGTTGCTTGTATTTTTGTCCATCATCCAGATATCAGTGAGACACTGCAGAAAAGGTTGCAATGGTAAGTAGCAGAGGAAGACATAATGATAACTCTTGAATTTTATTTCCTCTTGTGGCCTTTCTGGATATTGGTCAGTTGAAAGGTCTAGGCCCTTATTTGCTATTTCACCGGAAACTAGTGCAGAAAGAAAAAGTCTTTATTTGCTAAAACCCATAAAACATAAAACTAGTTGTCAGTAGCCTGTTGAATCAATTTCACACACCCAATCCTTCTAGACTAATTTCTATGGGTCACAAATCCAACAGTTGTTTAATATACTTGATGTTATAGGTGTTTTTTTTTTCATCATAGCAATACTCTGTGAAGATGTCAAAGACACTTGTCGTGCATGTAGATTACTCTGCATGTGGGCATGCCTGTGCACAACTCTCATTGAGCAAATAGAAGTTTTAAGGAATGCTTGAGTGTGGGGAGAAGTTATTAAGCAATATAATTTATTACTATACTATTTTTGAAATATCCCTAGTCAAGATAAGTTAACTCAGGTTTTGTTCATCTGCTATCCTGCAAAATCCAACAAAAGCATAAAAACTGGAAAAATTTAAATGCATGCCTTTTTGTCTTGAATATCATTCAGTGGACACCACTAGCCTATTTCAGCTTTAGCTTGGGTAAATGATGATCTGCAAGAAATAATACTGTTTAGCTGCTTATGATGCATTTTTAATATTCCTAAAACTTGATTCTGTTATCAAAAACAGCTGAAGCACTGAGGTGAGATATAAAAGGACTAAAACACAATGCTGCGTGTTGTAATTGGAAAATAATCAACAATAGGGTGGTGTGATGCAGCCTGACGTGAAACTGAATTATCTTCCAATATCAGTATGTCCTAAAGTGTTTCATTTATCTCACACCACAATGATTTGTCAGTTATTACAATTCTGTAATTAACAAAATGTAGTGTTTTTTTTTATTTATTTTTTTACTGTTTATATTTATATGAATCGTTGTAAAATGTCTGTGAGACAAGTTAGTTCTTAATTAACACTTAACATGTATAATAACAGCTCCAAATAGTTATTAGATGAGACCTAAAATAGAGCCTGCCATGTTAGCAGACATAGCACTGTTCTCTGCTGTGAAGACTCTAACTGACCTTTACAAAGCTTGGACACACGAAGCTCCTTGCGTAAATGTTGAACAATGAGCAACTTTAATATATTTTTTGTTATGAAGTTTTTTGTAATCGGTGGCATTGTGGCTTAGTGGTTAGCACTGTCATCTTGCACCTCCAGGGTCCGGTTTCAATTCCCGCCTCTGTATGGCTGGAATTTGCATGTTCTCCTCGTGATTGGTGGTTTTCCTTTGGGTAATCCAGTTTCCTTCCACGGTCCAAGGACATGCAGATTAGGCTAATTGGCGTTCTCAAATTGCCTATAGTGTTTGAATGAGCGTGTTAGTGTGTAAATGTATGTGCCCTGCAATGGACTGGCACCCTGTCCAGAGTGTACCCTACCTCATTCCTTAAGTCTCCTGGGATAGGCCCTCCTGCGACCCTGTATACATGATTAAGTGGTATAGACTTTGAGTGAGTTTTCTGTAATCAAAAACAACACATTATCTTTATTCATTTGTTATTTGACTTAAATTGTACGGACCATACAAGACTCTGTAAATGACTTAGTTACTATAGAAACAATATCATCATAGGACACAGCGAATTATACAACCTTAACTACTGTTAGTGCTGGTGGTTAAAAATTTATAAATTCCTACATATTCAAAGAAATTTACCAGTAGAACAATATAAAATGCTTTAGTATAACCTTTATTTTCTATTTCTGTTAAAATTATTATTGTTGGTTTCTTACCTTCTACTCATGTTTGCTGCACTTGAGGTAAATGTTCACAGCTAATATTGTGCAACTGCAAATCATTCTTTATTTACCACACTTCAGAATCGCCTGTCCTTTCAATCAAGTCCTCTCATTTGTTTTATGACTCATAGTGGAGCTAATGTGTCCAGCCTGGTAAAATGACCTAAAATGGGTGTCAGGAGAAAAAGTTAACAATTTTTAGTTTCAGCTCTGCTCACATGCACAGCTCAGAGCACAACCCCGGCACGTACACCAGAGGTGAGAAATGACAGTTTTCTTTCCCTTTTCTTTCTCATAGTGATGCAATAAGGAGGCAGTGGAGGATGCAGGTGGGGATCTTCGAAGAGAACCGACCGACAACTGGAGACCTACATCAGTGAAGATCTAAAGATTATTTTTTTCCCCTCACAATAGTATCTTTTAAAGATACAAAGAAAGAAGCCAAAAGGACAAAACTCACTCAGCTGCTTACAAGCTTTCATTTTTCACCTCTCTAGTATTGACTCATATCATTTTTATTATTATTCTTTTTTGTAAGAAGACAATGCCACCAGAGACATAAGCCTCAGGAGTGCTATCCAGGGCATTTAGATGCATTTTTGTAAGTGTATTTTTCCTAAACAAGACTGACATTTGCAGTTTAATATTTCATTTATCCTTTATTGATCTAAGTTAGGGAAGCAGTTGCAGTTTTTCTGGACTATTTTCTTGATTGATCTTTGAACTTAAATCATCTGGTTCTACCTGGATCTACAGTAAAGCCAAACCAGTCCGGGGACCATCCAGAACCTGTTTTTGTTGTTTTACACAAAACCCTTGCTTCCTCTGTGGTCCCCTTTGTGCTGCCTTATTCATTTGTTATCCCTCCATCTGAGGCTATGAGAGGAAGAGAGGAGACCCAGCTCAAACCATCATGCCAGAGTTGAGCAGAGAGAATGGCAGTTGGGCGGGCAATGTTCAAGGTAAGGAATTAATATTTCTTTCTTTCTTTCTTTCTTTCTTTCTTTCTTTTTAAAATACCTTCCTCTATCATTTATAGGGAAGATATGCTGATATGTTTGTGTTAGTGCGTGTTTAGGCATGTCTTTCTTTTCTTTTTCTTTTTTTTAAATCTAGGTTGGGACCAAATTTGGCTGGTCCCCATCAAAAAAATGTTTAAAAAAAAATAAACAAACAAATAAGAAAAACAAACAAAACAAGCAGTTAGATTTGAATGTGTGCATAGCATTACTTACTGTACATTACTTACTGTAATAAATATATCAATGGAGGGCCTCATAAGTACAATAAGACAAACTGTAAGTGTGTGCATCTGAAATACTCTCAAAATTGCTCTTAGTCTTGTTGCCTTTTTCCAGACTTGAGTAATGAATGTAGAATCTTGTCAGTTTTTTTTTTAAATAAGTAGGCTAACAAGAAGAAAATGAAAAGAAAGAGAGTTAAAATAAATGAGCAAAACACCTGCTGGCCAGTCCCTCCCTTGTTTTCTTTTATGGAACAAACAAGACTCATTTGTTGTGATAGAGTTGAGCGGAGAGTCATCAGCCAGCCTAAAACGTTTGATTATGTGTCTCTGTCTTTATACTCGCCTTTGATTATTAACGTAAGGGGATAGATTTGTTTTGGCCTTGCTCTGTAGATTCAGCGAAACTGCCAGTCACACCTGTCCTTGATTGACAATAACAGAGAGGTTAAGGAAAAGAGAGTGAAAATGTCTTTCAAATCTTCCACTGCATTACTCTGAGAATCTGGTGGCGTGGCAACGAAGGTTCAGTTGGCATAGCAACAGAACATTGGGACACCAAAGAGACCTTGTGTGACAAAACCATTTCTGTTCTTAACTGTTTTGGGGAATTTTGTCAGTCATTTTGTTGCGGTTATGAGGATGAATCTTTTACTGGATGCACCGTATGTGTCCGCTGTAAGTGACATGCAACTCAATTAAAGCCGACATTTTCTGCAATGCAATCAAGCTGAATTGGGGATTTGCAATGGCACTCGATGTGTGGCACTTGATTTGATTATTTCTTATCCCAGACAGAACTGTCAATTTCTTTCCTCTCCTGACTTCAACCCATGTTGAATTCCTTAAGGCTTGTATTTAGGGCAGTTTTTAACATTCAAGTCCCTGGTAAAACCATGTTATTACTGTACATAATATGATCTTAGCTTTGCAGTAATATCCACCTTTTAAAAAGTCCACTGTTTAAAAATTCCTATCCACCTTTTAAAATGTGCCCAGTTATTATATTTTAGGATATTTAAAAATGGATAGCTTTTTTAAATAATTAAAAATAATCAGGCTTTTTTTTTAAACCCCCCCCCCCCCCAAAATTTTTTTTCTTTTGAGTTAACAACGATATGAGTTTAATTTTAAGCCCAATTTGTTATTTATAATTTGTCATATTATAATTTGTTTGTTATTAATACAGTATGTTTCTATTTAGTTTTAATAGTGTTAAGCACACATCTCCAAAAATGTAAGTGACTGTATTGAGAATATCAAATTCAGATGGATAATATCTTTTCCGTAATATTCTTTTGTTGGGATCACCAACTTACTAATAGAATATTGGTCCTGAAACAGCATTTATCAATCTGCCAACACTCTTGTTATTTAAAGTAAAAAAAAAAAAAAGGAAAATTGAATATTACTTTTGTTAATTTGCTTTCATGTTTTATTGGATTATTTTCCATACCTTAGTGTTAGTCATTTCCCTCCACCTACGCTTAGTCCAAAATGTCACTGTGCAACTATTGACAGTTTTCCAAGATGAGTGAAGATATGACTCAGGTTTTAGCTTCCCTCCTTTGTGGTTTCAGTACATTTTAGGATTCAGTTTAAGGCTTTATTATTTGCTTTAAATTCTCCCAGTAGGCTCATCCTTTGTTATACTTGCAATTTACTCCACTCACTTTCTCTAGATCAGTCTTGTTTCTTGTTAATGCTTAATGGCAATGCAATGCTTATGTTATGCAATGCAATGTTAGGCAATGCTTGACCATGTTCTTAAAATAGCAACACTGAGGATTCAGGAATAATCCACCCATTTACCTGAGGAGTCTCTGCTCATTCTCGTTCTCAGCCTTATTGAATGTATACTCATTTGTCTGTGTGTACAAGTTAATGTCTTGTGTTTCCAAGATCAAATTAAATGTATTAAGCAGTTTTGTTAACATATCATTAAATTTACTAAGTACCTAAATTGGCTTTCATTTGTCATTAATAATTCACATATTCGGTTTGTGTAGCACTCAGTTGCTGCCCTATGGGTTCAGTTATAACGCTGAATGAACAGTCATTGATGGTGTTTACCTCATTAGCTTAAACTGTTTGGTGTCTGATGATGCATGTAAGCGTCTCTCTCTGTGTGTGTATGTGTGTCGCTGTGCAAGAGACAGAGATAACCTGTTCTCTCTTGATCGATGGAGTACATGTCTGTGTCAGCAGGGAAGATGGACTGATAGACACGAAGGTCATTATCCACAACAACTGGACTCATCCAAGCGACTCGAACAACATTGACCAACCAATTAAGGGGATTTAGGTTAAACTGTGTGTGTGTGTGTGTGTGCTTCTGTACAGGTTGTTTCAGTATGTTCAAAAGGGCCTTTGGTTAAAAAAATCTAAATTTGATAACAGAGATGAAAAAAAGAACTAAATTAAAAAGAAATGCACTTTGCACATGCATGGATATGTTCATACAGGTTGCTCACTTGTGTTTGTGTTACAGTTTATCGGTTCATTAGTGTGTACCTCTTCTCACCTTCATAACAATTAGTGGAACAGTTGGCTTTGTTTCTTGTGCTACAAGGACGAGGGCCAGCTCACACATTGTCTTTATGACAGTGGTTTATTATAATGGCTTCTTAAACCAATGCACACAAGGCTAGTAAATGTGTTGCAGTGTGTTTTGCTTATAATGCTTTTTAATTGCTATTGGACATTTCTCAAAGAACAAAAGATCCATCACAGGCTTTGGCATTTTTTTTAAATTTATTTTTTACTAATTTATTTTATATCACAGGCTGTCTATTTAACAAATTTTTATCATAATTATTTGCCATAAATAATTGTGTTTTTAATTGTTAATGTAGTATTAGGCTCTGCATCTGGATCATAAATAAGACTGTAGGCAAGATGATGTTTCTTGTCTGAAAATGGATGGTTATAGAAAAAGTAGTGTGATGGAGCACTACATAAAGAGGAGTTACTGTTACTTACCTCAAAGATAAATCTCCTATAACATCACATTCAGAAGTGATACATTAACAATTAACAATTAACAAACGCTAACAATTTTTTATTAATTAGAGAACTATTTATATTAACAATTAATATGTAAAATAAATAAGTAAAAAACATAAGTTCTGAAGAATGTCTTGTAAATAGTCTTACATTTGCCTGTTACACCTCGGACTGCTGACACTGGAGACTTCTTCAAATATTGAGGAAACTGAAAACTATGCTATAAAATCTGTTAACATATGATAATACAATGTGTTTAGATGGCCCATATAGAATACATACGATACATATTGAATCACTAGCTACAGTATAAGTTATGAAGAAACTGCAGGCTTATCAAACTATAAATCACCTTTAGTAACATAATGACATGTAAATGATGACGAATAAATGAAGTTTTTGGTTCAGGTATAACCTTCAATATAGAGAAAACTGATTTCTCTCACTATATTGTAGATTCCTTTTCACTGATTTTCAGAAACTATCCAGCTTCAAGTGTCCATCGCTTTCTGTCAGTGAACTTCAACTTACAACTTCCTGAGGCACTTTTTCAGAGTTTGGCACATTCCATCATGAGGTTTGACATTGCTCCCTTAGACAGAGCTTGTATACCATGCTCAAAAAAAAACTCAAATGCATTAAAGTGCATATATATATGTATACACACACATACACTACCGTTCAAAAGTTTTAGAACCATCAGATGACAGGGCTCCCCAAACCACCACTGACTGGGCAAACTTTATACTGGACTTTAAGCAACTTGGATTCTGTGCCTCTCCTCTCTTCCTCCAGACACAGGGACCTTGATTTCCCATATGGCCCACTGAGCAACAGTTAAATCCTTGTCCTTAGCCCAGGTAAGACACCTCTGACATCGTCTCTGGTTCAAGAGTGCCTTGGTGCCTTGACACAAGGAATTGTAGCCCATGTCATGTCTGTATATATATATATATATATATATATATATACACTACCGTTCAAAAGTTTGGGGTCACTTGCAAATTTCTTTGTTTTT
>JAQQZS010000010.1:9067839-9086980 GCA_030068045.1 Platyallabes tihoni | reverse complement strand
ATACCCCCCCCCCCCCCCCCCGCCTCTTATTCTTCCTATAGCACGCAGCATGTTTACATCAGGCGCCCTTCTCCTTAATGCCACTGTGTCAAGCCCTTAAAGGCTCTTTTCAGATATGCCTTTCTTTCCCTTTAACGTATCAGCTTCATGTGAGAACGTGGTCATTTTATCTTACGCAGGCAATCTTATCTTAACATGAAAGACATTTGAATGGCATGGCATTAGACACGCAAGGTTTTGTATAGTAGGCCAACCAATCATGACAGTGTAGTGAGGGGTTTTTATATTGTGGATGAAATAACACATGATTTTATATATAAAAATAAAAATGTAAAAAAAAATCCTATCGCTTGTTGCTTTTATGACCCATTTTGATTTATTAATTTCCATCACACACACACACACACACACACACACACACTTGCACATTGCACATTTGTTGGTGACTAAGTGTTTGCCTCTGCATTGCTGCTAATGAGAATGGCAGGAAACAATAACAAGTTTCCTTCAGGCATTGCGAAAGGAATGAACAAAAGATGGAGACAGCAAAAGGAAGGGGAGGTGTCGTCTGAAAGACAGTGTGGATGCTTCACAGGATAAGGTCAATGAATGTATACAGGATTGCGTGCGTGTGGACCGTAGGCATGGGTCCTACTGTATATAATATTCTATCGATATTGCAAGTATATTGAGAAAGAAATTAGTAAATTATAGCATCATCCAGCACAGTTGTTCTCAAACTGGGTATGACAAATCTATATGTGTAACAACTATTTTATTTTTCCTTTAATTCCTTGATCATTAAAGGAGCTGTGTGTGATTTTTAGAGCAGCCTGCTGTCTGTGCAATGAACATATTGACTAGCCTACAGTATACCTAGCAACCAACCAAACGACCCCAACCACCCCACACATGCTTAATCAGCTGCTTTTTAAGGAAATGGTTCGGGCTGTGATTTAAAAGAAAAATTCTTCTTCTTCTTCTTCTTCTTTTTTTTTTTTTTTTTTTACAATGAGCAGGGTTAATTTTTTAGGTCAGAAAAATATTAAACAGGAGCCCGAAATAAAGAAACTATTTAAATCTATTGCATGGTAATAGACTAGAAACTGCACACTGTGTCTTTATAAAATGTTTTTTTTTTGGTTTTGTCTTTTTTAATATCACTGCAGTTTTGCACACAAAACTAAATATTCTGATACGTATCACAAAGCTTTCGTGATATAATACCCCTGGTGTGCCATTCTGTCAACTGATCAACCAACTGGTGTGTCATTCTGTCTGAACACGTTCAGTGTGTGCTACACATTCGCATGTTCTCTCACTTTCTCTTTCTCTATCACCCTTTTTCTATATCTGTCGATATCTTCTATCATCTGTCTGTCACTCTCTTTCTTGCTGCCCTTTCAAAATGAAGCTCATTGTGCTTCCCAATCAATTCCCTTTAAAACTTTTATGCTAAGAGAGTCCGCTTTAATTTTTCTTCAACACTCTAAAACTGAAGGTTCAATTCACATGAAGGATTTATTTGTTCCCTATTGCATTGCAACCTATAAAAAATAGTAACAAATGCACATACCTTCTTTTAGAAGTAATGCATCAAACCATAAAATTAGTATTATGTCTGTGAAATTTGCACGGTAATGTGTGACAACACACCTCGACTCATTAGAGGCGCATTTATCTCAAATGGGTTGTGAAAAATCATCCTTTTACATTGCACTTTATGGAAAACAGCTTAAAAAATCGCTTTGGCTTTATAGGGTTGCTGCTTATAGAAATGGCTTTAGCGAAAATATTTGTTTTGATTTGCTTGAGTACCTGTACTCATTTTGGTTAAGTTGCAATGCAAAAAGGTGAAACTGCTCAAAGTATTATTCTAGTATTTTTCAGCTTGATATGTATCATTAGCATCAGTAATTGATGTGTGATTATAACAGACACAAATTTTAACATTTAACATTTTAACAAAGATCAGAAATCTGAGCCCATTTGGTGAGTACAGGTTTGTAGAAGAATTTGTGAATGTTTCATGTTTTATGCATGATTCAGAGAAAGGTATTTATCTGTTAACCTTTAAATCAGAGGTGGGTAGTAACGAGTTACATTTACCGTTACATTTACTTAAATAACTTATATAGCTATAAAAAAATATATACTTCAATGTAGTTTTACTGCACCATACTTTACTTTTACTTGAGTAGATTTGCGAAGAAAAAACGCTACTCTAACTCCGCTACATTCGGCTACACTCGACTCGTTACTTTTCTAACCATTAATTCTACACATTAGATATTCTTTATTTTTGCCAGAAAAATGCAGCCGGTGGATCTACCACCTGACTGTATTTCACCAATCACATGACTCCGTTTGACCAATCAGCCGCAATAACAATAACCACATGTAGTTATGTAAAAAAAAAAATCTTCAGCCATGGTAGACAGTGAAGGAAATATGTTACGGTTAGTTTAGATGTTTTATTTAATGTTGCAATGTTTTCATATATAATTAGCAAACAAGCTAGAGGCTAAAAAAATATGTTTCTTACATTTGTTCTACTGGACACAATTTATGGGAAAGTGAGACCTCTTGTACATGTTCTAATGTTATTTTCTATCTGCTAAGCCACTTGGAGGGCAACAGAATATACAGTATATCTTACACTGGAAATAGTTTACATTGTTCAATAATATGTTACCTACAGTATGTGTTTGTTTTAAATGCTTTATGTTGTGAAAAAAGTGAGATTAGGAAATTTGTGTTTCTTGTTCCTTAATTTGCTATATTGTAAAGATATTTAGTTTTATTCATTTATTTTATTTTATTTATTTTATTTATTTTATTATTTGGAAATGCCAGAATACATTATTTTATCATTTTGTCTGACTGCTTACATAATTTGTAAAAATAAATAAATAAATAAATAAATAAATGGAACATTATGATGAAACAGTTACTCAATACTTGAGTAGTCTTTTCACCAAATACTTTTTTACTCTTACTTGAGTAATATTTTGGATGGCTTCTTTTTATTTATACTTGAGTAATATTATTTTTAAGTACAGCTACTTTTACTTGAGTACAATTTTTGCCTACTCTACCCACCTCTGCTCTAAATTAAAAAAATGTTATAGCTATGTTTTTTTCTAATTTTGAATTTGTGCCTCTCTATTTACCAGTGTAGCACAGAAATTGCTTATGTCACTATAATAACAAAACTTTCATGAAACCGGAGAGTCAAAAAAAAGGACTGTGCAAAAGTTTGAAGTCACCCCTCATTTATTTATTTATTTAACAAATATTTTACTGTGACAGGCTGCAAAGTACCTAAAGAAACAATTTTAAAATTTTGGTCGTTTATATAACAACCTTGTTTCCCTTCTTGTTTCAACCACTCAGCAGTCAGCATCAGCAGTATACTAATCACTGGCCTGATCATCTGTCATCATTTGCACCTGTTTCTCACTGGTTCAAGCTTAAATCAAGTTAGATGATTTGTTTATGTTTGAAGGAGCCACTGTATGGCTTAACAAGCAAAAAACATTCCTCTGAAACGGGTTCCGGTACAGGGACAGGACTGACAATATGAGACAAAAACGTACAAAAATAAGTAAGTCAAAAAGGCCTCTTAGAGGCCTGGAGAACTATTCTTCAAGACTACATTAAATATACAATAGAGTCTGGAAGTAAATGTGAAGAAATGAATGGTGGCTCAAGTCTTTTGCACAGTACTGTATATTACACAGATTTGGTTAGATGTTACAGTATGTTACTTTTTAAGAAATTTTAAGTCATGTGTAAGTTTCAACTTGTGTTTTTACAGACAATTACTGACAGAACACAACAACTGTCTTTAAACGTCTGTGATAAATGATTTTAAGAATATATATTTTTTATCATTACATGAAGAATATAAAAATTAATGTTATTGGTAATTGCTTTACACATGCATATAACAATGTATATAAATGCTGGAGAATTCCTTTAACTATAAAAGATAAATAAAGACAAGAATAGATGGTAAAATAGATGCTAAATATAGAAGTCGTTACTAAATTTGCCATCATGTATGACAGAGTTCTCTGTGGGCTTTTGACGTTTCCATGGACCCTGTCCAAAACATGCCATTAATTAGTAGTGAAGGCTGAAGAAGAGAAAGTATGTGACACATATTTCTAAACTCTCTCCCTGTCTCCCTTCCTCCAGGGACGGTGTCTTCACTTCACTGCCATGCTTGTCAGCCTCGGCCTCTTTCCCTCCTTCCGCCGTACCCTCTCCTCGCCCTCCATCCTCCCTTCACCTTCCAGGCATCATCTTTTCTCCTTAGCGCTCTTCCTGTCCCTGCTTCTCTTCCCAGCTTGCGAGTCGCGACGGGGCAGTGGGGGCATGGCTGGGGGCGTGGCCACTGGCAACATCATTGGGCCGCCCCATTACTCTCCACCAAATCCGGTGGCATCAGTGCCCAAGTTGGCACAGGGCCTTAGCATTGCCGTAGTGCTTGTGGGAAACTCAAGTGAAATGGTGCTGGCTGAGGGCCTGGAAAAGGAGGACTTCCTGCATGTACCGTTGGCACCCAAACTTGACCTGGTCACCATGAATGAAACAGACCCAAAGAGCATTATCACGCGCATATGTGCGCTAATGTCCCGACATTGGCTCCAGGGTGTTGTGTTTGGTGATGACACTGACCTTGAGGCCATCGCTCAGATACTTGACTTCATCTCAGCGCAGACCCACATCCCCATCCTGGGAATCCGTGGAGGCTCCTCCATGATCATGGCTGCCAAGGTAATGCATCATTTTAATTGTTGAAATTGTTAAGTATCTCTTTGACTTTTCCCTTCAAAATCCTTTCTATCACCTGGTCTACTCAACCAAACTGTGCTTTTGCTGCTGGCATCTGTGATAATTACTTTTTTGCACCTTTAGTATATATCCTTCAGATGAAACCAAGAACATTAGTTACTTTTTAAAAGAATTTGAAGTATATAATTGGACCTCAATTATGTCTTTCTTCTGAAACAACATGCACATTACACATTCCTAGGTAAAATATACATAGGAAAGGTACAAAGGATGTAAATTTATTAATAGTACCATCAAAATGATAAGGAAAATTCCTTATTTCTGAGAGTGTAACCTTTTGGTAAAACTTTCTCTGGTTTGGTTTTGGGCTCTTTTTTTTCTCTATCCAACTGCAGGTTGAGATTTTTACATATGTGATGGGAAAGTTGCGATAAGAGCAAACTTATTATGGTCACAATTATGAAGATATCCAACTTCAATTTGCAGAATATCTGATTTGGTATTTGGTGCAAAATTAACAGCTGCATTAGTATGGTGGCTTCATAGTTGCTGGATAATTCTCTATACTAGTGGATGTGGTGAAAATACTTTCAGTGCTACAATACTAAATTGATATCATTAATTAAGTCTGCATTAATTGCATAGGGGTAATGAGACTCTCAGGGGTGTCTCATTAACCTGTCTTGTCTCTTTTGGTCCTGTATTTCTTGCATTCTCTCTTCTCTCCTTTGCTGTCTCTCCATAAATATATATAAAAACATTGTGTATTTTATTCAGAGCAATTACTACAATTATTGCACTATTGCAACAGTTGGTGAGTGTCATTTGATGAAGCAATCCAGACTGTCCCAGTGTCCAACGTGTCAAAGACTCTTTTATCTGGTCCAAAGATCATGGGTAACATGGCTCAATGGGAATTGAACTAAGGACTTTGAAGTAGAAAACTGAAGACGTGCTATGTTAGGTAGTAATGCAATGGGCTCATGGGCTCAGTATTAATATTCCTGTCACTTCTGCTATTACCAGTACACTGCTGCCTTTTTCACCAACAGACTTTGATGAACAACAGAGACAGAGAATGAAGAAAAGAAAAAAGTCAAAGTGCAAGTGGAAAACAGGGAGGAGAAACGAGAGAGAGAGAGAGAGAGAGAGAGAGAGGTATTGGTTTTACTCTGTAGAAAGCAGGAAAATGAATAGGAGCAGGGACAGAAAGAGAAAAGAGTGCAGAAAAAAGGAAATGTCAGCAAGACTTTTAGCAAATGCCACCAACTGATAGAGTGGGAGTCAAATACAGTTGTTTTGTCATTCTAGACAAAAAGAAAGGGAGCAAGGTAAAAAAGAAGAAGAAAAGCACCAGTGTCTCAGTCTAAATTTCAATGCTGAAAAATCATTAGCCAAACAATATGTATTCCAATAACAATAAGTAAGAAATAAAACATGCTGTTAAAGGAAAAGAATCAACAACAGGGTATTGTGATGAGACCTAAAGCAAAGCAGAATTACTGCTACTGTACCAAAATTGATTATTTCTCTTTAACACGTCTCAAAGACTTTTATTTATATAGCATTTTTCAGGTTAACTATTAAAAATTTGGATTTATCAATTAAATAGACATCATATTGTACTGTATTATACTTTAGTATAGCCCTTTATAGTCTCAACATAGAATATCTTGTTCCTGTTATCACTTACGTTAAAACAGCTGTAAACCCTTTCTCTTCTCCCATTCCATTTGTCTTTTCTTTTACATTTATTATTTGTCAGACAGCATTTCCAGAGCTACTTTATAACTGACCAAATGAGGCCTAAGAAATAAAGTATTATAGTTTAAACCAATCAGTTATAATATTAACATCAAATATTATTAACACATTAGCATTAGACAGGATCGTAAGGCTCATTTATGAACGCAGGAACCTAAGGCTGGTTTGTCTGGTCTGATCCCACTGAAAAGCTAATGTATTGTAGCAGTACTTGTAAAAAACGTCAATGCTGGCCAAGATTGAAAGGTACCATGACACCCAGTGCACAATAGTCTGCCAAGCAACAGGCTCCAGCAGACAAAGTGCCAAGGTCTGGTCCGAGGCCCAAGATCCTGCACCCATCAAGCACCCATGGAATGCACCTGACAAACAAGTCCTGTCCACAGAGGTCAACCTCATAATCCACAGCACCCAAAGGATCTGCTGCCAATATCCTGTTGCGAGACACAACAGCACACCCCTAGAGGTATTGCCAGCGCTGCCCAGGTGGCACAACAGGAACCTACACAATATTGGACATAATGTTTTGCATTGTGATGTTATGACTCATTGGTGTATTATAGAATAGCGTAGTATAGTATAGTATAGTATAGTATATATATACAGTCAGGTTCATAAATATTTTAGAGAATGACCTAGTTTTCATACTTTTGCCTGTGTACACCACCACAATAAATATGAAATGAAGCAATCAATATGTAAACTAATTTAATTTAAGGCATTTCACAAAATATTGCATTATCTGTTTATAAACCACAGTATTTTTCCTAAGTCCCTCTATGTTCACAGGCTGAAAAGTAATTGGACAGCTGACAGATAAGTAGTTTCATAGCCACTTGTGTCTAGTTTTTTAGTTATTTTATGAAAATTTAAAGAGATAAAAGGTTTGGTGTTAATCCAAGTGCTGAATTTACATTTTTTAGCCTCTTCACTGGAACTCTCAATATCCAGTCCAAAGAGTTGATGATGAAAAGCATCAACAATGGAATCAACAATGGAATCCATTGTTAGGCTGAAAAAAAAACAACCCCTTCAAAAAGATAGCATAAGTATTGGCACATTCTTAAATAGAAGGAATGTACTCGCAAGCTCTGCAACACCGAACGCCTGGAAGGTCACAGAAGACAACTAAATTGGATGATTGCAGAATTATTTCCTTAGTAAAGAAAAAACCCTTTGTAGGCAAGTCCATAACACTCAGGAGGAGGGAGGTGTATCATTATTAAAGTACTGTAAGAATTAAAGATATGCCTTTATGAATGCAAATACAGATGTTTACCTCTGGAGAATGGCCAGTTCTGATACAAGACAAACTTCTACCAGAATGGTGAGAAGAGAAGAATATGAATAATGAATGAAAGGGCTTATGATCTAAAGCAAACCACATCATCTGCCAAACTTGATGGAGACAGTGTTACATTATAGTAGTTACCACCTAAGGCAAAGAAATTAAATGTTTTAAAGGGCCAGGTCAGTCATGTGACTTCACTCAACTGTGCAATCCCATAGATATAATATAATATAATGTAATATTTGGCTTTCTTTATATGTAGAAAAATGTCACTTATTCACTACATGCACTACAAATCATTAATAATAATTACATTTATTTATTTATTAATGATCACTGGAATGGAGCGGTGTTGTGGTATGATGAAAGTGGTAAAAATGTCATCATTTTATATTGCAGTAATGCAAAGACCACAATCACATATTGAGAATACATTTATTCACAATATAGCTAGTATGAAATGTAGCTAATCTAAGTAGATTGCTTTTCTTGTTTTTTTCCCATTGCTTTCCTTCCCTACATTTATCTCTTACAGCTTCTCCTTTATTGTTCTCTGTTTTGCGAATTCTGGTTCCTTTCCTGTCCTATCTTTTTTTTTTTCTCAGATAATCTTGGATAATTGTGTGCAGAAATCATCCAGGAATCATATAATAAATTAAATAAGGGTGCAGATGATAAAGGTGCTGATGATTCTGTCCTAGTTCTGCATCAGTGCATCAAATTACGGGATAGTTGAGTTTATGCTTGTCTAAATTTTATAGTGAGCTTGCTTTAATATATAGCACCATCTTATTAAAAAATTTTTTTGTGTCATTAGGTCACAAGCTTATATTTTAAGCAGCACCTTTGCATTTAATTCTAGTTGTTGTAACACTATAAGTAGTTTGAAAATTAAGCAATTGTATCATACATTTTATTTTGATTAATCTAATACTTTTGACTTTTTATTACCACATTCCAAAAACCCTACTTTTACCCTGCTATTAACAAATGTTTTAAACATTAGTACATACAGTAAGGTGACTTTTTACCGAAGGATGATTTCAATTCACCTCTATTCCAGGAAAATATAACTTTAAATATAATTTAATTTAATGTAAAAAGCAAGTGTGGGACTCAATACTGTTGTACACATACTTTGTTTGCATAGAAATAGCAAGGACTAGAAATTCAGCTATCTAGAACATTTGAGAGATTACTAATTAAGCTATTGTAAGTTAGCCTTAGTCAATATTTTTTATATTTTCCTTGGAATAAGCACAAAACTACAATCTGTAACTAATGGTTTTCTATCTTAAAACCCCCGAAAAATTAGAAGCTGTACTTTAATGGATTTATTTAGTGGAGTACAGTAGATGCAGATTCAGTGGAACGAACAATTTCAGTACCTTTTATTTTTAAAATGAGAAACTTTATGTTTTACATTTATAGGAGTTATTTATTAATCTTTTGAAAGGTCAAAACTTATTTTACAAAAGTTCGGTCATGCTAATTTTCTTTTTATTCATCTGCATTGATTATGAATTGTTTGCCATGCAGCCTATTTAGACTGGGTGACAACATCAGAGTCCATAAAAGTCAAAGCCAACAAAGAGATAAAATCAACAAAATGATAACTGATTGGGGAAAGAGTGCCTTCTAAACACGGCATGTTGTAAATCTTCCAGTAATGCAGCTCAGCCACTGCAGCGCATCAGCTATCATAGACACACACTAACTTAACTCTACTTACTGTATGTTTATACAGTTGTAATGAATCTTGTCAGTGTGATTTTCCATATAAAATGACAGAATAATTTTACGACAATAAAATTATTCCTTAAAGGAATAATTTTAAAGGATTTACTCCTGTACCTTTTCAGAGTTTCATGAACAGAAATTTCGAATTTTCTAAATGTTCCGGCAAAATTAAACCAATCATGTAGAGCTTGATAAACTGACCCAACATGTTCACATTTCCAAACCTTAACAATCCCATGTTTTTGTCATTATTGCCTACATTTATGTCTCTCAAATCATCTCTCAAAAAGTGGTTTACAGAATCTGGTTTGATTACAGCTTCGTAATACCTGGCATTCTCTCAACCAGCTTTATGATGTTTCCACCTGAGAGACATTTCTAGCAGTCTTCACGTGCAGACAGTGTGTGTGGTGTATAGAAGCATTTATACTGTAAGATATATTAGGAGAGAGCAAGAGAGTTTATTGAGTAGATAATGAATCTCTAAATCAGAAATACATGTGCATGACAGTGGCCATATTTCTCTTGCAATGTCTAAAAAAGAATAGAATAGAAGGATAAAGCGGTATAGAAGATGAATGAATGATTCTTAAATAATAATGATAAATAATCTGTTAAGATACTAATGTAAAATGTTACAGTTATCCCTCTTGCTTTAAAATTATTATTATTTTTTAATTCACTCTCACTCACTCATTTTCTATACCGCTTTATCCTGTATTCAGGGTCGCGGGGACCTGGAGCCTATCCCAGGAGCCTTAGGGCACGAGGCGGGGTACACCTTGAACAGGGTCCCAATCCATCGCAGGGCACACACACATACACACACTCACACACTCATTCACACACCATGGGCAATTTGGGAATGCCAATTAGCCTAACCTGCATATCTTGGGACTGTGGGAGGAAACCGGAGTACCCGGAGGAAACCCATCAAGCACGGGGAGAACATGCAAACTCAGAGCACAGGCACACAGAGACGGGAATCGAGCCTGACCGGGAATCGAACCCAGACCCTTAAAGTGCAAGGCGACAGTGCTAACCACTACACCAATTTTTTAATTATTGTAGAATTTTTTTTAATACTGCAGTATAACAGTGCAAACCATTTTGATTGAATGTATCTTTACAGATTAAAATAAGTTTAAAAAAGGGATCGAGAATTTGGAGAATGGGAAAAGAGGAGGAATAAACATGCCATCTGGAGACAGAGATGGGTAGATTAGGAGCACACTGTACACTCTGAGAGAGAAGGAAAAGAAAGAAGAAGGGGGTGTTATGAAACGAAGTGAACTGTGGGGGTGTAAAATAAAGGAAGGTTCTCAACATGCAATTACAACATGTTTAAGTTTGCAAAAGGAATTTTTTTTTTTTTTTTTTGGAGCAGAGCAGCAAAAAGAAGGCTTAAGCTGAGCATGGATTGGAGTCATCATCCGGAGACACAGAACGATGCAGAGGAAAAGAAAGCGAGACAAGGATTAAGCTCAGGAAGCTGAGAGAAAGGAGCACGAAAATTCAGAAGAAAAAAAACATACAAGCATGTAGCTGCAGTTGGGAGATGCAGATGGAGAGCGAGGAAAAGCATGTGAACAAAAAGGAGAGGAGGAGAGAAAAAGAGCGGGACAGGGATGGAGAGATTGTCCTCAAGGAGGAGGGAGATCTATGACATGCCACAGAAGGAGGTGGTTAAATAGAGGGGATTGAGGAGTGTTTTCAACCCTGTCTTTTTCTTAATAATTACCTCTCGCTAACTCCCCCTCTCTCTCTCACACATACACACGCATGCACACACTAGCTCCGTGGGCTGAATCGGTTACCATGGCAACCAGTGGCACATACATTTCTATATATATATATGTAAAAGGATGCTGAGAGAGAGAGAGAGAGAGAGAGAGAGAGAGAAAACGTGCGAGAGCAGAATGAAGAAAATGCAACTGAGAAGGAGAGATTGTATTTTTTCAAGGAGTTGGTGGGGGCAAAGGCTCCTGCCATTGATTGTAGAGAGACAGAGGACACGTCAAAAGGAATGATCTCTCTCTCTCTCTCTCTCTCTCTCTCTCACACACACACACACACACATTATGAGAAGCGGAAAAAAGTAATTAATTCACAACAAAGTAATGTACAGTAAAGGAGAACGAGAGACGTAACTTAGTTTGTTATCACATTCTTAATAACTAATTAAAATAATAACTAATTAATTATAAATTCATTGTGTGGCCTAAAGCACATTTTGTAACCCTAAAGCACAATAATTCCTCATTCCTGCCATAATAGCGAGAGTGTCCTGATTTTAGGGCTAAAAGTTTACACATTGTTGTTCCAGGTAAAAATCCCTGTACCAAGCTGGAAAACCTTATTACAGCCAACCACATCAATCTAGCCTATAGAAAGAAAAAGGAAACACTGGTAACACCCAGAATAAAAGCCATGACTCTCATTTCAATCTGTCTAAACAATTAGGCGAAAGATCTCTAATTTTGGGCTTGAATTTTGGAGTCGCACTGACCCAGTCCTCTAGCCATCACAATCTGGCCCTTGTCAAAGTCACTCATATCCTTATGCTTCCCCATTTCTTCTGCTTCCAAAACATCAACTTCAGTAAAAAAGCCTCACTTGCTGTCTAAAATATACATTAAAAAATAGCTAGTGTGAGAACGCCCAAATTGTGATGGCTAGATAACTGGGTCAAAGTGTAAGGGTGTGTAAACTTTTTTCATCTAAAACTCCAAAACTGCAGCTCTTGTGGGATGTTCCCAGGTTAAGGTGGTCAGGGCATACCAAAATTGATCCAAGGAAGAAGAGTATCACTGATGCACATGGGGAGTGAAGGCTGGCCCATGTAGTCTGATTCAGTAGAAGAGCTACTGTTGTTCAAATTAAAGAAAAGGTTAATGCTGGATTAAATAGAAAGGTGTCAGAACACTCATCATTACTGTATTGCTGGCAAAGGGCGGATCCACTCAATATTAGGTGGGTAGGCATAATGTTATGGCTGATCAGTGTCTGTACAGTATATAAATGTATATAGATATATTTATAGATATATTTATATACTGCTAGGAAACATTCTCTTTCTATGTAAATTGCTCATTAAATTGGAAAATCAAAATCCTCACCCCTGCTCCGCCATAAATCTCTAATATTTACCTCGATTCATAGAAGGTGAGGATACCATCAACAAACTAATAACCGTGAGGAGCCATTAATCATTGCTACATCATCTGCATAGAAAAATGATGCAACAGTCCCTAGCTCCTGTGAATACTCTGAAACCCTTTGATGAAACTGCAAACTGCAAATGAAAGTGATTTAATGTAGAGCCCCTTTAGGCAGATGAAAACCTTCAACTATCCAAAGAACTAAGTAGCCGATTTTTTTTCTAAGAGTGCACTTCTGTAAAAAATAAATGCATTTGGGAAACATTATGCTTTGCATGTTATGTCACCCACCTTCAGATTTAATGTAAGAATTGGTTGTTAGAGTAAAGATCTCTACTTTTGATCATTTCTCACAGGGGGCTGGTCATGCTGTGAAGCTTGTGCTGGCCAATAAGCAGTGTGTATAGATGATCTCCAAAAGCAGTTGTGGCTCATTGATTAAAGCATTGTTCTAATGACCAGCATGTCATGAATTTGATTCTTAAAACAATTAAACTGCCACTGTTGGGGACTATACCACTCAATTGTATTCTGTCTTCTAAGAGTGGCTCAGTGGTTAAGGCATTGACTATGGTTTGGAAAGTCCCAGGTTCAAATCCCACAAGCACCAAGTTGCTCCTGTTGGGCCCTTGAGTAAGGCCCTTAACCCTCAACTGCTCAGATGTATAATAAGATAAAAAATATAAGTTGCTCTGGATAATGGCATCTGCCAAATGCCTAAATGATGTTTGGGCTAAAACTGTGAACCAAAGTAATAACAACAAAAAAAGTACTAGCCACATTGTTTACTTTGGATTTTTTTGGCCTGATCAAGTCAAAAAGTTTTTTTTTTTTTACCTGACTCTTATGTGAACGCGTCTGTCCTCTGAAATTGCACGCATACAGTATGCATTTCGATAGGTATAATCAAATAATTGATTTCAGATATGACGTCTTACAGTATGAGCGGCTTACTCACACGAAGAGACAAATAGTCACATGAAGTCCGATCTGCCCATTTTCATTCTAGTTGCTTGATCACATATTGGATACGTGTCAGATCTAGGACCACATATAAAAGTGATCACATAATTCAGATACTGATCTGTATCACATTAGGGTAAAAATTTAATTTGTGTTACTTCAGGCTGGTAATGTGAAAATAGGAAACTTTCCTACATTCTTCCAGATCACATATAGTATACAGTACATACTGTATGTATTTGGACAGTGATACAGTGTTTGTATTTGTTTTGCCTCTGTATACCAAGACAATGGATTTTAAATGAAATAATTAAGCTTTGATTGCAGTTTAGCATCAATTTAAGTAGTTTAACAAAAAATATTGGATTAACAATTTCGGAATTATAGCCAGATAAGGATACCATAAAAGTCTACAATTAAGATGCTAACCTCAAGATACAAACCATTGGGAACACACAAAAACAGAAGGACCAGATTCTGGTAAAAGATTAATTTAGATCAGAATTACAGGAAGAGAAGAATATGGAGAAGGCAAGGAACTGCGTGTTCCGGTGCATACCAAATCATCTTTCAAACATGTGAAGGGTGTGTTATGGCCTGTGCATGCATGTCTGCCAATGGAACTTAGTCACTGTTTAAATTTTTTTAAAAATTATTAATTATGTTCCAACTGATAAATGAATAAAATGAAAATTAATTAAAGCTCCATCACTTTTTTCCAATGTGCGCATGCATTTATTACAATGTTTGTAGCTCAGTCCTCAAACTGCACCTGACCACATACTGTAGTGAGCAACCCTGCTGAATTATTTTCTAAATCCTCAGAAAATCCACTCCCAATCAATCCAAACACATTACTGACTGAGAAAAGGTTGTATATTAGAAAAGAAAAAAATGGCACATTTAAGTTTATATTTTGTAGTAAAAAAATAAAATAAAATAAAAAGACATAATATCTCACTAGCCTCCTAGTTCTTCAAAAAACCCTATTTTGGAAGAAAAAGCGATGCAAACCAGTAGGGAGTCTTGCAACACTAAAGAACCATTAAAAAATTTCATACCATCCAAGTGCTTGACAAAAACATTTATAAGATTGGTTCGGCATGCCATCAATACCAGGTGCACAGCCAAATAAAAGCTGCTGAACAGCAATAGTTGGTTCCTGGAATTCAATATCAGAGTGCAGTGATTTGATTTGTACTGTCCCCAATTTAAGCAGTCCCATCAATAACTCGTCTATACAAGATGGATCATGAGCATCAGCTCAGCAAAGGTCTGGATAGAAGTCAGTGGCAATCTATAGTCTCTATAGTCAAGGGTCCAATACTAGTTTGAATCTTTGTTATAGAATTGGGTAGAAATTGAGTTTTGAAAGCGACAGTATCTTCAAACAATCAGGCAAAATATTCTGCAAATAGTCTTAGTAGTCTGTGTAGCTTTTCCTTTGGTTGGGTTATTCTGATCCCCACTACCGTATATACTGCTCTTCATCTTCCAATAACAATTCAATGTTTTCATTTGTTCATGCTCTGTATAGAAACTTACGCCTTTTATTCCTAACACTGCTGCACTCAGTGCAAAGTGTACTTACACACATTTTTTTCTTCAGTACCACATACTGCAATACGCCCTACAAGTCAACTCATTTGAAAACGTACCTCTCTGTTAAATCGTGCCATCCCACTTAACAAAATGAGAACCTCATGTGTTCTTTAAGAGAAAATGGCGGTACATTGGAGTACATAATTTTGGTCTCTAATGAACAAGATAGGATACATAAATAAAGTTATACTTACTGCAATTATGAACTCAATTAACTAATCAACAGAGCAGTTTCTCTTTCTAACATTACTTACATTTGTGCCTAGATGTATTTGCTAGCATTACTGGATACAACAGATAGTGATACTCTTTTAACAAGATGAAAGTTTCACATCAGACCTGATGACAGAATGAGAGAAAGAGGAAATGTCCTCCATAAAAGCTGTCAATCAAATCTTTAATCTGAATGCCTTTATGCGCTGGTTGCGTTGTAATGGCCACTAAATTACATCATTAACTGTTAGCTGATTACTTCATATCTACTGTATGAAGATTCTGTACACATTTGCTTTATGCAGTGACATACAGTAAACTCAAGACCAAATGTAGACAGAATTGGAGTTTAGCTTTGGTTTATTTAGTATTACTTAGAAATATGTGGAACAGTGTTTTGGGAAGTCACAGGTCCAGGAGTTTTTGGTACTTTCATTGAGACTTTTTTTTACATAGCAAATTTTCATTAACCTAGGTTATTTATTTTAACTGGAGAACCTTTTAAACCAGTTTTAAACCAGATCACTGCCCCTGACTCCTACTGTATAATACAATCCCATATTAATGCATATTAAAGTATATCAAAAGTGTGTATCACAGAAAAATATCTACTTGCTTGATGTATGTTTCTGTGGTTTTTATATACAGCCTGAAGTTGGGCCATTTTTAAATTCAGGATATTTTAAACCAAAAAAAAAAAGAAAGACTTTCAAATAACATGAAACAATATTTTATTTACAATAGAACATTGAGGACATAAATGTTTAAACTGAGAAATTTTACAATTTTATGCACAAAATGAGCTCATTTCTAATTTGATGTCTGATACAGGTCTCAAAAACATGTTTACCATGGTGTAGCATCTCCTCTTCTTTTTAAAACAGTTTGAAGATGTCAGGACATTAAGATTATGAGTTTTGGTGTTGGAAATTGGTGACATTCTTGTCTGATATAGATTTCTAGCTGTTGAAGAGTCTGTGGTCGTCTTTGACGTATTTTTCGTTTAATGTTGCGCCAAATGTTCTCTGTACAGAAGGTAAAAGATATGGACTGCAGGAAGGCTAATTCAACACCCCGACTCTTCTACTACGAAGCCATGCTGTTGTAATAGCTGAAGTATGTGGTTTTGCCTTGTCCTGCTGAAATACTGTACACAAGGCCTTCTCTGAAATAGACGTCATCTAAAAGCTTTATATACCTTTATATTATATTACCTTTAGTTATATACCTTTGGTCATAGTTCCTTCTAAAACATGCAAGCTGCTCATACTGTTTGCCCTTACAGTACAGTATGCACTCCAAAACATCAGAGATGCTGGCTTTTGAACTGAATGCTGATACCACACTGGGAGGCACTGTAAATGATGAAATTTGCAAAGCCTTTAGAGTTTGACCTTAAGGAATGTTTTTTTTTTTAAAATAGTATTCTACAACAATGCAAGACTTATTGCTCTCACTCTTTTTTTGTAGTGGATATTTATCTAAATAGCACATGCGCTATATATTTTAGACTGTATGCGAACCTTACTACAGCACACTGATGAACTGGTTCTGCTCCTAGAACTACAGTGCTTATGCACAATTTATGTCCTGGAGTATAACTTAATGAGTTAATAATGCAGACCACAAAATCATTACACTGCCTATAGAGGCTTGTACGGCGGTCACTATGCATGATGGTTGCATCAATTCATGTGCTTCCCTTCTTACCCCTACCTAGCCATCAATCTGGAATAGTGTCAGTCTGGACTTATCAGACCACATGGTCTGTTCTATTCCTCCAAATTCCATTCTTTATGCCTACTAGTAATGTTAAGGCTTTTTTCTGACTTTTTTCAGTCTCACTAACATATAGTATGGCCACACAGCTGTTTAGTCCCAGGCCTGTGAGTTTTCTTTGCGTTAAAAATGCATGCAATGCTCTTATTTTCACTATTAAAATAGCCGTGATTTCTACTGTAGAACTTTTACAGTAAAATTTCACCAAGCATTTAAGTCATCTCCGATCACAGTCCCTATGAAACTGCAAATGAAAGTGATTTAAAGTAGATCCCTTTAGGCAAATGAAAACCTTCAACTATCCTAACTAAGTAGCCGTTTTTTTTTTTCTAGGAGTGCACTTCTGTACAAAACAAATGCATTTGGGAAACATTATGCTTGCATGTTATGTCACCCACCTTCAGATTTAATGTAAGAATTGGTTGTTAGAGTAAAGATTGGGCTTTGATCATTTCTCTGAGGGGGTTGGTCATGCTGTGCAGCTTGTGTTGGGCAATAAGCAGTGTGTATAGGTTGATCTCCAAAAGCAGTTGTGGCTCATTGATTAAAGCATTGTTCTAATGACCAAAATGTCATGAATTTGAATCTTAAAACAATTAAACTGCCACTGTTGAGGGATATACCGCTCAATTGCATCCTGTCTTCTAGGGGTCAGCGATGGCTTGTATTAAATTTTTCAGAACACTGCAGAAACCTTATAGTCTAACCATATACTGTAATCAACTGAATTGAATGGACATCTTGATAATGTTCTTTGTTAGCTGGGAGCTTATATAATAGCCTAGAGACAGAAATTAATAACCAAAGCCTTAAGAAAAATGGATGCAAAAACTCAAACGGTCATTCTCTGACCACATCACACACTCCATCTGTCCACATTCCCAGCATTCATGGGGAGATAGAGAAACAAACTGTGTGTTAGAGACTAATGGTAGACAGATTGCTCATTGTATTGTAGACTAGAGGCAAAACCATTTCTCGAATAGCTTTAGCAAGACTCAGGTGTTCTTAAACTAGCATTGTTATCTTCTATACACAACTGTGGATTTTATTATCCTCCCGAGTACATAGTTTCTCATGTCCTGGCTAAACCATCAGCTCTTCCTCATTGTGTGGCATAAAATAGCGTGTGTGCATGTATTTATGTGTGTTTGCACTAGAGAGATAATGAAAGCAGTATTGTTCTCTGCAATTATGCCATTGGTTAGAAAGTGCCGATAATCATCCTCTTCATATTAGATCATAGTTATTGTCATGCAGCTGGGGCAATGGAATGCAATAATGCTCTGGCCATCAGCAAGAGGTGAGATTTGTGCTTCCATCCTATAATGCTTGCTGCTATGGGATGCCTGTTTGCAGCCAAGTGTCACCGCACGGGTCCAAACGGTTGCTACGGAGGTGTGGAGTAATCCTGAGATGGGGTGGTGTGTTAGGCTTGTTTTGCACTTCAGTGACGTGCAGTCTCTCACACGCACACACACACACACACAAGCTCCAGTTCTATTTTAATCATTGATATATTCATAGAAATTATATAGAACTTTTATTTCCATTTTATAAATTAATTTATATTTATAATGAAAAATAATACAGTACTTTATTCCAAATAAATTAATTGTTAAAAAATAAACAACAGGCACATTTTTTCTGTGTCTCAATCTTTAATAATTTTTCATAGTAAATAGGGTGTTGACATTTGATGCTAATCGTGTGTTGGAGTGTAAATACAGCTAAATGTTAGCAGTGCACTACATTCATTCATTCATTCATCTTCTATACCGCTTTATCCTGTATTCAGGGTCGCGGGGGGCCTGGAGCCTATCCC
>JAQQZS010000010.1:9049843-9060272 GCA_030068045.1 Platyallabes tihoni | reverse complement strand
TTTTATACTTCCTGGTTCGTGACCGCATTATTTCCGGGTCCTAGTGCCGAGCACGGACCGAGTATGCATGACATAGATACTTTATTGATCCTGAAGAAACCCCAAAAATTGAAGGTTCCTGGGTAAAGGAATGCAAGAGAATCCTGGATGCAGGAGTTTGATCAGGGGACTAAACCATGTTAAGAAATGACTACACTATGTAGACGACTACAGTATGTTTTAAAACCCATTACCTTTTAAGTCACTTTTTGTTGTTTACTGTGCAGGTGTCCCTTGTTGACGCTGTTAGAAATTCACGGTTTAAACAGAGGCAAGGGACTCTGTAGTGTCATGATTTATAAATATGAAGACAGGTTGACTTCATCGACAGGAAACTTAAAGGAATAAGTGCCTCTGTTAAGAGTTCGGCAGAGCAGAGGTGAGAGAGTGAGAGGGAAGAAGAGTGGTGGAACTGGAGTGCCGAGATAAGCCATGAAGCAGTGGATGGTGGCAAGAACTGGATGTTGGTTAGGAAGTAGGAAGTTATAGATATATAGCTAGATAGCTAGCTATATATAGTGTTGTAGCTAGGTAGGTGGATAGATGGATGGATGGATGGATGGATGGATGGATGCATGGCTGGATGGGAGGGTAGGTGTACGGATTGATGGATGGATGGGTGGGTGTATGGATAGATAGATAGATAGATAGATAGATAGATAGATAGATGGGTGGATGGGTGGATGGATTGATAGGTAGGTAGTGTTGTAGCTAGGTAGGTGGATGGATGGATGATGGATGGATGGATGGATGGGTGTATGGATAGATAGATAGATAGATAGATAGATTGATAGGTAGGTAGGTAGGTAAGTAGGTGGATGGGTGGATGGATGGATGGATTGATAGGTACAGTAGGTAGGTAGTGTTGTAGCTAGGTAGGTGGATGGATGGATGGATGGATGGATGTGTGGGTGGGTGTATGGATGGATGGATGGATAGGTAGGTAGGTAGGTAGGTAGGTTGGTAGGTAGGTGAATGGGTGGGTGGGTGGGTGTATGTATGTATGTATGGATAGGTAGGTAGGTAGGTAGGTGAATGGATGCATGGATGGATGGATGGATGGATAGATAGATGATCGATTGATAGATTGATATATATATATATATATATATATATATATAGATAGATAGATAGATAGATAGATACTTTATTGATCCTGAAGAAACTCCACCTCAAAAATTGAAGGTTCCTGGGTAAAGGAATGCAAAAGAATCCTGGATGCAGGAGTTTGATCAGGGGACTAAACCATGTTAAGAAATGACTACACTATGTAGACGACTACAGTATGTTTTAAAACCCATTACCTTTTAAGTCACTTTTGCAAATTCACACACTGTGCAAATTCACGGTTTAAACAGAGGCGAGGGACTCTGTAGTGTCATGATTTAAAAATATGAAGACAGGTTGACTTCATTGACAGGAAAGTTAAAGAAATAATTGCCTCTGTTAAGAGTTTGGCAGAGCAGAGGTGAGAGAGGGAGAGGGAAGAAGAGTGGTGGAACTGGAGTGGCGAGATAAGCCATGAAGCAGTGGATAACAAATGTAAGAAGGGTGTTAGTGACTGTGTGTGTGTACTGTATGTGTGTGTGTGTGTGTGTGTGTGTGTGTGTGTACGCCAGACACACTCAGTGAGGTAAACTGACGGAGGGAGGATTGGATGAGAGAGAGGGGGAGAGGGGAGCTTTAAAGAGGGAGAGATGAGAAGAGAAATGAAGAGTAGTGTAGGAGTTTAGGAAGAGAGAAAAAAACAGGCAGAGAGAAATAGCTGATGGAATGTGAGCTGGAGTGGAAACGAGTGTGTTTAAGATGAAAGGGTAGAAAGAAACACACACACACACACACACACACACACTCTCCCTCTCTGTCTCTCTCTCTCTCTCTCTCTCTCTCTCGCACACACACACACACACACACACACGCACACACAGAATCAGACGCACTCGTTAGACACATACCTATATTAGAGACAGAGAGGGAGCGCAGGGACTGAATGATCGCCGGAGAGACCACATGCACACACATACACAGAGACTTACAGAGCTCTTCATAAATGAGGGACATTTTTGTTCTTCCCGTGTGCTGCTTGGTTTCACAGCCTAGTGAATAGCTCTGATTCATTAAGCTAATGAAAGTTAATGGATCTGTCCCTTTCAGAACTAAATGGTAAACATTGCAACAGAAGAGCCTCATAGCTATTGTTCTGTCTGTGTGGGTGGAGGAATTTATATGTTAAAAGGGACTAAATGATAAGAAGCTAGGAATTCTTGTCTGTTTTGGCCATGTGGGGACATGTGCCTGGTCCTCACAGCTCTGGAAAAAATAAGAGACTACTGCAATTCACCCCGGAAAACTTCTGGAATGTCATCAAGAGGAAGATTGATGGTCACTGTTGGAGATGGATGGATGGATGGCAGTTTGCTTTTTTGCAAAAAGAGTGGTATAAAGTTACCCAACAGCAATGTGAAAAACTGATGGAGAGCATGCCAAAATGCATGAAAGCTGTAATTGCAAATCGTGGTTATTCCATCAAATACTGAATTGTTAATGTTATTTAGCCAAAGCATTAACACAATTATTTGCATTTTGTTTTATTTGAGTTATTAAAGCTCTGTAAATTTTGCATGATCTTGGGTTATTTTGGTGTGTTGAGAGGGGAAATGAGGTTGCTGCTGAGATGGATATGTAAACAACCGATTTTAAAATTTATTTAAAAATCTTTAGGAACTTTGCAGCCTGAGATAAGCGATGGCTCAAGACTACCCAGTACCGTATTTCCATGAAATTTGGCCGCTGTTTATGGCATAGACAGAAGATTAAAGCATTAAGTGCAGGTTTATGAGATGATAGTTTAATAAAAGAAATGAAAAAAAGAAAGGTTGCAGAGAGAATAGTGGAATCTGATAGATTGAAGGGCTGGGACATGCACAATACAGCCAACATCCCATGCACACTGTCTCTCTTCTTCATATAGTCTCTTGTTGTACAGTACAATACACATTTGATCTCCACTGCTGCAGTGTTTGTGACTCCATTCACCAAACGAGACCTTTTCCACCAGCCATCCTGGGGCTTTACATTGTACTCTGTTCTGTGAGGGTGTACAATAGATACTGTACTACTGTAAAAACAAAGATATAAAAAATCATTATACTATACATTATACAAATAAATGGTCTGAAATGAATTAATATATGTATATTGTAGTATTCTGTTTACGTGACTACTTGAATAATCTGGTAACCAGAGAAAGGCTGTATTATTAATGTGAATGCAGTGCGTCTCCTCATACGCCCCGTTTTCTCTCGCTCTTTCCTGTTTCGCTGTGTGAGATTCCCAGCTATTACTGTTCTTATTGGAGAAACGTTCAGCCATAATTACATTTTCTATTGTCTGGTTTTCTTTTTCTTTTTTCTTTCCAGGGTAATATTGTCAGATTGCAAGACTACACATTTAACAACACAAGCGCACCTTGTAGGAACACAGACCTAATGGTGTTTTGTTATACATGCAATGTGTCCATTTCTCATTCTCTCTCTCTCTCTCTCTCTATCTTTCTGTGTGTTTGAGTCGCTCCTCTGATGTGGCTCATATCAGTCAGTGATTAATAGCTTTTATTCTCTCTTTTGCTACCAAGTTTAATAAGCTCCAAATCTGTACGAATTTAATTAGCCATGGGTCGAAAGGCAGTGGAACATATTGACTCCACCTTTTTACCGCCCTGTCTCCCTCCCTCTCTTCCTCCCTCTAACCGTCTCTCTCTCTCTCATCCACGATTACAAGGCCTTTGATTGACATATCCGACATATTGACACAGGGCTGAATGACATGCGTTCCAATAAGGCAGACTCCTGTTTCCTCCCCTTCTCAATTCCTTCATCTGCCACATGAATGAAAAAAAGCAAAAAGAAAGAGCAGAAAGAGCAGAAGACAGCATGACATGGAGATGTGAGGACACTTTTTATGATTAGCATATAATGTTGAGGCTAATTTGGGGTCCTGACGATTGATCTCTTTTGATTACAAATTTATATGAGGATAAAGAAGGGATGAAAGAAGCTTCTTTAGATATTCTTTCAAGGGTTGGAGAATTGAGGGAGATGTCTGAAAAAAAGAGAGCAGTTGACAGACCTACAATCTCTGAAAAGGCAAAAAGACCAAATGAAATAGAGTGGTTATTACAATCAAAGGTTTTTATGGTGCTTATGTGACACCGGATGATGATACACATCACAGAATGTTAACTACGCTATGCACTGAATCTTTTTATTATAACAGTGACTAGTACGACTAAAGCAATATTCAAATATTCCAAATTTTATTTGTCACATACACAGTAATACACAATATGATATGCAGTGAAATAAAAATAAATAAATGACCTACAAAAAAAATAAATGATGGAATAAAATAATAAATAAAATATATTACAACTTTAGCTATAGAAAATATAGCTATAGAAGATAAGAACAAAATATAAAATATAAAAATAAACTAATAAGGCATTGGACACCCCAGATGGGCTGTAACTCCATATACTATATATATATATATATATATATATATATAAAAAATGTGGGCAATACTAAGTACACCCTAATTACAGCATATAGAGCCACCTTTAGCAGCAATAACTTGAGGAATTATTTCCTGTATGACAGCTTTCTTGAGGTCCTGCCACAGCATTTGAATTTGGTTAAAGATCTGGACTTTGACTAGGTCATTCTAAAACCTTGATTCTTTTCTTTTTTCACCCATTCTGATGTAGATTTACTGGTGTGCTTTGTATCATTGTCCTGTTCCTTGTTCAATTTTGAACAAGGTTGGACAGATGGCTTTACTTTTGCCTCCAGAATACTCTGTTGTACAGAAGAGTTCATGTTTGACTGTGTGATGACTGTCAGGTACCAAGGTCCTGTGGCTACAAAATAAGCCCAAATCATTAACTCTCCACCACTATGCTTGACATGTTTTTCTGCTGAAATGCTGTTTGGATTTAGCCAAACATGTCGCTGAGTATTAAGGCCAAACAGCTCCACTTTAGTCTCATTTGTCCATAGGACATTGTTCTTGTGCTTTATTCGGAGCACAACTTTTACAAACCTTAGTTGTGCTTCTGTGTTCTTTTTAGACAGAAGAGCCTTTCTCTCTGCAACCCTTCCAAAAAAGTACTTGTTCAGTCTTCTTCTAATTGTGCTGTCATGGATTTTAACATTTAACATTCTCAATGAGCCCTCTAGGGTCTGAGATGTAGCCCTTATTTATGTATTTGTTTTGTATTTTTCTTGTAAATACATCTGGGAAGATTGGCAACTGGCTTGAAAGCGTTCCACTAGAATGTAGAACTCCAAATAGTTTGGAAAGGGTTTTATAACCCTTTCCAGATTGATGTGCAGCAACAATTGCTTCTCTAAAACCATTGCTTGTGCCTTGTCTACACACCTGCTGATCATCAATTAATCATGGGCTGATGATTAACAGCACCTGGCTGCAACTTACCCTCTTACATTCTATGGAAGCAGTAAGGGGTACTTAGTACTGCCCACCTGTTTTTTCTTTTTCTTTTTTGGCTTCATTTTTGTTACATAAAAGATATATATACTGTTGTTTGTCTGAGTTTATATTTGTCTAATACTAGGACGTGCAATGATCAGATGATTTCTATTATGCTTTTACAACAAAAACAAATATAATTAAAGGATGGTGTTAATAACTCTTAAACAGAACTGTAGGTCATAGGTTGGCACACAGTCAAACACCCAATTATACACTATGGGCAATTTTAGAATGCAAATCACCCTACATGCTGTGCTTATGATTTTTAGACTGAAAGAGGAAATTGTGGTAGCCTGAGGACACAGACCAAGTATGAGAAGAGCACACACACTGGAGGTACGATTTGAATCCCCACCCCTGGGGGTGTGGGGTCTTAACCATTGAGCCACTGGACCTATTAAATTAAAAAGATTAAAAAATGTAAATGAGACTGTACACTTATCTTTTTATGCAGTGGACCTGACTGGCCAGTTTTCAAGAAGCTGACTGTTAATATTAGATATTTTTATTTTAGATACAGTGAACCCATTACATTAAATTGAATAAAACCATTGTCCAAAGTATATAATGCCTGGTTATAAACATTCATCTTCCACAACTGCTTTATTCTGTTCAGGGATGTGATAGACAGGATCTTTTCCTGCCCATGAGGTGGGAATAACACTCTGGTGAATGGTAGCTGTTACTAATGATAGTTCTCTTTCACTCCTCCTAATGACTGGAGGCAGTTAGATTTACTTGGATATGTTCTTGTGCGTACATGCGTGTGTGTGTGGCAGCATGCCAAGACCTTTCAACAAGGTCACACAAGGATGTAGGAACTGTATTTGCAATAATAATCAGAGTCATGGCAGCCATTTTTCACCTTGTAAGTGTCAGACCAACTTTCCATACCAGATGATTTTCTTATGAACCTGAAAAGGTAGCTAAAGTCCACTAAGTTTCAATACTAGGGCTGTAGATTGGTTTCATTTTATCTGCTCCATAATCTATGGTGGCATGGTGGCTTCCGGGTTCGATTCCAGCCTTGGTGTTCTGTGTGCATGGAGTCTGCATGTTCTCCTTGTGCTTGGTATTTTTTTTCTGGGTACTCCGGTTTCCTCCCAGAGACATGCAGATTAGGCTAATTGGCGCTCCCAAATTGCCCATAGTATGTGAATGTGTGTGTGAATGTGTAAAGGTTCTAACACAGTTGTAAAATTGAGAATAAATACAATGATAATCACTTTTGCTCTCCATGGGCCCTAGTTGGACTGCAGAGGTTCTTAGATGGATGGAAGGCTCCTTATTCTCCGCACTTAGGAAAAACAAATATTTTCTGCCATAATACTACTTACAGTAACTGTAGCCTGATTTTATAGTCCAGTGCCCACAAAGGTTCCACCTGCTTTGCGTTGGGATTCATGCCCTCAGATCCATAGGATTACAAAGAGGTGCTTTACAGATGAAAGATTTCTCATTTATGAGTGACTTTATCAGATTAGAGGAATGTCTCAGGAATAGAAAGTACAGTTCCAAAACTGGCCATCAACCTTTTCAGGTCTCAGAGACACATGAAGCTTCTCAGGGCTCAGAGACACATGAACTGGTGGCATTTATTGATAAAGACTTCAAAGCACTGCTGTAAGTCTGGATAAGACTTAGTGTCAAGTGTCAGAAATAGAAAATGTTAATGTAAATGATTTCAGATCCTAATAAAGTTTTGGCCCAAGAAGTTCTTAGAGGCACTTATGAGAATTACCCTTCTGCATTGGTGAGAAGAAATATGGTAGTTTCCATACAGTTCTAGATCTTCAGGTTTCTACTGTAAAAACACTCCTGTCCATATTTCTTTAGGTTTATTACCTGTCATACAACCACAAGACTGGAGCACCTGCATCATGCCTAGTTCATTTCCACTGTTAAGATTTACCCTTACAAGGACAGATGTTAAGTTAAAATATTGATTCAATATTAAATATAAAATAAATAACTTTGTTACCGTAGGTTATTTTAATAAGCATTCAGGTGGTGGCCCTATCTCCCATGAATGCCAGAGCATCAGGATAGTCGGAATAGTAAAAGAACTGGACCCTAAACATAACAAAGATGTTTCTAGAAAGATCCTAGCTTCCTAAAGACTCAAGTCTTCTCTAATGAAAGACAAAGCAGAAATAGTGTTTTTTCAGTCTGGGTTCACGGTGTCGCGGGGGGTGTGAGACCCCCTAGCATGTGACTATAGCCCATTAACTAGCTGAAACTGAACATGATCCATGTGGCCCTCGAGTATTCCTTAGTAGTTCTGAGATTTTTCCATGTATCTGTCTGCTTAGAGAATGTTGTGACAGATTTTCACAACATTTGGTGGTACGAGAGAGAGAGAGAGAGAGAGAGAGAGAGAAGGCACAGGCGACATGACGAAGGCTGCGCGGGTGGCAGGTGTGCAGATGTGTGTCTGTGTTTGGCGCAGGATATAGTAATCCTTAGTGTTAGGATACTAAACAACTGTAGCTTTTGCTTTGAAAAATGAAGTTTATTCGATCGCCGTATGTGTCTTTGGAAGATGAAGCGCTTTCAGCTCCTGTGTTATTATGGCCTATTTCACTCTGACTGAAGCTAATCTATCCTTGTCACAGGAAGGGACAACATCTGTGTGCATGTGTGGTAGATGCAGGTGTGTGGTGAATACTGTGTATGACTGATTTTTATCATCCTTTTACATTGATTTCTAATGTTTGATTTTCAGCTGTGATACAATAAAATAAAGAGGAAAGCGTGACTACCAAGGGCTGCTTTTACTTCATCTCAAATCAGAGATGAATAGGATTTACTCAGCAGAACTATTCTATTAAAAAAAAAATGTTATTTAAAGAACGCTCAGTGAAAATACATGCTGAATAGCTGAATATCCTGTTCACACATCACTTCCTTAATTTCTAAAAAAAAAAATGATTGTGGTGCCAGATTTTGCATTTAAAACATTCAGTGTTAATAGGCAGTCGCTTAATTACTTACACTTACTATTGACTCAAAAAGCATCGTTCTGAACATATCGCCACACTGCATTCCTTTTTCTTTTGTGTATGTTAACAAATAGTGATGTAACTTTTTCATCAGCACATACAATATAGTTGAGTACAAAATGTACCTACCATTGAGACAAAATGAAAAAGATCAGAAATTTAAATTGCAATGAAACTGCAAAATTGTTATTGCAATAGTGTACGCTACTGTAGATATTATTCCTAAAGAATTAAATGCCCAAATCAGACCTTTAAACTAATAAATAAGTATAATAAATATACACAGTGTAGATATTGTCTCTTTCACACACTTGTGTTCTCTCTCACTGAGATCAGGGAAGATAAGATGAATATGAGCTTACATGTAGGAGTCTGGGTAACCATGGTAATTTGCATGACACATGCTTTTGCCCCAAGGGAATATTTAACACCATTATTATAGAATCCTGCCATGGATCTGCTGAGCTTTAACCTGATCAAAGCCGAGTCGTACTGCACTTCGTCTTTGCAATTTGTAAACCAGCTGCGCAGATAATATTGTATTCTTTTATCAACATAATGCAGGCAAACTATCTTTTTAGATGAGCAGCTGCCTTAGATCAACTAGTGAATATAGCCCAGGTTAATATTTCATGCATATGTGAATGCTACAGCTGTCCACTTTCAGTGAGCCTGTTCCCTGTAGCCTAAGCCTGCTGTTCTTGGCTGACAGGAGTGTCTAGCACTCTTGAACCGTGCCATGGTCAAAGTCCATTGCATTTTTGCCATTGCATTTTCCCCCCATTCTGATGCTTGATGTGAACATTAAGTGAATGCACAATTGCATGAATGTGAAGGGCTTCGCTTGTTTCCAATAATGCGGACAGTAAGTGTATGTAGTGAATTAGAGGCCCTGGTATTTTCTTGTGAGGTTTATTAGCATAGTTGGGGAGCAGACATACACATTTGTATATAGATAGTTACACCAAGTATGCCACCCAGGGGAATTTCACCTCCAGGAAATGGTTCAGAATTAGCTAATTAAGGAAATAAAATCCAAAGGTCAAACAGGGTTGAAAAACCACTCAAGGCTGTAGACATGATTCAGAAAAGTATTCATACAGTGGAACCTTGGATTACGAGCATAATTCATTCCTGAAGCGGGCTTGTATTTCAAAACACTCGTAAACCAAAGTGAATTTTCCCCTAAAATATAATGAAAACTCAAATTATTAATTCCACAGCCCAAAAAAATAAAGACATAAAAATAATTAATAATTAGTTTTTTTTTTTTTTTTTTACAAAATATAAAGTAAAAAAAAACTAATAAATTAACCAGCACTTTACCTTTAAAAAAAAGTAAAAATAAATCCTGACAGATAAGCGTTTCCACTTATGCGTGCAGGCGCTGTGTGTGTGTGTCCATGTGTGTCCAATGACAAAGTACAGGCTGATACAGAGAGGGAGAGAGAAAAGGGATCTTTAACCTCTTAAACGAGACTTCTTTTGCTTTACACGCGCACACAAGTGTGTTATAGTAAATAGTACACGCGTGCATGGATGTGGATTATACCAGTAAGAGACGCGCACTAAGACCCAGCAGGGGAGACGATTACCCACAATTCCGCAGCGCAAGAGAGAGGAAATTCATTTGGCGTCAAAACAAGAAACGCATGCGTGATACATGATACTCGGTACTCGTAAACCAAGACTTGTTCGTTTTCCAAGTCAAAATTTATTAAAAATAACCAGAGGTGGAAAGAGTAATAAAATTTTGTTCTCAAGTACAAGTACTGTTACTTCAGTGTTTTACTTAAGTACAAGTAAAGTTACCATTATAAAAATCTACTCAAGTA
>JAQQZS010000010.1:9031225-9047744 GCA_030068045.1 Platyallabes tihoni | reverse complement strand
AGAAACATTTTGTGTGACAAACATGCAAAAGAATAAGAAATCAGGAGGGGGGCAAATAGTTTTTCACACCACTGTAATTATGCTACATGCCTATAAATCTAATATACTATACCTACCATCCTTCATTCATCGCCTCCTTCAATGTGCTAAACCAGGAAAAAAATATAGTTGCAAAGCAGCGATGACCAGGCCCAAGCATCTGACAGATAGCCGCCCGACTCTTGCACCACACAACCTGTGTGCTTTTTCAGAATGTTAAAACCTCTAAAAAGCCCCAGATGCTGGAAAAAAGAAAATCACTCAACACAATGTCACTCAGGAAGTTATTAGCCACTTTTCGCCATAAATTTGAGGCATAGCCACAAGTCTCTTGATCATTTTGCTGATGTTATATATCATGTAATTATACTACATGCCTATAAATCTAATATACTGCAGCCATCATCCTTCGTTCAACAAAAAATCTTGGCTAAGGAAACATCCCTGATGGAATTCAAAGTGTTTTACTAGAGATCGTTACAATCCTTTTTACTGTACATCAACATAAAGAGGAAGGAAAACATTAATGCTATTCCCAACAAAACCAACATTATTTATCTCTATAAAATCTATCTCTGATGTAGTTAATGCAGCGAAAATAACAGTGGGACAATTTAGCTTAGTGAGACAGGGAATGAGTAGAAGGTGGAGACAAATCAGGAAAGCAAAAGTTGAACTTGAAAGATGAGACGGCTTTATCTAGAGGTAGTGAACTGGATTAAAAACAAAGAAAGTAAGATGAAAGACAGACAAAAAAGGCTGGGTTTTACCCAAGAAAAGAGGACAAAGTAGAAAAGATTGAGCAAGGTAGGAGGAGGGAACAACAGAAAGATGACAAAATAACAGAATGATAACAGAGGAGCCACTTTCAGCAATTAACAAGTAGGTCTCATTATCTGCAGGAAATGAACAATGGATCATAGAGGAGAGACAGAAAGGCACAATCCTCAGGATTCATTCCCTCTAAGGCTCCCTGGGGCTGAAGAACTTCAGAAAATGGAGGTGAAGGAAGACAGCATATGAGGTCATTGCTACATAGAACACGACTTAGGTTATCGCTAACGGCTTAGATGGCAATGATTGCCATCTTCATTAAGAATACAGAAAATATGGTCAGGCTGTTAAACCTCATTAGCTGGCCTACGCTAAACTGACTGTTTTTACATTAGTAGCATGGTGGCCATGGGTAATATTTTGTTTCCCACTCATATCATCACTGTTTGTCCATCAAAAACAAGGAAATCCCTTGTTTGTTTTTAAAGCATTGTGCAACCATGGTAACAGATGTCAGCACTGATACTTTACATCAGTATTCTGTCTTTTCAGATTCCTGTGCCCACTGTAGCTTTCAATTAATTCTTGGATTCTTGGCTGACAGAAGTGGGACACTTTGGTCTTCTGCTGTTGTAACCCATCTATCTGAAAGACTTATTTGTGGTCTTTGCTGGGATGCTTTTCTGCTCACCATGGTTGTGAAGTGTGGTTATTTGAGCTACTATACTGTAACTACTGTATCCTGTTAGGAAAAAAACAGCCTCGCCATTCTCCTCTGACCTCAATCATCAACAATGCTTTGTTCATACAGATGTGACACTGTTTTGTTCTTCACACTGTCCTGTGTGAACTCTACAGACTACTGTGCGGGAAAAGCCAAGTAGATCTCCAGTTTCTGAAATAATCAAATCAGCTATTCTAGCACCGTCCATGTCAAAGCCACATACTGTAGATCACATTCTTCCTGTTCTGAAGTTTGATGTGAAAATTAGCTGAATCTCTAGACAGGTATTTGATTGACTTTATGTATTGCGCTGTTGCCACTTGGTTGGGTGATTAAATCATTGAAAAAATGGGCAGGTGTACTGGTGTTCCTATTAAAGTGGTCGATTGGTTTATATAGTTAATAATATGGATAATGGAGCACGAGGGGATTGGCACCCTGTCCAGGGTGTACCCCGCCTTGTGCACGAAAGTCTCCTGGGATAGGCTCCAGGCCCCCCGCGACCCTGATCAAGGATAAAGCGGTATAGAAGATGAATGAATGAATGAATGAATGAATGAATGAATGGAGCACGAGGTGCATTTCTGGGCAGCCTTTACATTAGTGTGGCTGTTAATGTTAACACACTGGCAGATATATAAAGAAAGAGCACCTACTATTCCTACTTTTCCCATCTAAAATTCTCTATAATATGAACAATCAGAGAGCTATCACGTACGCTATATAGTAACTACAATAATATAGAACTGATGATGACACCATGTTCAACTGCAAATTTTATCTAAAATAATTTGCACTACATTATCCTGAAGTCTATGCATACATATTATACTTTAATATAAGTATTACTGTAAATACAGTATCTATACTGTAGATGCTGCTGCCCACACAGCCTGGTTGAGCTTCAATTCACTCACTGTGTACGGTGTCATGGCGGGCCTGGAACCTATCCCAGGAGACGATAAGGGCACAAGTTCCACCCTGGATGGGATGCCAATCCATCGTAGGCCACACACACATTCACACACTATAGGCAATTTAGAAATGCCAATTAGCCTGATCTGAATATCTTTGGACTCTGGGAGGAAACCAGAGTATGCGGAGGAACCCATCAAAAATGGGAAGAAAATGCAAACTCCATGCACACAAACGTGGGAATCGAACCCTCTACTCTGTGCAAGTAGGTGAAGGTGACAGTGTTAACCACTACTCCACAAGAAGACTTCAGGCTGTCATTGTTTAAACATATGTAAGAATAATATTTCAGTTATCGTTTATGTGTGTGTATATGGTGGCACAGTGGCTTAGTGGTCGCCTTGCACTTCCAGGTCCCGGGTTTGATTCCTGTCTCGGGGTCTGTGTGCAGGGACTTTTGATGTTTACCCGTGCTTGGTGACTTTCTACAGAGAGAGCGAGAGAAAGGGGCAGCCACGTGTAGTATTACAGTATATTTCTTCTGAAGATGTCAGTAGGTGCACCATCATTGATGCTATCATGTGACCGTGATTTTTATTTATTTTTTTTGCATATATTTTTCATGTTCAAGTGTGCATACATTTATATACACACATATGGCTGTGTGTGGTTTTTCTTTATGTGTTTGTTTGTCGTAGCACTTATCCAGTGAGAGACAAGTCTTACTTAATCAGTTTAGCTACCAGTATGTTGTTAGTGGCATGCTAATTGAAGCCCCAAGACTAAATATGCTGACTAAATATCACTGAGAATTTTGTAGATCCTTTTCTCCACATTTGCCAGAGATTGGAAACATTATCAATATTTTAGCATTTAGAAAGATGAAACTACTTGTGGAAGTGCCTCAAAGGATTTATTGTACAGCAGCAAGCTTAATGTGTGGCTGGTGACCAATTGCTTGGAAAAAAGAACAGAGAAGTAGCCCCAGCATCCGGTCAATAATAAGCAGCCCCATAGTCATTAAGTAAAAGGAAAATTACATTTTAGACATTATTTAATATATTGTGAGACAACTATTGATTTTTTTTAAACATCTAATGTATTTATTAAAGTACGTATCACAAGTAAAAAAAAAAAGATAAATAATAATAATAATAATTCATTGCTAAAAAAAATGCAGGCTTTTGTCTGCTTTTGTGAAAAATTAACATTTAGGGCAAACATTAAGCTTTTCAGCACGTCCGTGAAACACCACAAGTTTACAAATTTGCGTTCTGTCATTATTTGAGTTGAAGCTCTTGGCTGAAAATCTTCTAAACTACTCTAAAACTTTCAATGCCATGCACACAGTGCAGAAAAAACAAGTTACATCAAGAATGCTTCATGGCAATATGCACATATTTTGACCGATAGCAACAGAGCGAGGTTTACTTATTTAGATGTTAATAATTACTAAATCATTATTTGATAATTGCCCAATTTTAGCAGCCACATAGGACAGCAATATATTTTTTAAATTTAAACACTAATGAAACCAAACTAAACCATACTATAGTTTGTATTTCCATTTTTGAATCTTTGGATCCAAAAAAATAACAAATTAAATATTTTTTCTCGTAAAATTAAAATACTATTAATGAAAAGGCTCATATAGCTGTATGCTAATTGCTAATATAAATACAGGTTTTTAGCAATAACCTGTAACAAAACTATTGTAGAGTATAGGGCACACCAATAAACCTACAGTAGATATTTGGCCAGCTTATGCAGAATGTCTGATTATGAAAGAAATGAGTAAAGATTTTTTACTTCTTTTACTTGTGTAAAGATGTATTAGCTTAAAAAAAAAAGAGCACCAGGTAGCTTAGTTAGCTCCCTAAGGCTTGTGAAACTTCATGTTGGCTATTATCTATCTTGTTAGTTATTGTAAATATATTTTACTGTTAAATTTTTTAACTTAGCCTGACTAAAAGTATAAGTTATAAATTCAGTCCAATTCCTTAAGCCATGAGGCCTTCCTCTACCTAACATATCTAGCAATGGATGGCTGATTACTACTTACTGTAGCATATCTACTATAGATAGCTAGCTTATATATTACATTATTTAACATACTGTACAGTATGTCCTAAAAAAACTGTGCCTAGTTTCCCAAAAGCATCATAAAACCATCTGGTGTGTTTGCTCTACAACTAAAACAATCCTTTGCAATGCTTTTGGGAAACAATACAGTTTACAACATGAACAAAGTGTAATTATGACATGTTCTGTAGAAAACCTCATTAGCCATGTTTGCCATCTTTCCAAACTTGGCTAAGTAGACTGTGGAGTAAGAGTATGCGCATTTGGATGCAACCCAGAAGGAACGTGATAAGCTGCAAGAAAGAGACAGAATAAAATGAATTATCTCCGCTGGACAGAAATAGCTTCATGTTTCAATCAAAGACAGGCTTTCTTTAAAAAATTAGGTTTTAAAGAGAAAGGAGGGATGGAGTATTATAATGGGAATTGAGGTCGTTGTCGTTAATTATGCTTCACGTGACATGTAATTAATTCGGCATGTGTTTGATTACAGATTGATGGGGCTTCTTAAGAAAAAGGTAGGCTATGATGACGAAGCAAGATGAACTGAAAAATAAGTAAAAGAATAAAATCGCATGAATGCAAAGGAGGGACAAGATTTTTGAATGTTATCAATAATTTGGAAGCTATGTAATGGTGGTGTAAAGGGGTTGACACAAAGCTGGGAAAATGGGTCAACGATAAAAAAGAGAAGAAATCAATTCGAGACAAGAAGTGATCAATTTAAAATTGATTTAAAAAATCGGGTGTGAAAGGAATGAGAGCACTGATGGAAAGATTAGATGATACAACATGCCGCATGCGGAGATAAGTAGCGACAATGAGCGGTTGCGGATGGCCAGATGGATGATAAAGTGTGTAGAGTCTGTCACTTTTCAAAAGAGTGAAGATGGATGAACTTGGACAGATGAAACGTAGTTCAAAATAGAATAGAGGCTATGCAATGGTCATCAGCAGAGTTTATCTTCATGCTGACGTACTGCATCGTGTGCCTACGACTACATAACAGCCAATATGTAGCGTGGGGGTGGTGTATTTTCAGAAAGGACACTGGAAACTCTCCAGTGTGATCTGATGTGGAATTTTATTTTAAATAGGTTAAGGAGATGACTGAACACATTGAGGATTAACTCACCTCATACTCCTGGGGGAGTTCATAGAAGTGCCTTTTCCAGGGAGAAATTGGGGTTAAAACAGAAACACTGTGCAATTAGCTTGGAAGTTCACAGTCAAGATGTACCGTTTCCTTAGTGCTCTTATAGTTCAGGTTTTAAAGTGCAATTCATACTCAGTATTTTACTTTATTAATTTTTATTTCATTTGTTATTTTTTCCTCATATGTAATTGACAAGTGCTCTGCTGACACAATTGTACAGTATTCAAAATCTAGAATTTACTATGAACTGAGATTATTTAAATCTTTTAATTAACTATGTTAATTCAGTGATTGCTGCAAATGAGAAACAGGACAAAATATTTGAAGCACATGGGTTATGGTTTTCTTGATATGTGTTAACTAGTGTAATTACCCCTTGTTGATGGGTAAAAAGTTTGTATAAATAGTTAAAAGGTTAAAATAAAAATGTAAGCTGATCAACAACTGCTCATACCTTCTCTTCTACTCAACATTCTAACTTAATTTATGGCGCAAGCTTAAGTTTTCATAGTGTACGTACCATTTTTTTAAGCAATGATGAGTCATGGTTTTGTGTCTGTGTATTGAATATTGTGGCATCTTATACAGTAGGTGCATTACGGTTGTTTAATTTTTTTTTGTATATTCTGTGTATGCACAGTAAACTATAGCGTTGATAGGCCCTGTTGAGTGACGCATATGAACACACCTACTTCGAGTTAAAAAGTGCTATTTTTGTTAAAAAAGCGCTAGATGTTGTGATGTAATCTGGCACAAAACTGCTCATAAACACCCTTCTACTCAACATTTTGATTTCATTTATTGCACAGGTTTAACTTCCGGCAAATACAGAAAAACTTTTAAACTTTTAAAGTTTTATTTAATTCTTTTCAGCCAATTTTGTGTGATGCTGTGACAAAATTTGGCTGGACAGACATACAGATAGACATACAGACATACAATTATACACACAGAAATTTTTCTGGGCATGTCCTCCAATGCATGAAATGTAAAGAAATCATTGAAAGAGTGAGTTCTGACCAATGTTCAGATGAAAACTTTCTTTTATTTATATAGTTCATATATAAATAAAAAGGCCTTTTCTGATTGAATATGAAAAGTAAATTTTCTAGTGACACATTATTGTTAGCAGTGGCTTATGAACATACAGTATCATTTTGTTGAGGTAGATTGACGATACACAATGATAACAACAGCCTCATACAAAATAAAGTTGAGAGGCTATCACACTTGACTTGTGCTCTAGGCCTTTATCTAGTTAAAGTTTACAGTATGTTAATGTTCTAGTGAATGACGGCATTTGAGAATATACAAAAAAAATATGGTCTTGCACCTCCTTTGTTCAATTGTCTTTGATACAGCATATGTGCACTATTACCCAGGGTTGCCAAGTGCCAAGTGATCACACAAAAGACCAGAAACCAAAATAAAATTCAGGTATTGAAAATGAGAGACACAGTTTTGTTTTGATACTCCTGCCATAAGCATAGGGCAGCATGAGCTGCACACCAGTGAGTTTCTATTACCACTTGTTGCAGTTTCTATTTTTGGCCAATAGGTGCAATAATAACGTTCCCTCAATTGCACAACATAGACAGGGGAACAAGCAAGTCATCTTGGTTTAAATCAAAAGTTAAATATAAACTATTTTTGTTGGTCACTCAAAATAGTTTATTAGTATTTACCAGTTTGTTGTAAAGATTAATTTGAGTGAGTAATATCTGGTATGATGAGGACCTGCCCCACATGCCCCTATTCACAAGATGACACTAATTATTGTGTCTCCAGTGATTATATAATAATAGTTACCATATTTACAGCAGTCCCAGCATAAGCTCTTTATCCTGTTGACAAGATTCTACTCATATCCAGCACGCTGTCCCTAATACTTCATAGTATTTGTGCTAATTTTCATAGACACCTATGAATTACTTAATATTGTAAATTATTATATGTCATAGCGTATGAAGGAAAATATGTGGAGGGCCTCTCAATAAAGCTAACAAGAGTGGGACATTTCAATTGCAGATGTCTATATTATGTCATTTTGTATTTAATGCAATAATATGATGTTTTTAATTTTCCTTCATCAATATTCTATTTTGGCTCTACATATCATTTCATGTGTCCCTTTTTTTGCACATTATATGTGGTGAGTGTGTAGATGGCTAAGCTACAGTATATGATGGCTGGCTGAGCTATTGCCTCTTATTGACTGCTTTGTGTTATACGGGGAGCTTAATGGTTGCAGTCAGGTTTAACAAGCCCATGGTTGGTGTGATTGTTAGCACACAGGTTGACCTTCAGCTTGGAAGGTCTCGCTTTCACCATCTGAACCTGCACCCACTGCCATTAGAGCAGCCGAAAGGGAATGATACTCCAGTTTGATTGACAGCATACTGGATTATTTTCTCCTGACAAGTTAAAAGTGAATTCACATTCTGAAGTTAATTAGCTGAAATTTCACCTATTTTTATTTTTATAGATTTGTAGATATTTTGAATAATTATTTTCGATTATGGATTGGCATACTCATTATAGTCTCCTATAATGCTCTCAAAATATCTTTAAATCATGATTCCCTTCGATTCTTACATTTGCAACTGATTACTTCCAGGATTATTGTCTTTCCAGACATACTCATTATACTGTACATGCAATGCCTGGCTTTGCTTGCATCAAGCACAGAGAAATTACTGGAGTTGAATTAAGAACTGCTTAAGTACTGAACCATCAAGTTCATCCATCAAAGAAATGTACTTTTAAAAAAGCCATGAAGGGAGATTACTTAAATCGTTGGTGATTAAACGGAAGTTGCATGGTTAAAATTTACAGTAGAAATCACTGCTATGATTAATAGTGAAAGTAAGATCCTGTCCACATACTCTCATGTACTTCTACTGCACTTATATTTTATTAGCAACCTTGTACATATTGTAAATTTTCCACCCAAAGTTTTTCTATATTTCATATTTTATGACTCTATTTGAATACTCTATTTTTTTTTATTTTAGGTTATGGCGGTCGTATAAGCATTTCACTGCATATGGCTGCATACTGTATGGCTGTGTCAGCTATGAACAGCTGTGTGGCTATACAGTAGGAACATCACTTGTTAAAGAGACTTTGGAAAAAAGGCATAAAGACTGGACTTGTGACCTGTTGAGTTCAGATTGACCCTATTCCAGAGCTACTGTATGGGTAAGAAGGGTGGTGCATAAAGCGATGGACCCATCATGGATGGTACCAACTGTACAAGCCTCCGGAGGCAGTGTTATGATCTGGGGTTGCTTTATTTAGTCAGGGGTAGGCTCGGCAGCATTATGTGGCAATAAAATAAAAAATAAAAATAATAAAAAAGTCAACTTCCTTGTGAGCCATGATCAGCTTTTTTCTTTTTCGTCAACCAACAATAAACATTTTACATACAATCCACTCAGAAGTAGCCTCAAGGCAGATAGAATGCCACTGGCATTTCTGTTTAATCATGCAAACACCACTCTTTCAACATTCACTGATACATCATATTACAGTACATATGCATCCACATACATACCTTTATTGTTAACGGTGTATTTTTTGGTAATGATAATAACAATTCCACATAGTTAGCTAAGCAAGCTAGTTAAGTGAATAAAAAAAGCTGACCTCAGTGTTGTTAACAGTATTGTTATAGTTCGAGTATGTGCATCATGTGAGGTGGGTTTTGTTCATATCAGCACAAAATGTGCCCCAGGCGGTGCTTTTTCTGCCTCTTGTGAACGCGGTTTATTGTGTTCTAGTATCCTAGTGAGAATTCTAGAACCAAACACTTCAATTTCCTCACGCCTCCGAGGCTGAGTGCTGTAATAGAGCCAGATGAAACAACGCATACCAACACCAAACTGCCCTCATTACACAACAACTTCTTTTACAGCATCCTTTTAAAAACCCAGAGCCCCTTGTTGCTGAATTGATGCTATTTGTCATACTTGAATCTCTCCAGCCTATTTTAATGCTGCGCTCTGCTCACACTCGCGCGTGGACGTCACAGACCTAGCTCGATTTCCCCCTGGCCAGCAGCAGAGGGACTTGCTGGAGAAATTATTTAAGGGCCTCATTATTAAGTCTGATATTAGAATTGCTCTGTTCTTATATACTTGCACTGCGGGACACTCTGAGCCTTTCTACCGCCAAGATTATTAGTAGCAGAGAGTGAGCTAGAGAAATGAAAAGAATAGAGGGAATTAGTAGTAAGGTTCCAGAGGCTATTAGCATGCCATGGTTTGTCTAAGCCCACTGGGGGAAAGGAGTGAGAAGGGCTGGCCACTTCAGTGTGCTAAACATTAAAGAAAATAAATGAAGGGGGTTTGTAGATTCAATTATTGTTTAAATGTGCAGGAAACTTAGGGGTAATAGAAGACTGAGTGATAGAGAGACTGAACATAAGCTGGGAAGAGAGTGAGAGGCTGCAGCCTAGAGGAATGGAGAGAAATCTGAGAAGGATTAATAAATGTAATGCAGTATTTCAAAGTGAAAAAAAAAAAAAAATTGCTGACGTCAAACCAAGCGTTTCTGTGTGGCTCTCTCGCTCTCTCTGTGTGTCTTTTTTAATATACTGGTTTGTAATGATTTTTATTTTTCATGCACACCTGCTGTCTAAATCAGGGGAAGAGATAATCATTGGCAAAAGAATAATTTTCTTGTTCACAGGCATAAATAACAATCTGAAAAACTCATCACCTTTATTCCCTTGCTCCATAGTCCAATCTGTAGGATCCCTAGCAAATTTAAGTGTTTTTCCTAATTTGTTTCAGCAACAAGTGATTTTCTTATGGCCACACAGATGTTTAAGCCCAATCCTCTGAGTTCTCATCACAATATGCATGTGGAAATGCTCTTACATTCACTATTAAACATAATTAAGATTTTTAAAAGTTTTTTTTACCATGCATCTTTATTCAGTCTTTAACTGATCTCCATTTATGATTTTTTATCCTGACCACATGTCTTCCATGAAGTTGAAGGTTTTTATGCATGCATTTGACAGTTCTTAATCAAATTCCAGTCATTCCACATTTTTTGTTCTCGCTACTTGATGCAGGACAATAATTTGACATTACTGAAATGCTGACCTCATTTTTAACCAGGAAATGTATGTCATAAAATTGTGTGACTACTCATTTATTTCAAAAAATGGATAACACTTTTGTGGGGAAAAAATGCTTCCAATTTTGGAGGATGGCAAGCAGTTAGTTGCCTGTATTTGTTAAGTTCCAAATAAAGGAAGAACGTCAGACACCTTGTTTAAGCTGTATTAGCAGCTGTTGCTATCACTGGTGTGCAATCCTCATGCTGCAGTCGCTGACTGACGTCAGCGAGCACCCCATGTGCTAGAAGCAGCAAAAAGTTGCATGAATTCTGATCTGCCAATCGCATTCAAGTCCACATATCAGATATCCAGTATATCAGTTCCAGGTCCACATACAAAAGTGACTTAGATCCAATATGAAAAACATCAGATTTGTGCATTCAGACAGCCATAAAAAAAATAATAAAATCACGCCTGTTAGGGTGAAATTCAGATGTGAGTCATTTCAGGCTGGTAATGTGAACATCGCCTTAGACACAAGATGTTGATGGTACGAAACAACTTGCATTTTGCAGCATTGTGGTCTCATGTTTGTCTTGGCAAATCATCTTTAATTCCCAGAAGTTCCTGAGAATCTCCCTGGTGAACCTTTCGATGAGATTCAAGTCAGGGGATTTGCTAGAACATCCAAGACCTTCTTGCTAAGATGTTGTTATTTCTTATTTATTATGTTCTTGGCTGTTGAAATGTCCTGTTGAAATGTCCATCTTCTCACCAGATCAATTCAGTATCTAGACCCAGGAGAAACTGGAGAAATTGTCTTTATACTGTATATGCCATTTAATTAATGCTATTTAATGGCAACTAAACACAAATCTGTGCTGTTAGGAGATAATTCAACACTGTAGGTGTTACAGTATGTCTGTGGTGGGGATTTTTCTGCCGTGCCCCCCAACTTGCTCTGTCATGTCTTATGTGCCTAGTTTCTGTGGGTGCACATTCCACAGTAGCAAGCTTTAATGTTGTGTGGAGCACTGAGACCTGAGAGAGAGAGTTACACAAAAAGATTGAGGTAGTTCAGCGTGCGTCACGATTACACACATACAGCTGATTTCATGCACACACACACACAAATACAGACACATACACATAACCTAAATTGTATGCTTTTACTCATAAACCCTGTTCACTGGCTGCAATCCAAAACCAATGATGCATAAATACGTGAAGAAGGCATTGTAAATTGTTGACTTGGATGCAGCTGGAACTGCACACACACACACACACACACACACACACACACACAGCAACCCACTTTTGTGCACACAAGGTCTATTTACAACATATTACATGCACAGAAGTCCTCCGACTCATGCTGACGGCATTTAGATGTGCTGGAACAAAAGCTAAATATGACTTTTTGGATACAAAACTGTGTCGAAAAACAATCAATGCACAACCAAGTGAGGAATTACATTCGCAATATATTTGATCACAGGTTGTAACGGTTATGCATTGGTAATCACATCAGGTTTCTTTTCTCCCTGGCAGGATGACAACTCCATGTTCTTCCAGTTCGGGCCATCTATAGAGCAGCAGGCCTCCGTCATGCTCAACATCATGGAGGAGTACGACTGGTACATCTTCTCCATCGTCACCACGTACTACCCGGGGTACCAGGACTTCGTCAACAGGGTGAGGAAAAATACTAAAATGAAATATACATACTGTGATTTTTCCCATGTAAAATCAGGTTTGGTATCTGAAGGGAACCTACAGTATGAGATTAACATAGCTAACAATAAGGAAGGATGATTAGCATATAAACCCAACATAGAATAAGTAGAAGCCACATGGAAACGGGAATCATTTTCTGCCTCAGCAAGGTGAAACTTTTAGATTTCCTGAATTATTATTTCAGTTAACACTGGTTAAAATGCCACCACCTTTGTTATCCTAGTCTGGTCTGGTATCAGCAGCTAAAGAATACAATATGAGATTTAATACAAAAAATACAATTATTTGTGTGGTTCAAACTTTTTAAAGAAGGCCGCATGTCCTTGAATGACGATTCCAGCCAAGGTCATCCTTGAAAATGGACGGATAACTTCTTATCAACTTGTGAAAGAGACGCATCTGCCTGTGGAAACTGTACACATAATCATTCACCAACACTACTTGCACATTACAGGAGCTCAGCCGGCTGGGAGTTATTGCCACATCTCCTGTACAGTCCTGACCTTGCTCCAAGCCATTTCCACATGTTTGGTCCATTAAAGGAGTTCCCTCCAGCATTTCAGATGTGAAGCAGGCAGTCTGATCATGACTCCAGCATACTGAGAAAACTTTCCACTGTACCTTGGATGAGATACAAACCCTAGTAAAATGCTGGACTTCGTGCATTAAGGAATTTGAAACAAAATAGAGATATTAAGTGAGTCTTTACTCTCATAACAGCCTTTGGTTAATCTGCAAAATCAAAAGCCTTGGATAGACTTGCTAGAACACATTCTAGACACGCAAACAGAGGGTGGCTCTCACTGTAATGTGAAATCTCTTTTACAACAAATCATATATTGACTAGTACAAAACTCTTAACAAGACAGCACCAACATTAAACATGAAAATGTCACTCACACCAATAGGCAAAGACCCAACCCAACATTTTGTAACTACAGTATTGTACAGTGTTGTTTAAGGCACACATCATAAAACTAAGATTCATTTACTTACTGTAGCTTTTCTCTGCTTTTTCCTCCAGTGTATTATTGACTAAAAACATCCTTTAGGTACACACTGCTAATCCATGATATCTGTATTTTAGTTTTGCTTGAACTATTGCATTAATCAACTCTTTTCTAGGCGTATTCCTAACAGTACTGTTTTTGTCCATCATTCAATCCACGTGTTAAAGGTATATACAATATATATTTTAAAAAACGTGATTTAGATTTATATAGGGACTTTATACAATGTTTGCATGTACGTATGGCACATTCATAAGCAACTGTACATTTACAGTCAAGAAAAGACTAAAGCCTTTTTTTGTCAAAAGAAATTTTGAAATCACATCTGGGTGAATGAACAGATGCTACAGTGTCTCTCTGACAGAGGAACATTTTATAGATTAAGGTAAGTAGGAAGACAGTTGAGAAATAAATATTTATTACATTTTGATGGGACACCAAGTGTGGAGCTGCACACTATAAAATGTAGAAAATAGTATGACAGGTTGATTATTGCCAATTATTTAAAATTACATACTATTCGGCACCATGGTGGTAGCATGTGGAAATGAAAGCTAGTCATTTCAAATCAAACTTTAATGCCTTGAATAAACTTCCAACTGATAATCAGGGCTCCGAGTAATACTTAAACGTCTTTTCTCATCAGGTGTTCATATCAAGTGTTATATGAATTTACTCTAATTTGAGAACTGGTTTAGTAGTGTAATTATTTTTGATTAGCTACCATTACCTTTTTATTTGACACGTTTTAGTTTGTGATCATGTCCTACCTCAACAAAAGAAGTTAAACCTGTTTTATGTGCTCCAGGTTTTCCTATCAGGCAAGCTGTAGCTAGTTAGCTTTCTGACAGCGAATCTCATTAAAGAAGCATTTTAGTAACAGCTAGTGCATTCAGCTATTGCAAATCCTAGCAATTGTCTTCAGCTGAGTGGAGTTATAGCTCATGTTCCTGAGGTTTCCTTTCAGAACTTCAACCAGGTATTATGTGTTAAAATATTTGCAACACTGTGTATCATATTAGCAATACATTTCCTGTAGCTTTATTAAAATTAAAGTCATGTTCAAATTCAAGTTCAAGTTTAGGTTATTTATTGTTTTATGTAATCGACCATTATATTTGAAGACAATTACATATCTTAATATTAATTAAATATTTATTTATTCATTGTCCAGTAAATTAGAACTGTATCTACAATAACCACAATATATACTATACAACTTCAGAAGCAGGCAAGTTATTGGTCTGTATCAGGTACTGAAATTAAGGAGATTAGAAATTAGTGAAATTGGCTTAAGAACTGTCCAATACAATATTAAAACTTATAAAGGCTGTGCTGAACCTTCAACTTCAGGAAAGAAATGTGGTGAGAAAAAAAAACATGAATGGAGATCATTTAAACGCTTAGTAAACATGCATGGGTATAGAAAAAAAAACATTAGATTAATCACAGCGATGTTTAATGTGAAAGTAAGAGCTCATAAGAACTCTCAGGATTGGGACTAAACAGCTGTGTGGCCATAAGAAAACCAGTGAAACTAATCAGGACAAAAACACTTCAAAAAATGTCATGTGGTTTGATTTGTCCAGATTGACCTTAAAGCAGTGAAAGGTAGAAGGATAGCATATTAAGCGATGCACCCATCATGCATAGCTCCCACTGTACAAGCCTCTGGATGCAGTGTTATGATCTGGGGTTGCTTCATTTGATCAGGTCTAGGCTCAGCACCATTATGTGGCAATAAAATGAAGTCAGCTGAAGACTTGAATGTACTGTACTGAATGACCAGGTTTTACATTTACTGACTTCTTACCTGATGGAACAGGAATATTCCATGACTCGGATAGTGGAATTATTGTTCTGGAAGCATAAGGAATCATTTTCACATACTGTATGAATTCATCACCACACTCACTGTTCACCGTAATGAAAGTCAATGAAATCTTAAAGTGTGCAATCATTTTTTTGCAGTGTAGTGCAGTGTATACAGTAATTGTAGTAGGTGATAGGAATCTTTATGATATTCCTTTTATAACTGCTTAATAGTGAATAACAAAACAAAATAAAATAAATGAAATAGAATAAAAATAAATGAAGTAAACCAAAACAAACAAACAAACAACTTAAGTGACTATTTTAGTGGACAGTTTTATTTAAGTTTCTGATCTTTTTTAAAAGAAGAAATACTCTACACTGCTTAGGATTTACTTTTAATGGCCATAGTGGTCTTTTGCTAAACATCTCATAATTAAAATAAATATTAATTGGATCTGGTCCAATCAGTAGCTCTGTTCCCTTTCAAAGGCTACACTCGATGCTGCGTGAATACGCTATGGGAACATCTTGTCATGTTGCCGGTTGTGAAGCATGTGTGTATCAAACATGCATGTGTGTATCAAATTTTGGCCTATATAACCTCGGTCGGGCGACGTCATCTGATGAGACGCACCTGCAGGTTATAAATAGGAGTGAACCGGAAACATTCCTCAGATTCTTTGTCTTCACTGACCTTGTTGTGTTGAGCGTGTCTGTGTTTAAACCAGCAAAATAAGAAGTGATTAACTCACCGATATGCAGAGTTTTAAAGAGATTTCCCTCCGTGTGTGATAAATCCATATCGGAGGGCGATCTCTACACTTTACTGCTTTGATTAAAGTGCTTGCGCTCGCCTCGCATTCCTTGAGAAGCTTCGAGCCACGGCGCATTTTTGGGGCTTAAGACTTTATCCGGCAGAGCTGTGAGTGACCGAGTTAAAAACTCCTATCTCTCACTTCCTCGTTGGATCTGGAAATACCTCTGTCCGCTCTCAAGCGCGCCCTGCGCTTCTTGTGAATGGGCAAGGATAAACATCCTCTCTTGCTTCCGAGGAGATGGAAATAGCCTCCAAGCACTTGGAAAACTTTAAACGGCAGTTTCTGTCGGGTGGCCAGGGGGCGGAGCCTCAACGACGCTCTCTCCCCCCCTCTTAGCTTTCTCCATATGAGTTAATCCTTTCATGGAGTAAGCTGTAT
>JAQQZS010000010.1:9012884-9023180 GCA_030068045.1 Platyallabes tihoni | reverse complement strand
TGATACTCTTTTATCGCACAACACACCTGAAACTTTTCTCCACCCATTCCAACCTGCCTGTACCCGCCTCTTCACCTTCTTTCCACACTCTCCGTTGCTCTGGACCGTTGACCCTACAGTAAGTACTTAAAATCCTGCACCTTCTTTACCTCTGGTCCCTGTAGCCTCACCGTTCCTCTTGGGTCCCTCTCATTCTATTTGAGATGTTCTTTAGGACATTGATATTTAAATACAAATATGTTCAATCTGTGTTAAATTTTCAAAAGTGATACATTTTATATGCCAAAGATCAGTTCATTTATTAAAAGTGTGCAAACAAATTTACGCTGTAAGGCACATAAAGCATGCTACAGTATGTCCCCTGATTTTGGCCAATCTGACCCTTCTTTTATTTTCAGTAATAATAATAAAATAAAATAAAAACATGACTGTAATTCCTTATTCTACTTACAGCAGTCATGGAAAATACAGCTAAGATTAAAAAAAAAATATGTGATTAACCTCAGCTTGAACAGCTGAGCACAGCACTAAATTCACATTTTCCTTCAAAACAGTGTCCCTCTCTAAACTTCAATTTAAACCACAGATTTCAGGCCAGTTACCATGAATGCAGAGGAGTACTCAGGTGCAGGTCAGTAGGGATTTATTAAACTTGGCAGACAGTACACAAATATTTAGAATTGTAGTCAGGATGCTGGCAAAGGTCAGGTGATAGAAAAAATAATCAAAAACAGTCAGGCTATCAAAGTTTGGTCATGATTGGTAGAATAAATGTGTATGAGTCATGAGTCATGAGTGTATACAGCACTTTGCAACATGAATGTGGTGTGATGAGACTTTTATGCATTGACTGAGGGTGGCTGTGATTAGCATCAGACATGCACAATCAGTAATCAGGGAAAAGTGAACATGAGATTGTCTGTGATGGTGGTTTTGCTGTCTATAGTCGCCATGTTTGTACTCTGGGAATTGGAGTTTCACACTGATTCTAGCGAGGATATAACGGAACACTCTCCCAAGCAAGTGGACCTGAGCAATTTGGGATGTAGGGATGAAAATTTTATGATAATGTAGATGGTTAAGTGCTTCCTGAGCTGGGACCCAACAACTTCTGCTTCTTCTGCTTTGTAGCCCTCTCAGGCATTGGGAACCATGTAGCCATACCATAGTTTCCTACATTCTTCAATCAAGTGCAGTTCTCTGGTTAAGAGCCATATAAAATAATCAGGTTACTACAAATCTGTCTGCAAATCTATTGGTTTGGTTGTGGTGGAGATGATGATATGCTTGTTCTTAATTTTGTTGTCGTTTATAGAAGTAGCTGTCCACTTTGAGTGGGTCAGTGGGGTTCTACTGTACATGTAGTTTCTGTACATGGCATGGTACATATCTCAGGATAGAATGGAATGGGATGAGCAGAGTTTTTTAACAAGTTTTGGGCATCCTTTGTCCATGGGTGGAATTGTGCCTAGTCCCCCTGGTTTTCCACATAGAAGGCTAGGAGGAATTGCCCAATCTCTCGATTGGCCCTTTCCATTTGACCACTGACTTGATATGCGATTGGTAGGCTTACCGATACCCAGAGTTTTTCCATGACCCATGAAAAAGACCCATCCAGACATTCTTGTTGTGAACTTTTTTCCATGCCATAAAGTGATCTGGGGATTTATGCAGAAAAAAGAAAAAGCTGCGAAAGAATGGATAAAAATTGTTACATCCATATACAGTATATCACACACGAGGGGTGTTCAAGCCAAACCGGGACTTATGATTGTGCAGAACACATTTACTACCTTTCTTTCTCTATATAATCCACTGATACACTAATGCACTCACTAATACACTAATGCACTCATTCCAGTGTTTTACTAGTGCTTGTATACCATCAAGGTAAAAAGTTTGTGAATGATTGTGTGCACAGTTCCCACAGATTGTCTCTTCCACTAGTTGGAGACAAGTTATCTGTCAGTTTTCAAGGAACAGCCGTTCCACTCGCTGAATGTTCATGGGAACGACTGCAGTGGGTTCAAGAGATCTTGGCCTGGAGATTGTCATTCACGGACCTTCTCATCATCACACTATGCTTGAAGTCTTCTGTAAATATCAATCGGTTTTACACCTTCATTCACCAGAAATTTCATCACTCATGAACTCCCATCATATAAATGACTATAACTTGATAACAGCACATTAAGGTGCCATAAAGAAAAATCACTCAATTCACTGACCCTTGGCACATTTTAAAACCATTGTTTTAAGTACAAACCGGGACAACTGTGCTGCCATTTCATTATTTCATTATGTTTCTGGAACGTTCTGTCATGCAGTGCTGTTGAAGGAGACAAAGGCAAATCAGTGTCATACAGTATGTAAACATGACACAGAGGGAGAGAGGGATGGCAGGATTGAATGGGGTTTATGTGTGCCTCATTTTTGAGTGGGTGTGTTTATCTTTATGTCCCAGTGTGTGCTTGGTTATGTATTTGCTTTGCTCTTGCAACTAGTCAGTGTGTGTATGTGCATGCACGGGCAAGCGCAAATATTTGTATACAAAATGTAAAAAAAAAAATGCATTTTAATGTTTTTACAAGAATATATTGATATACCTTGATATACGTTGTCTGATCTTACTTTACTTACAGTATAAAAAACGGTCATGTACAGTAGTGTATGTAAGAGTAATTAAAAAACATTATGCCAGAAATCCAGCAAATGGATGTGTCATGTAATACAATATCGAATCTGATCTCATATTTTGGATTGAAGGATACAGTACGATTTAATTCGGGAACCCTTTTCAATATACCTAAAAAGACCATGGGGGATACAAACTTCTGATCTCAGCCTTGTTGTCTGTGTATCTGTGTTTATCCTTAGTATGTGTCTCAACCTGCATCTCTACTTTATCATTCCTTGGGCCACTGCTTAAGGAAGCTAAACCACCCACTCCGAACCAGAAGTGTCTTTTTGAGTTCATTCATGTGTGTATCTTTAAAGAAAGTGGTTTAGAGCATGTCAGAGGATGCTGTGGGAGCATCAATCTGTCTCCCTAGGCAGGCATAAGGAGCCTACATGTACTCTACACTCTCTTACACACACACCTAGTGCTACAGCAGTGTTGACATGTTTTCCATCTCATTAAAGACGAACCATACCGAAATCCTGATAAGCTCCAGCATACAGTACTGATGTCAAAGCATGACCTCGTGACGGAATCATCCTAATTCCCTTTAAGATTAGTGATGCCTTCTCAGCCAAAAGCCTCATTTCGGTATTAGCTTAGTTAAAGGATGAAAAATAAGTGTGTGTTAAAAAGGAATTTTTAAAGCCTATTATAAATTTAGTGAACATCTATAGGATTTACACTCATTAAAATGTCACTCTTGAGTGGCCGTAAAAAGTGCTTGCCACTATCATCTGGAGATCAGGAGTTCTATTCAAGGGTGATGCTACAGTCATCCGTGGCCAGGAGCTTAGAGAGAGCAGATTGACCTCTCAGAAGGGAATAATGGTGCATGAGCTACAGTTTGAATAGATGCAGTCGGTGGCTTCACGTGTGTCAGAGGAAGCAGGTGTTTGCCTACTGTATGTCCTCCCTGGTTGGTAGCTGTCACTGATGTACTGGAGGAGTGTCCTAATGCATAAGGTGGGAATTGGACACGACTACATTAGAGAGAGATTTTGGGGGAAAGGGTAAACACTGGAATTTTAGGATTAGAGAAGAAGAAACTTCAGCCCAAAGCATCGTCTAAGGCTTATTCCTGAAAAAAAAATAATAATAAAAAAAACAGCTCTTCTAAGATGTTCATGTATTGTGCTGCTTGTATTTATAAGAGAGAGATTTACTATGGTACTCCTGTTCCATGTCACCATTACAAGTGTGAAAATGATGGATGGGAAAACACAGAAAGAGAGAAATGAAGGGAGTGAGGGACAGATGGAGGGTTGTGGGGGCAACAATCTGGGCAAGAAAGATGCTCTCTCTCTCTCTCTCTCTCTCTCTCTCTCTTTTCTCTCTCTCTCTCTCTCTCTCTCTCTCTCACTCTTTTTCTGGTGAGATTATAGTTCCCATGGCAACGCAGCAGATTGCTAGGAAATCACTGTGGTTGTGGGCACCATGGTAACACATTTCATATGCCACTGAGTCTCTCTCTATGTCTCTCTCACTGTCTCTCTCAAATCATGATACATACTTATAAATCATAACACACACACACATACACACACATACTGCAGTCAACACTCCCTGGTGATTATGAAGAGTCTTTGTCTAGCGCTGAATGCTCGCAATTATGTGTTCATACTTTGACTTTGACTAAGATCCTGCCTTGATAGCCCTAGACCCCTGTTGCCCAGGGTAGACGTGCGATACTGCATTCTAACACACTATTTAGTGTATTACATCTCTTGAGTCTAATAGCTTCCTACTGTGAGCTGCATCTCTGGGGTGTGAGTAATGGGGCTGTATCGCTGCAACTTACTGTAAATGAATAAGGCATGTCAGATACTCAGTATGCATCTTTCTTTTTCTCTCACTCTGTGTCCCCTCATTTGGAGTTATTTCTTGCATGGTGAGCCATTTTTTTTTTTTGAGGCTGAGTGTTGTCATGGTGATGGCAGCCTACAGATCGAGAACAGGTTTGGGGGGGGGGCAGTTGGGGGGGGATGAAGGATGAAGGATGGCAGAGAAGCTTATACTGGCACTGATACAAACTTGTTGACACACATTTAAAAATGCTTTACCCAGGAATATATGGTGGTTTTTGAGTGCTGTATTAAGTACAGTTAACAAAGGAGAATGTCTAGCCGGAAACGGTACGAAGCCAGGTCCAACATCTACTCACTCTCACTCAGACATTGTCTATACCACTTTATCCTGTAAACAGGGTCATGAGGGGCTCGGAGCCTATCCCAGGAGACTTGGGGCACAAGGTGGGGTACAATCCATTGCAGGGTCCAAGATCTAAATATGTAATGGGATAGTTGTAGTTGACGTTTCTCGTAAATTCCTAATAGAGAAATAAACGTTAACCTACATTCGTCAAACACCCAGACAATACAGAGTCTTAACGCTTGCATAACGCATATGCATATGCTAATTAAACACAAGTGTTTTAAAGGCATAACAAATAACTTGACTACTACATATTCCTCCTATTTATGAAGCCTGTCTCCAGCTGTGCACAACTCATTTTTATCAGACCTCCTTATGTGATAGAAAAGCTGTCAGAACTCTGCAGGGGATGCTTCAGAGAGAAACTCGAAAATACTAATGTTGTAAACTGGTACAACTAATTCTTGACCAGACAGAGCCTAAAAGCCTTTGGCCCTGTAGGCCTGTCCTTGCTTCACAGTGATGGCTTTATGGGTCCTTGTAAGAATCCGTCAGATTGATGAAACGTTTCCCAGAGTCAAGAGTCGCTGCTGTTTGCAAAATTATTAGTGTCACTGGTTTTCCTAATAAAATATCAAGTTATATTGAACTGCCAAACCACAGGATGAGGTGGCAACATTTCTGAGATAATGTACAGGTTAAGTTATATGAATAATCTTAAACATACTAATTTTGTCTTTCTAATTAGGTCATTCATTTGGTAGGGAAAAAATGACAAAATATCTGATTATAAGAGTACTTTTTGAGCTGATGTGACTGGCATCAAGCTCTGCTTGTTTTCCCACTTGATAATATTCTTCCTGGAGAAAATCTCTCAGGTTCTCAGGGTGGGGTATAACAGCCTCATCATTTTAATTATAAATAGGCATGTGATCAGGCTAAGTGGAATTCATCATGTGGTATTTTCATAAAGGGTACTTGTCTCAAACAGTATGTCTGTGTCTGATGTAATCATTGATTAAGAGTGTTATTCACAGTCTTTATGGTGTTTATCTCTGTTAGGCATGCTTTTATTAGCCTCTGCTTAGATTCATGGGCAGAGACCACTTGGTTTAAAAAAAAAAAAAAACACTGACTTTATTGGTGTGGGATAAGTATACAGTACATTACAAACCATATGAAGACTTTACAAAGAATTTACTAGCTATAATAGGGCCAATGGATTAACCCACTCACCCAGTCTCTTTACACATCTCTGGGTTTGGATTTGTGAACCGGCAACCAGGTCAAAACCATTTTGGCTATAAGAAAGGTCATAGTAGAAGGACTTAAGTCATGACTTAAGTCCTAAAGTCAGTACACAGAGGTTCGACTAAGAAAGTGCTATAGTGTTTGTGTTACTTTGCAAGACCTATTTTTGCATTTTGATATATGTTATACTGTATCAGTGACTGGTTATGCCTGGGTGGCGCAGTGGCTTAGTGGTTAGCACTGTCGCCTTGCACCTCCAGGGTGCATGGAGTTTGCATGGTCTTCCCCCGTGCTTGGTGGGTTTCCTTTGGGTACTCCGGTTTCCTCCCACAGTCCAAAGACATGCTGATTAAGCTAATTGGTGTTCCCAAATTAGCCGTAGTGTGTGAATGTGTGTGTGTGTGTGTGTGTGCCCGGCAATGGATTGGCACCCTGTCCAGGGTGTACCCTCTCTTTTGTCTTTTGTACAGTAAGTCGCTCTGGATAAGAGCGTCTGCCAAATGCCTAAATGTAAATGTAACTGTTGTGCCCTAAGTCTCCTGGGATAGGCTCCAGGCCTCCGTGACCCTGTATATAGGATAAAGCGTTATAGACGATGAATGAGTGAGTGAGTATACCTGCTTAAGATATGTTTTATAATTGTCAGTACTTATGAAAACAGTAATTCATGCCAGTTATGTCAGTTAAATGGTCCACCATCTCAAATGGCGAAGTAAAAAAAAAAAGAAAAAATTATCATATTTACTTCAAATTCGCATACACAGTATGATATGTAGTGAAATGCTTATACGACTGTTGTTGACCTCAATATTACAAAAAATAAGAGAATTTAAAAACTTTTAAATTGACATAATATACAGCAATAAGAATATGAATAAAAATGAAAATAGAATAGTAGAATAAGATAGAAATATAAAGAAGTTAAAGAATATATAATAAAAATAGAAAAATATATATAGTAAAATGAAATATAATAGAAATGTAATGTAAACGTCACATCATGTATTGTTCATCCTAAAGAGTAACACATGGAACTAGATCAAACTACAAAGACTGTTTTGAGCCTTTTTTAACACTTCTTCACAGCCCCTAGCCACTATCCATGAGCCAGTTGTATGGTGGTGAAGAACATCCCTCTAGCAATACACACAAGAAAACATAAATTTTTAACAGCAAATCATCACAAAATTCTGCTGGAATTATTAAATATCCTTAATAACCTCTTTTTTTTTAATCCAAACTTCACCAGATTTAAACACATACAGTACAGTATACAGTATATGATCTTCAAACAGTGCCTTCCAAACTGGCTTGCTTGGATGAGCAATGCATAGTTTAAGAAGTAAGGACTGTCTCTGCAGAACGTTCTTTCCGTTTTCATTCTGCCTATCATACATTCTGAAACTATCCGCTTTGTCATCCTCCATTGCTTTTCCCCCCCTCTTGACTAGGGGTTTGAGCAGCAGGCTTTGGAAGAATGAGCTCAGTACCTTAGATTTCAGTTTGCGGACATGTATGGGGAACAGCGCTGAATTCAGAACAGGGTTGAGATGAAGGATTTTTTTTAACCTGTTCTGATAGTTGTTTTGGCTTCTGGTGCCAAGGAAAGCATGCAGGAGAAGTGACTTACCTAAAGAAAAAAAATGTAATGTAAACGTCCAACACCATAATTGATCATCTCAATATGATCAATAATACCATGAATAATTGTTGGTAGAATGACTCACAAGTTTACAGAAGGTAACATATGTCCTGGATAATGTCTTGTATTTCTATATGTTTCATTTTTTTTTTTTATGTAAAGCATTTCATCTTCTTTAGTCAAACCTTCACATACAGTAGTCATTATGAAGATTATGTGCAACAAAAAAAAACAACATACAGTAACCATTTTAAACTGCTATGTGCTCCTAACAGTCCCGTAAACATACTGTATTAACAGCTAAGCATTAAAATATAATTTTAAATATAAAGTCCTAACACACTGGAGGCAACGTACAATCGGTAACGCCTGACAGTGTCTCCTTCTCTAAAACCATCCCTCTGGTTTTTACCATGAGGTTCACAGGTGGCTAGACTGGGGAAGATTTGATGCAAGGGCGCAGATTGCATGGTTCAGGTGCAGATATCTAGGTTTGATTAAGGTAAAGCAGCAGCATGTGAAAGAGAAGCAGCTAATGGAGGTGTGTGTGTGTGTGTGTGTGTGTGTGTGTGTGTGTGTGTGTGTGTGTAATGGAGCCCAGGGCCCTGGTTTAGTCACAGCATTCAGGAATACTGTAAACAATGCGAATAATAGACGTTCCTGTAGAAATCGCACATGTGCGCGAATGACCTGTGGCAATCCAGTCAGTCTGTCAGTGTCTATCAAATCAGTGTGTAAGTCAGAGCATGTGGCAGTTTCAACATGGACAAAGAATATTCCTAGAACAGTCAACAACAATCACATTTATTTTTATTTTTTGTTGCTTTCTTTAATACCTGAAGTGTGGAATCTGTCTGTACTGTAACATCTGGATGACTGTAAGAACAACACAAAAGAGATCATAAGGTACTGTAGCACAACGTATTGAGATACTGTAGAGATTCACTTTAACAGCAGTGTAAGCAATATCAATGGCAACAATATCCAGCATCAGTTTCACAGCAAAACTTTATTACCAAAAAGCTTGAAGCATAAGCATATCCAGTGTCGTTTATCAAAATGGGATCAGCACAACTCCGATAATACAGACGACGATGTAACATATGGATGTGCATATTAAGCTGGATCGTCTTAATGGCATAGCAAATGATCTGACTGTTACAACACACACCACAATAGCAACACTCTGATGATGGCTGGGTGCTCATATAACAGCACCGCCCACACATCCACTCACACCTGACTACAGCCTGATTCACTGGCACTGTCAAAAGTGGGTCAGTGTTTGCTTGTCACAAACCGTGCAACCACATCGAAAAAAAAGGGGGAATTATTATGTCCCACAAATTCACTCGAATATGGCTTACGCTATTTCGAATCTTTGTAGTAGATTATTATCCTGTTCCTTTCGAGGCAGAAATGACGCACGTCCTCCGCAGGACCTTTTTATAGAAAGGCCGAAAAAAAGAGAGGGGGAAAAAATGTCTATTATCACACACAGACCATCACCTTTATCAGTAGTCAAGGCGCTTATTGTTCTTATTCATTACAGACTCCTTCCCTGTTGGGATGACATTTGTGCTGTTTGCTCTGTGAGCGATGTCGTGACATTCCATCTGGCTTTGCCACTTAAGGGGAACTGAGCACTATGTGAGCAGGGGGTCAGCGGTTTCTGTGCTTGCTTATGTTATCTGTCAAGACCTCCGCTGGTGAATCAGTCTCTCTGCTACTGCAAGGACCTGAGTGGCACACCTGAAATATAAGATCAATGCATTATAGCGTCAGTGGTTCATAGGAAACAGTTAGCATACGACTGGTTAAGGATTTTCAGTTATGAACAGTATATCTCTGAATTTTGTTACATATGGTCTGACGCTGTGCCCTCAGATACCTCATGAACGTGACATTTGAGGGACGTAATCTCTCGTTCAGCGAGGATGGCTACCAGATGCACCCCAAGCTGGTTATTATTTTGCTGGATAAGGAGAGACAGTGGGACAGGGTGAGTAGTTATTTTTTTATACTTTCTTCCTCCTCTCGCCCTCTTTATCTTGGTCTCGGGAGATTCTGCTAACCCCACTTACACTGGTGGTGATATTTCGCCTCGCACTGCTGCACGGCTTGTTATGAGTGTTCCCATCTTCAGTTTACTGTTGGTTGCTATGAATTCACTTGTAGCACCAGGTTCATATGATATTCCCAGATGCTAGCTATAGATTGTATTGAAAGCCACACATTTAATCAGAATTCAGAATAGAATTTAGAATTTTAAGCTGAAAACCTACAATATTTTTCGGTTCAAAGACCGATGATACACATTCGCATTACTAGCAACCAAACATCTGCTTTGTTCCATCCTGGCCAATTGCTCTTTGCTAACATCTACAAAGTCTCATTCTAAATGAATTCCTTTTGGTCACATCATGTTTGACTGTTTGTTAACACTTCTATAGATAAACATCACACCGTGTGACATCATAATGCCATAGTCAGACCAGAGGTGGAAAGAGTAATAAAATTTTGTACTCAAGTACAAGTACTGTTACTTCAGTGAAATTTTACTTAAGTA
>JAQQZS010000010.1:8996733-9012784 GCA_030068045.1 Platyallabes tihoni | reverse complement strand
TCAAACAAAACATACTTAAGTAAAAGTAAAATTACAGATTTTAAAAACTACTTTAAAAAGTAGAAATACACAAAAAACTACTCAATTACAGTAACGCGAGTAAATGTAATTCATTACTTTCCACCTCTGAGTCAGACTACACAAGTCCTCTTCCTATCTCTCCACTCTATTATTCGCCTATACTCACATTAATCCAACTCTGACCTTTCTCACTCTCTTATCTCCCCTTTCCCCACTTGCCCTTAATTTCTCTCTAAGCACTTTCCTTTTTCTTCTCTTATCCCTTACGCTTCCCAGGTGGGAAAGTGGGAGAATGGCTCGTTGACCATGAAATACCACGTGTGGCCACGCTTTGAGCTTTATTCAGATGCAGAAGAAAGGGATGATGACCACCTGTCTATCGTTACACTGGAGGAGGCCCCGTTTGTCATTGTGGAGGATGTGGATCCTCTCAGTGGTACCTGCATGAGGAACACGGTTCCCTGCAGAAAGCAGCTCAAAGCCCAGTAAGCAGCCTGTCAGTCTAGTTACTACAGAATGCTTCAAGGTTTTAAAATGTTGTTTAAAGGAAATAGTCTGTACAGACTTCACTGCTGCTGATGCTTTTTTAAAAAAAAATTTTTACATGACACCAACAGAAACCCTTTATTATAACCAATATAAAATGGTTTTAAAGCATATTCCAGTAAACATTATATATTACTTTTCCAGCTGCCTCTATAAGAAGATGTATGTCAGATGAATGAATATGGATGCACTACTGTACTGTAGGTACTTCATAGAAAATGTGCTTGTAGTAAAAAACAAACATGTTACATGAGCATACAATACAGTATATAAACCCATAGTTATAATTACGTTAATATGTTTTAAACATGCCCTCTAACTAATTTCCAAAATTTTAAGCTGAGTTATGGGGGGAAAAACGTTCCAAAATTTCAGACATAATGCAAAAACAGGCAAATATTTTTTTTATATAATGTTAATATAACATCTACGTAGATGGAGTTAATCCACAAAAATATAATTTCACATAACACCCAGTTTGCTACAGTACCTTAACATGATCTAATAACACATACAGTAGCTACTGGTTGTTAATATGCAATCGTTTTAATTGGTCTAAACCTCTCTTCTATGTGAAACCTTTCCTTTATGTGAAACTCAAATTCCTGGTGAGACCATGGTTTGATGAAATTCCTACAACAACTAAAGCACATTGTCATATTTTCTCTAAGTGGCAACAAGACGTGTCTTATCAAGTAATATCAAATAATAATATTCAATTTGCTGTCTCGGTAAAGGGTTAAAACTCACTAGAAAGCTTCTTATGCAGAATACAAACATGGAAAAGAAAAGACTTCCATTAGAGCACAAAAAAAGAGATAAATGTACTCTGGTATAAGGACTACATAAGCCGGACCTCCAAGGATAAAAGAAAGTTACTTTCATTACAAAGTTTATGCTGTTTTAGTTTTTGCCATGTTATTCATACTGTAGTTCACATCGCCAAAACAACCCTTGATATTTCCCAGCTTACATACTTCTCTTTTAATTTTCCCAGAAACCAAACAGGAGATTCAGGGATCTATATTAAGCGCTGTTGCAAGGGCTTCTGCATAGACATCCTCAAAAAGATCGCAAAATCTGTGAAGTTCACTTACGACCTCTACCTAGTGACCAATGGGAAACACGGCAAGAAGATCAATGGCACGTGGAACGGCATGGTGGGCGAGGTAGGGTTGTTTTTCAAAAACACATTTCTTCTGTGTTAAATTGTTCTAGGAACATCTGGCAGCTTAGACTAGGGAGCGGGCGTTGCATCTAGACATGTTAATGAAATATCAAAGTCGCAAGTCAGTGCTTTTGAAATAAACATGTAAAAATGTTTTTTGCAAGAATTTGTTTTTTCTGTAACACTCCAGGAAAACTAATTATTTGGACCCCCAGAATCCAACCAATCAGAACCATGAGGCAGTCAATCATGTTTCCTGTCATTTCAGATTGCTCTGCCTCTGGCGCTATTGTACTGTGCAGTACATGTAAGAAATAATGGTTCCTCAGTGGTTCTTGGTTCTTGTTTTTTAACTTGTAATCATTTAAGAGAAACCATTATTAACCGTTATCCGTAAACCGTTATGTGATTCTGCCCAGAATCTATAAGAGGACCTTAAAAGAAATAACCCGAAGAGTGTTTTATGGTGCTGGACAGATACGATTTGTTTTAAAGTCTAAAAGGCTAAAGAACCTTGACACATGGACTTTTAATGGCTGCATTTATATGGACTGTACCCGGAAAATATTTTGTATGACGTTCTGTTTCTAAGGGAGTAAGAAGGTGCATTACGTACTGTATTTGATTTTTAAAATGTCATTTTGGATATATTCCCCAAAACTTGTCCAGTTCTCCTCTCCCCTTACTGCTGAGGCTCTTTTCTCTCGCTTCTTCTCTTTTTTTCCCCCACGGTTATTGAAAGACCTGATAAAATCATCGATTCGAAAAATGTGCAGTCTGTTCACTGAATAAGCACATTTCGTCTGATGCCTATTGAGCTTACTGCTAATGCACTGGTACAGCATGAGACTTGCGTTTTAAAAGACCTGGCGTTGGGTAGAATCAGCTGTTGCTTCAGGTGATATTGGAATTACTCATGTATGTGAGCCAATATTCGCATCAAGATGCCTATCAGAATAATTTAATTCGAAATGAGGTGATCAGCATGCTTGCTGTGTTTCATCGAAAGGAAAATTTGCATTGCTGTGATGCACAAACTGATGTGGTTGTTGGAAGTCAAGGAGGGCACAGGGTGCTGTGTTTCTTCAAAGAAACACAAAATACGCATAATAATCATTAAATCTTAAAGCGTAATTAATATGGAATCCAATATAATGCTGGATATGCATCTTACAAATTTAAGTCTCCTAAGAGGAAAGTATTATTCTATTTTATTTACCTTGCCTAATATTAATTTATTGGTAATTATTCTGGCTGGTATGTAATTTTGCTAGAACATGAAGTGGTTGTTTTTCAGGCTAGTAATGTGTCACTTAGCAGTCGTGAAAGTGTGAGGAAAAGTGTGCTGTGAAAGAGAGTGAGTCAACGGCACAGAGTGTGAGAGTAAGATGGATGGAGGAGAGAGAGAGAGAGAGAGAGAGAGAGAGTCCAGCTGGTATTTTAATTCAGATTAGAAATAATTCTGTTGCAGATCCACAGTCATTTAAATGATTGTGGCATGTTTGTGTAACTCCTTTTCATTTAGAGTCACATTAATTATCGTCACATCAGTCACAATGTTTAGGTAGGCTTCTGCTTTCACCTGAGCGACTCATTGCTTAATAGCTGTACATGACGGATAAACATTTCCATAATTTTTTTTTTTTTTTTACACAAACACATATTTCATGCAGAAGATAAAATCACTGAAGTTAATGGGGAGCGAGAATGGCAGCGGAGAGATAAAGAGAAAGTGTGTTAGTTTAGATAAGGCAAAGAGAGACAGGGCAGTATCTCTGTAGCATACATTCACCTTATTAATTCAGTCTGTTGTATCCCATTTTCCTGTGTAGCCCAGGGCCTCTGATACTTAAAGCTAAATATACCTGAGCTGAAGAGGGGTCTAGGGAAGGGAAAAAAGTGGATGGAGAAGAAGGGAGAGGGGAAAAACAAGGGTGTGACAATTTCCACATATGACCCAGTGTAGTAACCTAATTTCTCTTTTACCTTCAGTATTCTTTGTATATGTTTTCATACTTTGTGTTTCATTTGTTCACTTTCTGTTAAGTCTTAAAACTGTATTAACCTAATTTTCTCAACCTTGTATGATTCTCTCTTTCTCTCTCCTATGATGTAGGTGGTTTTGAAAAACGCTCACATGGCAGTGGGCTCTCTCACCATCAACGAGGAGCGGTCAGAGGTCATTGACTTCTCTGTCCCCTTCATAGAGACGGGCATTAGTGTCATGGTCTCACGTAGCAATGGCACTGTGTCTCCTTCTGCATTTCTAGGTGTGGCACAAAACATGTACACGCACACATATGTGAATCTTGAAAGTCACACAAACCTGTTTTTTCTATAAACTCTTTAAAAATGAGTTACAACAATCTGCGTTATGCTCCTTGATTTGACATTCATATTTTCAATGAGTCTTTCAAGCGTTCCTGTAAAAAACATTCCTTTAAAACACTTTATTTTCTTATAATGTAGTATAGAAAAACATTATAGCCTCCATAAAATATACACTCACTGGCCACTTCATTAGGTACACCTGTTCAGCTGATTGTTAATGCAAATATCTAATCAGCCAATCACATGGCAGCAATTTAACGCATTTAGGCATGTTGACATGGTCAAGGCAATCTGCTGTTCAAATCGAGAATCAGAATGGTGAGGAAAGTTGATTTAAGTGACTTTTAAATTGGCAGACTAGGAATTTCATGCACAACCATCTCTAGGGTCTACAGAGAATGGTCTGAAAAAAAAAGAAAATATTCAGTGAGTGGTCGTTCGCTAGAAGATGCCAGAGGTCAGAGGAGACTGGTTCGAGCTGTTGTACAACCGAGGTATGCTGAAGAGCATATCTGAATGCACAACATGTCGTGTCGAACCTTGAAACAGATGGGCTACAGCAGCAGAAGACCACAGCGGGTGCCACTGCTGTCAGCAAAGAACAGGGAACTGAGGCTACAATTTGCATGGGCTCACTAAAATTAGACAAGAGATTGGAAATACGTTGCCTGGTCTGATGAGCCTTAATTTCTACTGCAACATTCGGATGGTTGGGTCAGAATTTGGTGTAAACAACACGCCTCATATCATCAACGGTTCAGGCTTCTGGTGGTGTAATGGTTTGGGGGAGATTTGCTTAGCGCACTTTGGGCCCCTTAGTACCAAATGAGCATTGTTTAGGTGTGACAGCTGGCCTGAGTATTGTTGCTGAATATATGCTCGGTTGATGCAGACAGCTGTTCTCTGATGACTTGTGACTGCAGTCGCTTAATAGTTCAGAACTGAAATTCCCACTAACAGTTTTGTTCCTGAGCCTCCAATAACGAATGTGGACTCCATATAGTATTTACTTAAATCTCCTTTTATACTGAACTTCCAGCCTTCTAACACACAGTATGACTGCAGATCAATCCCTGCTATCCGTTATCACCCAAATGAGGATGGGTTCCCTGTTGAGGCTGGTTGCTCTCAAGGTTTCTTTCTATTGTAAAACCGTATTGAATTGAATGTGCATCCTTTGATGGACCAGCAGGATATCGTGCCATGTCATAAAGCTAAAATAATTTCAAACTGGTTTCTTGAACATGACAATGATGTCACTGTACTCAAATGGCCTCCACAATTCACCAGATTTGGAATGTGTTGGAACGGGAGATGTACGTTATTGAAGTGCAGTAGATAAATTTGCAGCATCTGCATGATGCTATCGTATTAATATGGATCTAAATCTCTAAGGAATGTGAAATGTCCCACACCTTGCAGAATCTATGCCACGCTGAATTAAGGCAGTTTTGGCAAAATGTGATCCAACCAAGTACTACCAAGGTGTACCTAATAAAGTGGTTAGTGAGTGTAAGAATCGAGTATGCAAATGTATTTTGTAATCACACTCTATTCCCAAACAAGAGGATTGGGCATGGGTGGATTTCTAAGTTGCATATTCATAGAATCTGCATGACCTAAAATGTAACGTCTACCGGCCACAGGACACGCGCAGGTATTCATGAAGAGCCTACTTTGTTCTCTCGCTGTCACTTCCAATGATAAACACTCGATAAGCTGATGAAGTGGTATTCAAGATAAGATCACTTATTCTGATTCCTCAAGAAGCACACTTCATTTACAAGACTCTCGATCTGTCTGTTGTAGAAAAGGTCAGGTGAATCAAGATGAACTGATATAATACAAAAAAATATTCCGACATACCTTTATATTATTAATAATAAAGTTATAATGAGTTAAGCACAATTTCAGTGAATATGGAATTATATGAACATAAGAAATGCTATAATTTAGCAAATATCTTTCAGTCATTTTTCTTTGGTCTAAACTTTTTTGTCATTTTTATAGCCCTCTGCTTTGTTTTATTAATATCGATGAGCCATCTCCTGTCTCTATATTTAACTCTACAGCTTTGATGAAAAAAAAAAGCTCCAAATCTAACGAATTTTGAATGGACCTCATTTGTACAACTCTCATCAAGTCATTCCTCAGGTTTTCACTCTGACTGGGTCATTCCCAAAACCTTGACTTGCTTTCTCTGGCTTGGATAGTGCAATGCTGCCACTACCATGCTTCACCATGGTATAGTGCTCTGTAGATGATAAGTCTTGTTTTTGCACCAAACTTATATTTAAATTCAAATTATACCCAGTTCTTCTTTGGTCTCATTTTGACAAGATTTTGGTGGGCTTGGATTTATTTTGGGCTTCTATCTGGGCATCCTACACCATAGCCCAGACATGTGAAGAACGCAAGCCATTGTTGTCATATGCTGGGAGTGACCAGTACTTGTCAGTTCTTCTTGCAACGCCTTTATTGTTGCTGTCTCTTGGCAGCATTTGATTGGTTCATTCTGATAAGAGTCACATGCCCCATTCTAAAAGGGTGTGCAGACATAAGCAAACTTTTTTTCCTTTACCCTACAGTGTTTCTATTTGTTTTTCATTTGGATTTTGTTAGGTGCTGCATCATATTAAAGTTGGAGGAAAAATATGACATGATTTATTGCAGGTTCTCCCTCACTTGCAACCTGCAATCTGCAATGTTAACAGGTGTTTGTAGATTATATACATTGTAGGCCTCATGAGTCACCTTTTCAAAAAATTGGCCCACTTTCTTGAGGCCGGCCATAGAGTTAGTTTCCAGACCAGAAAGTTGCCAAATCTGTTATGAGGCAATATTATGAATTACTGTTTTCAATCGCACATTCAGAAGTGAGAATTTCACAGGACATTTATAGCATTGTTTGACATATATTGTTGTTTCTCTTTGACATAGTACTTTTCTAAATATAGTTTCACTTTATTGTTTTTTTTACAACTGATTTGATTTGAAAACCTATTTTTGAGAATATTCCTTAAAGTGCTTTAATTCTTTTAGAATTTAGTTTCATTGTATTTTAAAATTCTATGATATATGATATAATTTTTATTTTACTTTATTTCTGTAATAAACTTATAATTATAAATTTTTCAATCTTTTTATCTTTTGCCTATTCATAATCTCAGTCTGTCCTTGTTACACCATGATTTTTCCAAACGTAATCTCAGTCAAATAAGCATCCTGGAATAGTGATATTTCTGATAGCTTGAATAACAAAGACATCTGTCTCTCTGAGGAGCTGTAATATTGGGTCAGAATGTATCTTATACATCTGTCTCCATTTTCTTTCTCTCTCTCTCTCTCTGTCTGTCTCAGAGCCGTTCAGTGCTGATGTGTGGGTGATGATGTTTGTGATGCTGCTGATCGTATCTGCCGTGGCCGTCTTTGTCTTCGAATATTTCAGTCCAGTCGGCTATAACCGCTGTCTGGCAGATGGACGAGGTATGCATGCACTGACACAGACTTGCGTGTGCATGGTGGGAGAACACCTATTAAACACCCTAACACGTTATAGCCGGGATGTCAAAAGCAATCTGGCTGTGAAAGTAAATTGTATATGTCCTTACAAGTAATGCATGTTTTTTTCCCCATTACACTGACCATTACAATTGGATGAGAATTTTCTCAGAAATAATAAGTATAGACTTTAATGTAGTGCATAATCAGAAAACAGTTCTGGAAAAGGAAAGATATTAGGGTAGAGTTGTGCATCTTTTGATGTATTAAATAAACCCAATGAAAAGCTAATATGTAAAAAATCAACAGCAATGAGGAACAACAAAACTATTGCTAGCTAGAATTCATGCCAGGCAAAGACAATTATTCATTCATTCATTCATTTTCTATACCGCTTTATCCCATGATCAGGGTCGCGGGGGACCTGGAGCCTAATTGCAATCAAATAATTTTTTTACAAAAAAAGTTTAATGGTGTGCTTAAACAATTGTTTTCAGAGTATAAATGAATAGTTTTTTTTGTGCTAACACTTTGCTGTTCAATAAGATTGATATGCAATAAATAATTGTATCTCTTTTTCAATCATATTAAGCACAGCCCACTACATGCATAACCTAACATGCATAACATTTGAACTGTTCTTTTTTACAACATATCATTAGACTGACAGGACTCCTGTAACAAGTCTAATTTCTCTTCTACTGAGAATACAGAGCCTTTTCACATTTCAAATATACCTACATTACCATACCATGCCACCATGTGACTTGCAATTCCAATTGTGTTTGGAGAGAAGTGGAAATGGTTTACAAGTCCAGAAGTGAGCTTGATAAATTACATTGGTGCAGAATGTGACATACAAAAACAGTGTAGTGGAAGACTGGTGTGTTGCTGTGCTTGTGTTAAAAAATATTCAGTATACAGAAGATGTTGCAGGTAAGTTCTAATATTATATCTAATATTTGAAGGCACAGTACAGTACTGGTACAGTAGCTCAGTGGGTTAAGGCTCTGGGTTACTGGTCAGAAGGTTGGTGGCTCAATCCCCACCTCCACCAAGCTGCCACAGTTGGCTCTTGAGCAATAAGCCTGTCTGCTCCATGGCCAATGTACCATACAGTAGTTTTCTACCTGGGACATGTGAGGAAAACAATTTCACTGTACTGTGATGTACAGTATATGTGACATACAAGATCGGGTGTTGGGCTATTGATTGTAAGGTCCCAGGTTTAAATTCCAGCACTGCCAACTTGCTCCCTTTACCCTTAATTTTTCAGCTGTATAATAAGATAAAATGTAAGTTGCTCTGGATAAGGGTGTCTGTCAAATGCTGTAAAGGGGTAATATTAGCCATCCTGTTTCTATCATCTCACCCTATTAAAAACATTTCAAAGCACTGTAAGAACAAGGATCAAGTAAGGATAAAGTAAGAATTAATCACATTTTTAAAATATACAATATAACATTAATTAAAAACGAACATTTAAGATGTACAATGTGAAAACTCTGATATAAGTTTTAATCATTTGGCTGTAACTACAGATGTGTACCTCTTAAAGTACCTCCATCAAGCATTTGCCTTGCAAATAATTTCAAGTTTTGCCAATGCATATAACTTTGCAAGAATGTTTAATTTCTGATTTGAATTCATTTCATATAAATATTATGTAGAGGGCACCGTGGCATAGTGGTTAGCGCTGTGGCCCTGCACCTCAAAGGGTCGAAGGTTCAATTCCTGCCTCAGGTCTGTTTGCAGGGAGTTTGTACTTGTTTGGTGGGTTTCCTTCGTGTACTCTAATTTCTCCTACACTACAAAGACGGATTTGGTTAATTGGCATTCCCAAATGGCCCATAATATGTTTGTGGATTCCCTGAAATGTATTAGCATCCTGTCAAGGGTGTACCTTGCCTCGTGCCCTAAGTATCATGGGATAGGCTCCAGGCCACCTGCGACGCTGTACAGGATATGCGGTATAGACAATGAATAAATGAAAAAATATATATGAAGGAATGTACCTGAATAGAAATCTTAATAACAAGATAATGTGTTTTGTGAATACAATGCAATTTTTGCCAGAAAGTTTCAGAAGGCACTTGGGTATGTCTTAGCAGTGTGCATCAGAAATGAGAATCCACTGGACATAAAAAGTTGTGGAAATGTATTATTTTATTAAATAAATATTAGAAAATGTCATGACCAGGTACACATTTATACCTCAGGGTTTTCAAGTGTTTAAAACTTTGCTTTTAGACCACACCAATAAGCAAAAACAAGGGTTTTTTTTTTTTTAAGATACTCATCCACATCCAGAAACTGTCAATGTGTTACCATACTAATATTTTGGTTTCAGTGGAATTTTAGGGAGCACAGCAATAAAGATTTTGCCCGACAAAAAAACCCTCTGATTTATCTGGACAGATATATGGTGAAACCAAACCATATCCAATGCTGCACTGTGCTGTCTTCAGGTAATTGCTGGGAGCTCTCGCCCCCAGGCCCATGTTTAATGACATGTCCATATTACATAAGCCTGTTGTACTGCGCTGGAGCTTAAAAGCTATTCTAATTTTCTATAACTATAACACACTGTAGAGTCCCTCTGTGTCTCTGTGTCTAGCCATCTGAAAGCATTATGCCTTTTTCACCTCCAATTACTGTTTCAGCTCCTTCTGAATATGCTTATGCTTGCATCCATCTACTTATAAACAGCTTCTCTTAATTTTTTAATTTTTTTACCCTTAATCTCTGCATTTTTGCTTACCATCTTTCATATCTCTCTCTGGGCTTTTTCACATGCACAGATATCTTGTTTTTTTCGTTTTTTTCTTCGATACTCACTCTTTTTCATTTTCTCTGTCTTCAGAGCCAGGTGGTCCCTCGTTTACAATCGGAAAGGCCATTTGGCTGCTCTGGGGTCTAGTCTTCAACAACTCTGTGCCTGTACAAAACCCCAAAGGCACCACTAGTAAGATAATGGTATCAGTTTGGGCCTTCTTCGCTGTCATCTTCCTAGCCAGTTACACTGCCAACCTGGCTGCTTTCATGATCCAAGAGGAGTACGTTGACCAGGTGTCTGGACTCAGTGATAAGAAGGTACGGAGGATTCACCTAAGATTACTAAGGATATGGCCAAGGGCTTTTCTGTCAGTACTGTAGAAGTGACCTTTAAGCAATGGCCTTCACAGTTCAATAAAGCTAGAATAACACTGCATATATTATTTACAGCCCAATTTCTGTAGTGCTAGCATCAGTTTATACTTTGACACATTAAACAAGGCTAGTCATAAAAAATTAAAAGGCTCTCTACATGAAATCAATTATTATGAATACCAATAAACATTAAAAATGAAATCAAGTCAGTATTTTCCTTTTAAACCTGAATCAATTAACACAGGTACACTGACATTTAGATTTATGAGGAATTAAGAGGTATGTTCTTTACATCATCTTGTAGAATTTGTAGATTTTCTTTCTTCTCTTAAAAAAAATTATTCCTTTGGGAGGCTAGGAATTTATGGACTTCTAAAATATGTTCTTTTCTACAGACACACTAAGGTAGGAGTGGCTTAGTTCCACTGTGGCTTAGTTGTTAACACAGTCACCTCGCACCTCCAGGGTCTAGGTTCGATTCCCGCCTTGGGGTCTCTGTGCATGGAGTTTGCATGTTTTCCATGTGGTTGGTGGGTTTCCTCGCACAGGCCAAAGACATGCAGAGGATTCCCAAAGTTTGTGTGTGCTCTGTGATGCATTGGCACCAGGCCATGCTTTATACAAAGCCTCATGCTTTGTACTGTATACAGGATAAAGCAGTATAGACGATGATAGTGCCAGTGAAATTAATTTAAAGACAACATATTCATTGTGTGTTTCTCCTCTAGCCAATATGCAGGGCTGTAGTCGGAGTGGGTACCTTAAGTCAGAACACTAATTCAATATTTATGCAGAGAAAGTTCATTGTATCTAGTTTTCTTTATACTGAATATATTTTTGTTCTTTTTATTAAGATTTTGCAAATCACCTACATATACAGTAGGTCATACTGTACCTCTGATGTTGCCAGATTTAAACACCAGCACTTCACTTTAATTCCTGTAAAAAATCAAGGATTGAATATGGTAACTGAAAAATATTTTTTCCTATCGTTGTTAACTATAGTTCATACAATATAGCAAAAGAAATGAAGATATACTGTATGAATAACCTCAAGGATCGAGTTTGAGTCCTGCATCGGGCCTGTGTGTGTGGAGTTCATGCTTGTTCTCCTAGTGGTTGGTGTGTTTCCTCCAGGTAGTCCGGTTTCCTCCCACAGTTTAAAACACACATATTAGGCTAATTCGCATTTCTAAATTGCCCATAATGTGTGAGAATAAGTGTGTTGCAGTTTAAGTGGTATCATTGTGTAAATGTGTACTGTATAAGAATAGCCATAGGTATAATGAAAAAAAAAAATGCAAATTTGGTTTAATTTAACAACATGGCTTCCAGACTCAATATCTGGAAGCTTATAAAATAGTACTTGATCAAGCATATCCTATACTGATTAATTATTTTGTGTGAACTTAAGCAGCCTTGAGGTACTAAATCAAGGTCAGGACATTGCAATGTGTGCATGATGTTTTAAATAGCTGAACTAATAATAATATGGCATAATATGTTTGGTTTTTTTTGCATTAAAAAAAATCTATAATGAGATTGCATGATACTTAAACCAACATCTATTTTCAGCTAACTCTGCTTCATGTGCACTATTCCCATGGAGTTGTCCGAAGAGTCTGTTTTTCCATCTAAGATTTAAATAATGACGTGTGCAACTCCTACTGTACATGCATGTACTGTAACTAAACTCTGAATGCACACCCCTAACCATACTTTTTCACCTCATGAGCAAAATGTAATAAACAGGATAGTGTACTGTCTAGACTGCCTTATGTATATTTTATTATTTAGGCTTGTTTCCTAATAAAGTTTATTCTTATTCAAAGAAAAAAATTGTGTCTATGCACAAGTCCACTTGCCAGAAGACAAAATTCTGGCTGTCAAAGTGACATTGTTTGAAATATTTAAAATATTTGTTTGGTCAATTAAAGGTACTGTAGTATGCATTGTGTACTGTATGTACATATTTGTCACTACAAGTTCAGTTACCTGTACCTGGTCCATGTACAGTACCTGGTCCATGTCTTTGACATACACGAGTAATTATTGGTGTTAATTGCTGTTTCTGCACCCGTCGTACTTGTAGTATGTTCTTGTAGCTTTGCACTTGGCCTTTATAAATGAGAAGTTATTAGGCTAATGTGAACTAGGTTACAGCTGCTAAATCAGGCAGGGAGAACTGACAAGGAGAATCTGCGGTAGCCACTCAATAATTCATGTGTTATTATTATTTTTTTTTCATATTTTGAATAAGTTTTTAGGCTGTGCTATATTTTTTGTTAAATAACATTTTAGGATGCTGTATTTCTTTTTTCTTTAACAGCATCACATATCCTATATTTGATCAAATGAAAAAAGGAAAAAGATCTCATTTGTCTTTTATGATTTGAAGTAGCCAAGATGTGCAATATGTGTAAAAGAGTTCTCAGTGTTTAAAAATAATTTTCCACCCAACTGTTGGAAAGTTATTACACGGTGTACCTAGCATTTCTGGATGAATACAGGTTTAACTACTGTATTCACCCTGACCTTCTTCTTTTCTTTCTCTCTCTCTCTGCCTGTCTCGCTCTCTGTCTGTCTTCTCATACTACAGTTTCAACGACCAAATGACTTTTCTCCACCGTTCCGTTTTGGCACTGTTCCCAATGGCAGCACAGAGAGGAACATTAGAAACAACTACAAAGAGATGCACAGCTACATGACCAGCTTCCACCAGAAGAACGTAAACGAGGCTCTCCATAGCCTGAAAACAGGGTAAAAGAGAGAACGAGGTTTAAAAAAGCAACCAAAGTGTGTTAGGGGACAGGGAGAAGAAGAGAGGAAGACAGATAGAATGTGATTGTGTGTGAGTGGGTGTTCAGTGGACACATCGCTGCTAATAGCAACAAACTGTAGAAGTCTGAAGCTATTTGTTTAGGCATGACTAAACCACACATGTAACATTTGTATGTTTAAACTTAAAGTCTGGATTTCAAATTTAATTTAATACATGTACGATTCACATTTCCATCCAGAGCTAAAAAACAGAAAAATAGGACACCCACATTGTTAAAAGTATTACTGTATGTCTGTACTACAACAAAGAGAAAAGGTATATGATGTGATTTACTGTACGTGGAGTGTGCACTGATAATTTCCGAATTGAATATATGTTTTTTTCACAAGAACAGTACAAAGGGGAGAATAAAAAAAGGGAAGAAAAGATGAGGTTGGACCAAGAGCTTTATACAGAGAATCTAATTTCATCATTAAAACATACCAACTTTATTTTAATATGAAATCCATATTAAAAGGTGTGCGGTTAAAGAAAAAAAATAAATGATGGGTTGGTGTGGCACTTGTTTAAAGCACTGTTACTATTACCAATCCAAAGTTGATAAATCTTTTTCTAACAACATTCCCACCATAACACACTGCAAAGCCCTCTGTCCTGAAAACTTTCCAGAGGTGGAAGAATTATAGTTACAGCTTCACCTTTGACTGCTTCGCTTCTAAAAATGCTAAATAAATGTGCCTTCTCAGAAAATTATAGAAAATTAATCCACCTGAGTAATGAAATATGGAAAGAATATAGTGGTTAGTACTTTGGCCTTGCACCTCCAGGGCCGAGGGATCTATTCCCCGCTTTCGGGTCTGAGTGCGTGAGGTTTGCATGTGTTTCCTGTGTTTGGTGGGTTTCCTTTGGGTACTGCAGTTTCCTTACCCAAAGACATGCAAACTAAGCTAACTGGCATTTCCAAACAGTGTGTGAGTGTTTGTGTATGTGTGCCCTGGGATAGGCTATATGCCTCCTGCTAACCTGTATTGGATAAACGGTATAGAAAATGAGTGAGTAAGAATTGCACTATTCATAACATTTATGTCAGGTTTTTCATTTTTTTTTTAAAGAAATACAAGGTTTAAAAAATATCTTAAAAGAAATTACTTTTGATGTCAGGTATCATGCTGGGGCTTGGACTTGTCTCATCATGCTCAGAACCAACAGTCTCTACAGCTGCAAGAGCGCCATTCATAGCCTCAGCAAGAAGCCCTTTGATTAGTAGTGCAGTACATAGGACTTTTTTAGTTTGTCATTTGCTAAATTGAGCAGGAAAATACATTCTAAAAGGTTAACATGGATTAGTCACAGTCTAGAAAAAACGCACTTCAAACGATGCCCACATCGATTATATTTTCTTCTTTTGTTCTTGGCAGAAAACTGGATGCATTTATCTATGACGCTGCTGTGCTGAACTACATGGCAGGCAGAGATGAGGGCTGCAAGCTTGTGACTATCGGAAGTGGTTATATCTTTGCTACCACAGGCTACGGCATTGCTATCCAGAAAGATGCTGGTTGGAAGAGACCTGTGGACCTTGCCATTCTTCAGTTGTTTGGAGATGGTGAGAAATGCTGTTTCATATTTCATTTCTCACTTGAGCAGTGCAGCTAAAATTGTGCAGTAAAACGTGGCTACTGTACATGAATACAACATACTAGTTATAACTGTAGTGTATGTTAATTTTATACACTAAAAAAACAAAACAAAAACAAAACTGTGAACCTAAATATAACTTTATCCAAAAGCTTTAATTTATTTATTCAGTTTCTTTAGAAGTAGTATAAACCTTGGAGAACAAACCCTCCAAAGGCAGGTATCATATTCATTCTAAGATATGAAATTACAAGGTCTTGGAATGGATTGGGTTGATTTTTATGTAAATATGGACTATGCTAATAATTCAGATGGCTAATGTTTCTCTTTATATACTAAAAGATAGCATTGATAACTTTTAGCCATCAAGTCATTTCCAGTTCTTTCCTCAAAGAACTAATCAATCAAATTTGTATTGTTTTATCACCTTAAAAAGAATAAATTTCCTGATTGTTGTATTTTGGTCAGCTGACATACCACATGTTGGTTAGCTGACAAGGTAAGGTGAACTTATAAGCCATTCCACACCAAGTTCTGTAGTCAAACAACTGATAAACTATTTCCTGTTAGCGGCGAGAACAACTTAGCCAAGTTAACCACTTTTTCACTGGATTTGAATTATGTAGATCTCACACACACACACACACACACACACACACACATACAGAGAGAGAGAGAGAGAGAGAGATTCCCAAATACTAGAAGTCCTGTTGGGTAAAAATGTATTTTGTGTTATATAGGACATTATGATTATTTTGATAACTTTTGTGACGTGTATGCAGAGGTGGAAAGAGTAATAAAATTTTGTACTCAAGTACAAGTACTGTTACTTCAGTGTTTTACTTAAGTACAAGTAAAGTTACCATTATAAAAATCTACTCAAGTAAAATTAAAAAGTAGCTCATAAAAAATTT
>JAQQZS010000010.1:8979495-8995106 GCA_030068045.1 Platyallabes tihoni | reverse complement strand
AAGTCTGGGCATCCCTGCTGAAGCTGCTGCCCCCGCGACCCGACCTCGGATAAGCGGAAGAAGATGGATGGATGGATATACAATATTATGTGCTAGGACTGAGGGCATAGGTGTACAATGACTTGCTTGGTTGCAAGTGAGTGTGATGGTACTGAATGTGCGTATGACGTGCTTGTAGAAATGCACAGATAACCTGTTCGTGCTCTCTTTCTTTCTCTTCAGCTCCCTCTGACTTTCATACAGTACACGCTCATTTCTGTCTCAAGGGAACAGACTACAGTGCTCTAATGGGAGCATGGTTCTCCTTTACTCAGACAAGTCCAATACACTGACAGAAAGAAATGTCTCATAGTTCCTTCAGCCTATAACTCCTATCAGCTCTCTTCTCCTACTCTCTTTAACTAGGTCACTGTTAAAAATTTGAGCTGTCTCTGAATGTCAGAATGTCTTTTGCACACATCAGTGTAAACTCTTTTTTCTTTTTTTTTTCTTTGGGCATGACATCAGAGGTCAGACTCTTTCAAAGCTCTTGACTCCCACCCTTCCATCAAAACCTGGATTGGGTATTTGTTTTTTGTATTTATTTATATATTTTAAGATGAAGCCTTCAATTTTCACATATACTGTACTTTACAGGACAGTGAAATTCATATCCTGACTTTAGAGGAAGTAATGTTTAAAGCGAAGGGTCAGCCAAGATACAACGTCCATGGAATAAATAGGGTTAAGGGACTTAAGAGCACGATGAGATTAAAAGCAGGTCGGCAGTGCTAGGGTTTGAACCTTCGACCTTTTCCCACACCCCTGGACAGAGCGCTTGAGTCATGCATTTTCCTCTTTTTTTTTTTTTTTTTTTACATTATAGGCTTTGGTACCAGAGAGAACTATGGGAACTTATTTTGGGACTTTGTTTGTTTTGGGAGTTTATTGCAGTCAATATAAGCTGGTTAATCAAACAGCCAGTCAGACTAATCCACAATGGTAATGATGGAAATTACCATTATCAGTAGTTAACCAAGATCCTTTCATTCTTGTTCTGGCCAGTTTTTTTACTTAGGATGTGCAGTAGAACGCCACTTGTCTCTTTAAGAATAAAACAAACGGAATATGATTAAAGGGTGCGGGCCATGTGACTAAAGTATTACTGTATATCATGATAATTGAATGCATTTCTGTGATATATAACATTGCATTTCTTTAGCTATTCAGTGCTTCAAATATCCATGTTTTTCTTTTTATAATTTATATGGGCTTGCTTGTTTATTTTTTTAACCCTGGCACAATGCTAGGGCAAACCCTAGAGAATAAAAAAAGGTAGACGTGCTAATACATGGTCTGTAACCTCTGGCTCCAACCGTTCCTTAATCTCAAATTTGAAAAAGACTGTTTATATAGTTATTTACAACCGATATATTTCTTTATGTACCTGTCTCCTGTTTATATCTGCAGCTATGTACAGTATCCATTAAAAACACAGTATGTTTTCACTCTGAGTATGTAATTATGCTTGCTAATATCCCTGATGTCTTTTTTTAAGTATTAATTAATATTTATTTTATCTTTTAAAAGATTTTAAATATTCAGTACAGTTCTTTTAAAATTAGTTTCTTTCAGTTAGTTTATAATTACTTTTATTTTAAATTTTAAAAGAATTACTGTATATGCTAAAACCTATGATATCTCAGATCGGCCAGTGTCTATTGTGACATAATTTACTACATTTATTGATATCATATTTATGGGGGCAAGATCCTGTCCCTGCTTTGATGACTGCCAAGGCCCTAAGGTCACCCCTTAGCTTCAGAAGCTAAATCACAAGTGACACTCATAATCAATCATTAATGAGGAAGCGCTCTGCTGGGAAAACATCCGGAGTAATTCAACATGACAAATGTTGTGTGTCTCAGGGGCTTTAATTTGTTTACGACACTCTACATCAGACAACTTTAAAACAAATAAAGTTCTAAATACAAAGAAGCCATCATTAAAGCAAAACCGTGAAAAAGAACTCAAAGAGCACATTATTGATGAACACAGTGGAGGAAAAAAAACATTAATGCACATTTAAGTAAAGCCTTAAAAGCATTCGTACGCTCCCATGTTATATTCAGACACACGTTCAATGTGTCTTACACACACACACACACAGGCACACATACTTCAACTTGGATTACTACAGTACTTCAACCACAGTACAGACACTTTAACTCAAGGCAAAGACATCACACACTTACTCATCTTTATTTCTCTCTGCCCACTCTCTCAACCTCTCTTTGTCCTTTACCCAAAATAAATCCCATAACCTACTGTCATGGTCACAACATTATCACATTCTTCCCATAACCCACCCCTCCTTCACCTGTTCCCGTTTCAAAATTCTCATTCTCTCTTCATTCCATACTCTTTTTCAAAAAAATCCACCCAATTCTTTACCTTTCTCTTGCCTTCCACACTTCCATTCTACCATTTCTACCTCTCTTTCTCTCTTTCTCTCTCTCTCTCTTTTTTTCTCTTAACAGGTGAGATGGAGGAGCTGGAGGCACTGTGGTTAACTGGGATTTGTCACAACGAGAAGAACGAGGTGATGAGCAGCCAGCTGGATGTCGACAACATGGCCGGCGTCTTCTACATGCTGGGGGCTGCCATGGCGCTGTCACTCATCACCTTCATAGCTGAGCATCTGTTCTACTGGCAGCTACGCTTCTGCTTTATGGGCGTGTGTTCGGGCAAGCCCGGTGTCACCTTTTCCATTAGCAGGGTGAGCGGGTTCCTCTGCTTTTTCCATTACAAATGATACAATAGGAACTGTTGTAGTACAGTAGTGTTTGAAAGTCACTGAGGTTACTGTCTAAAAGACTAGGCTGAGAATGAATTAACTCTAGATGTGCTACAAACCATGAAATACTCACAGCTGAAATTTTTAAATCTACAGTTATATAAAAGGGATTCTTATGTGGATAACTAACCAAACTAAATGGAACTAATTACAATCCTCACTGAAATACAGTAGAAACCCTCTGTTTTACATAAAGCCTTTAGGAATTCCACTAGATAGATAAGTTTAGCAACAGCAATTATGGTACCATCTGAAGAACCATACAGTACAAGAAAGGCATGTTCGGTAATTTCTAAATGAAATCTACTTGGAAACAACTCAGACAATCATTTTAGTTGTAGGGTTTTACATTATTGGGGCTCCCCCAGTGGGATAAACAACAATGAAGAACCTTTCATAGGTTTAACTTTTTTCTGCCTATACTGTATGTGGGTCTGAATGACAAGTTCATCTTTGCCAAATGAGTTTAGCAACAGAAATGGCTACCATCAAAGTGCTACCCATTCAGAACTTGATAGATTCTTAACTTTCTGAGTGAGCCATGATTTTTACCAACCCCGAACGCAACTCAATGGTGCACACGTGATATAGGAAAGGAAGGAATGCTGTCTGTAATAGAGTAGTCTAGCCATATAGCCATACTTAACCCAACTAAGCTGCCCAGAAAGGCTAGATTTGCAAGATACCTGGCAAAACATCTCTGAAAAACTTGGTTAATCTGAAATTATTTCAGACTGTGAAAAAAAAAAACCTCATGAATTTATAAGTAAGTATAGATGTCCTATAAAAGTAAGAATCATATTTCTGCACAGGCAGGACTTAGGACTTATATATTCTATGACAACGTTTCTTTTGAGTGCTAAAAGCATTTCTTGAGGTAGAAGTGTATAATCAAATGTTCAAATATTAAAGAATACAGGAGCAAAGCATGGAAGACGCTGTAAGAGTGGCTTCAGGATAAGAAAAGCAAAGGTTGAAGAGACAAAGTGTATGTGTGGAGTAACAAGTGATAAAATAAAAGAATAGGTAGACCCCTCTAGGGAGAAAAGAAAAGAGAAACACCATATCAGAGACATGGAAAATATGTCCGTAGAAGACCAATCAGATGAAGGGGTCAGGAGATAAATGGAAGAAAAGAGCCAAGCTGGCAAGAATGTGCAAAAGGGACAGCATTTAGTGAAGATATGCTTAACACAAGATGTGCACAAGAACAATGGTGAGCCAGAAAATGTTACTAAGGGTCAGAGTTTATCACAATTTATACATGTAGTCTCTTACAGGACGTGAATATTTTTAAGATTATTTTTGTGTATTACATAATTGTTATTTTTTTCCTTTATGTTTTTTTTTTAAATAAATCTAAGGAGTTCTTGTTTGAATAGCACTAATGAATTAACAAAGAAAATTGATGGGCAGTATTCTATCATTTAAATTGAATTTTAATTTTAGATGAGTGCTTTAAAAAAAGCAATACATTGGATTAAGCTGAAGAGGTTCAGATATTTTTGTAGAATTCGATTTTCCTGTTGTTTCTTTAATAGTAAGAAGAAGAGCTAAAAAGATGCAGTGATGTTAGTTGAATTTTGATTGGAATTATTGATTGTTGGTGAAAACCAGTCTCACTGCAAAAACACCATCAATCACACGTTTATCACCTACTTTATCTCTTTCAACCTGTCTTTCATGGTAACCCCTCCTTCATTTGACAGTGCAGTGCTGGGGTCTGATGTATGGAGCTTTAATGAACCAACCATTTACTATACCATCCTTCAGTATGGATTGTTGTGAGGCCCAATATGTTGTATTTTTGAATGGATATAGCAAGGGCATTGATTAAATATTAACATAAAACTTTACTATTCACCTTAAACAAATTAATTCTTATTTTTTCATGTCTTTCTTTCCTCTTCCCCCTGTTTCATAACCTTACTTTACTTTAATTTCTTCATCAGGGGATCTACAGCTGCATCCATGGTGTCCAGATTGAGGAGAACAAATCGGGCCTCAACTCTCCGTCAGCCACCATGAACATGAACATGAACAACACCCACTCTAACATTCTTCGATTGCTGCGTACAGCCAAAAATATGACCTCCGTGCCTGGGGTCAATGGCTCTCCCCACAGTGCCCTGGACTATGGCCATCGTGAGTCGGCTGTCTATGACATCAGTGAGCATCGACGCAGTCTGGCAGGCCACAGTGACTGCAAGCCTCCACCTCCATATCTTCCAGAAGATAATATGTTCAGCGACTATGTGAGTGATGTGGAGAGGACTTTTGGGAACATGCACCTGAAGGACAGTAACCTGTACCAGGATCATTACCTGCACCACCATGGGGGCACGGGGTCCGGACTGACTCTGGGTATGTCGGGTCCCTTGCCTAACCGACCTCGTAGCTTAGGCAGTGCCAGCTCATTGGAGGGAGGGATGTACGATTGTGACAGTCTAGGGGGAGGGGTAGCGCCTATTTTCACAACCCAGCCCCGCCAGTCACTGACACACAGGAACAGGGAAAAGTTTGACCTGATTGCAGGCCACCCCACCCAGTCGAGCTTCAAGTCTGGCCTGCCTGATATATATGGGAAGTTTTCCTTCAAGGGAGGGGCGTCCAGTTCAGGGTTTATCGCAGGACATGAGAGGTACTGTGGGGGAGGGGGGGCGGGGTCAGGAGGGGATGACGGAAATATCCGTTCAGATGTGTCAGATATTTCCACTCACACCGTGACCTATGGAAACCTTGAGGGCAATGCTAAGCGACGCAAGCAGTACAGGGACAGCCTGAAAAAAAGGCCAGCTTCTGCCAAGTCACGCCGGGAGCAGGATGAAATTGAGCTGGGTTTCCGAAGGCGCACCCACCACACCATCCACCACCACCACCACCATCATCCTGTTACACAAGGGCACCGTTCAGCTACCCCACCTGTGGAACGCAAGAGTCTGAGAGGGGCCAACTCTTCGTACATGTTCCGCGACAAAGATAATCTGAGGGACTTCTACATTGACCAGTTCCGGTCCAAGGAAGGGGCATCCCAGTGGGAGCACTTGGATTTGAGTGATGCTCCAGGAATGGGTGGCGGAGGGGGTCTGGGTGGGGGCGGATGTGGCGGCATAGTCAGCAGTGGTGGTGGCGGGGGAGCGTGCACTAGTTTGGTTCCTGTGGACGATTTCTTGAAAGGTAAATCCAAGAAGACAGAGTGTAAGGGTGGAGTGGGAGGATCTCCTGGGCAGCAGGGCCATGCATGCTGGGAAAAGAACATTGGAGGGGTGGGAGGTTTGGCAGGAGGGGATTGGGAATGCCGTAATTGCCATAGTGGAGGCAGCAAGCCTGTTTGCATGCATGGGGGAGGAGGGAGTGTAGTGGGATCAAGTGGAGGAGGTGGGGGTAGTGGACAAACCTCCAGTAGGCCAAGCTCAGCCACTTGCAAGCGATGTGATTCATGCAAGAAGCCAGGCAACTTGTATGACATCAGTGAGGACAACCACCTCCTCCTGGATCAGATAGGGGGCAAGTTCCCTGCAGAAGGTGGAAAGGGAGGTGTTGGAGGTGGCGGGGCCCAAACCCAGGTGCAGAGGCGCAAGTTTGGCCCAGGGGGCAGGGTGTTGCGTAGGCAGCATTCCTATGACACATTCGTAGACCTACAGAAAGAAGGGGCGGGTAGAATGGGAGGCTCTGGAGGGTTTGGAGGAGCATCTATGCTTCCTCAACCCCGGAGTGTGAGCCTGAGAGACAAAGATCGCTACATGGAAGGTGCAAGCCCATATGCCCAAATGTTTGAGCGATATATGGGAGAGGAACAGGAGTCATTTTTTAGTGGTGGGGACCGGGAGAAGGGAGGTGGCTCATCATTTAGCTTGTTCCGTGGGGGTGAGGGTGGTTTGCACCGTCGCTCGGTAGGCGAAAGAGACACTAGGGATAGGGATAGAGGCATGATGGGAGGAGGTATGGGAGGTACCCGAGGGGTTGGGACTTACTCCTTGTCTAAATCTCTCTACCCAGATAAGGTGAACCAGAACCCATTCATCCCAACCTTCGGCGATGACCAGTGCCTATTACATGGCGCCAAATCGTACTACATCAAAAAGCAACAGGCACAGCCACAGCAGCAGCAGCCACAACAGCAGCAACAGCTCCTCAACAACAACCGGGCAGACTTCCGCGGCTCCATGGGGGTGACTTCTTATTTGCCAGCCTCTGCTTCTGCTGGCGTTTTGTCCAACGTGGGACCCCGTTTTTCCACGGAGCTATGCCTCAGTGGGCCCCTCAGCAACCACCATGGAGGGGCAGCAGGCAACAACAAGCTGCTGTCAGCAAGGGACGGGTTAGGGATGGGACAAGCGCAGAGACCTTTCAATGGCTCAAGTAATGGACATGTATACGAGAAGCTCTCCAGCATTGAGTCTGATGTCTGATGTTTATGTGCAGTTAAGAGACAGAGGCAGAAAGAAAGAAGTGGAAGAAGACAAATGGAAATTGAAAAGCAAGGAGGAAGCAGACTTAAGTAATGACCAACAGATCATGTCTACTTTGTAATTGTAACTTCACTTTCAGAACCAAGAAATCAAACAAGAGGAACTGATCTATGTTTGATCCAGGAGGACGTAGCACTGTTGGAGCACTGTAAATAGAGAGAAGGGAACTGTTCACCAGACAAACGCTCAGACCAGAGAGTGACAACCTCAGTATATCCCTCTATTTTATCCTCTGTTATTTTTAATTATCCGTTTTATTTTTCTGCTCCTTATACCAAAACACAATGTCCAATCAAGCTTAGGTACAGGGACCTGGTACAATCGTGAAGAGAAATCAGTTATTGTCTAGAAACAACAGGGTACACCTTACAATAATTGTATTGATGATGTTAACAATAATATTATTAGATTACAATGTTTATGATGTTCAGTTTGGGATTGATTTCTGTATGTTATATGCTGTAATATCTTTTTACTCTGCTTACAATTCTGTGTTAGCATACTACTTTGCAGAGAATTCTTATTTCATCATGGGTTGTCATTTGATCCTATTTGTCAACAGAGCTTGCATTGTCTTACATCATGCCATTTTGCCCTGATCTGGAACTCCAGGACCGCCAGGGACAATGCCAAGCTGGAAAAAATTGTTTTCCTTTCAGCTTTATTTACTATTAATTATACATGTTTTTTTTCATTTATCGAGTGCTGTAATATTATATGTAAAAGGCATGATTTGCAAAGTACTTCAGTTGTACTCGAGATATTGTGCTGAAGGACAATTATTATGATCTCTTTTTATGGCTTTACAATTTTTATAATGTTGCATTAATGTCAGTAGAGCGTTGGTTTAGAACACAGCACATTACGTGCCTTAGCAGGAGTCCCAGAATTCTAATTATACAGGTCATGTTGCCATGGCAACTTTCTGGTCACTGCACACAGATTGGTAATTGGATGAGTATCCATGATTCTGAATCGTTACTTGTGATAAAGACACCTGAAAAGGAATCACAATGTCCAATTTCGTGCAGAAACATAACACAATCTTAAATTGTATTATTGTGTAGCACGGATGTAAATTCAGAATTTTTGTTTTACAAAATTCATTTTGAATTCAATTTTCACAGCTCTCAGTGAAACCCGTTCTATAGAAAATAACTTACATGTATTTAGTGAAATTATTAGATGGGATGTCTTATTTTGTTTAAATTGAGCTGCAGAGTGTTAAGTTCAAATAATGAACAAACTAATTATTTTCCACACTTAGCCGGAAGGTAAAATTTTCCCTTTCTTTTTTTTCTTTTTGGCCAAGAATGAGACGGCTTCTACAGGATATTATGAAAGAGCTTTGCCTTGGCAGCCACTTGTATTTTATAAGTGTAAATATTCTTTTTTCAGCAGTGTACAGTAAGAATACGGCAAAGTTTTAAGTTTAGGATGTGTTTTACTTAAATACTAAAATATAAAGTAAAATTAGAATATTTGCGCAATTCAACCTGGCCAAAAACATAGAAAAGATCAAAATTATAATAACACAAGTACAAATGTTACTTATTTCTTTACTCTCTCTACATATTTTCACAGACAGCATCCTGACTAGCTCTGGGAGACTTCCTTTTGCTTAAACAACAGTTAAAACAGTGCTGTTCTGTAAAGAACACCCTTCTATTTTGTTTTATTCAAATGTGTTGGAATGGCACTTACTAAACAAACTACAGTAAATGTTCTAGGCTTAATCATTACTGTATATTAACCCAACCAATCTTGGACAACCAGCAATAGTCTATAAGTAGTCAGGATTACTGCGTATATATACACTTGAGGTATTTTGTCTAGTATTACATGAATTAGACAAAAATTACACTTTGTTAATGTTTTAACTAGATTAACCAGTAAACCTGGCCATTTAGTGATATAATCGATAGACTGTGTCATATTTACATTCCACCAGCCTACATGTAACCTTTTTTTTTTCTTTTCCATATACCTATATAGCTCTAAATAAGTTTGTTTTTCTCTGTGAAATATACATCTTCTTTATTCACATTTTATAAACATACTCTCAGCCAAACAGATCTCCAATTCAAGCACAATGTTTATATTAATAATTGCTGTGTAAATATCTATTTTGTGGACTTTAAGAAAACACCACTTTAAATGCCACATTTCTTCATTTTTTTGCTAAGTGTGTGAGAGTTTGTGAAACTGTGAGTACATTGTGAGAGACATGCATGCATCTTCCTTTCTATTTTACATTCCAGCTTTTAGATTTTGTATAATTCCAAGACCACGTTTAGTGTTTTTCTTTTTTGTGTAAAAAAAAAATGTGTCTTTCTTTTGCTTAACCTGTACCAGTTAGTGTCACACAGAGTTCAAACTAATAATGGTCTGGTGTTTGACAGAAAGCATTATCCTCAGCTTGAACTTTTGATTCATGTGTGGGGTTCTAACTCGACAACAAGTTTATCTTCATTCTTGTTTTCATAGGGCTATTTTTTAATGTAAGTGATAGATTAATTCAATCACTGCAGAATATATATATATTTGCATGTTGGACCCTTGGAAAAATGTGTTTTTATTTTAAACGTGGTCTTTTTTTTCTTAAGGGTACACCTTTTTCTTCCGTCAAATGTTTATTTCTTAATGATATTTTGCAGGTTTGGTGTACAATTATGCAGTGTGGCCACTTCTTCTGGCACTCTAGATGTTTTATGTGGGATGGATTTGGTAGCACGGGACAGAGAAAATCTGTGTGTGTGGGTGACGGTGGAAGAGAGAGTGTCTATCAGAAAGGAAGTCACGCAGGCTAACTCAAAAGCTATGGGGTTAGCAGTGCTATGGAACAGTGAATTGGCTGTTAAAATTTCTTATTTTTGTGTGAAATTGAGCTGGCAAGGAACTCAGTTCGCCTTTGCTCTTCCTCAAAACAGCTGCAGTTCTTCCTGTAACGTAGCCTATAGTTTGGACTCGCACCAATTCACTGGAGGCTCTGTGATAGTGGAGCTGTTCACTGCATGTAGGTGGAGATTACGAGAGACAATGGCAGGAGTGTACACATGAGAGAGTGAAAGATAGTAGCCTACATTTCATATTTGCACTCTGTTATAATTTTCACTCATGTATAGGATTCTTGGGAGTTGGCTGTTGTACAAAGAGGCTGCAACATTGTTATCGAGTGTAAGCTTATCAGGTCTTGTTTTCCATTGGCTCCTTATTTCACTTCTCTGCTAGTGTATGTCACAGGTATTTGTAGAATACATGTGCCTGAATTCATGCTTGATTACCTCTGTGTGTGGGTATGTGTGAGACGCAGCGCACATGTGTTGAAGTTCTGCTGTAAATAAAGAAGTCCCCTTTTTCCATAATTTTTAATATATGGACATATGGATACTAAGATGGGATCATTTCCCATACACTTTTGTTAGGAAGGTTTTATAACCACCATAGCAGTATAACACAATCACATGACCGAGGGTACAGTAGACCCGATATTGAAAGGATAAAACGTATGCCTTTGTTGTCTTTCATATAAATTGATATTTCTAATTATCTTTTTTCCTTGGTTTTTCCGACACTTATTTTAAATGTTAATGACGAATTACAAATGTACAGATTGTGTAAATATGACCAAATGGTTTCTCTTAATCCATTTTTGTATAGAGAGAGATTACCTGTGTTTAAGATTACAATAATAATTTAACGGGAAATTTCACAATACTTAAGCTATTGAGAATACAGACACAGTATGTGTGAAATATAAGTGCTAAGATATATTCTTCTGTCTCTTTGTACAAAACAGTGTTGACAATAAATAAAAGGGAGAAATCCCACGTTTTGTTCCTTGTTTTCACCTTCTTCCTTTACAGCTACATTCTAAACTGCATATGAGCGTAATAAACAATATTCATCAAGATTGTTAAGAATTACTCAGCAGCTTGGGGCATACCATGATATTCTGTCTTTTTTTAACAGCACACTACTGCATTACTGGATTACATTTAATTACTTTATTGGTTACAGTTATATAGTGATTATTTTATAGTTAAATAATAAAGTCTATTCACAGCTGCTACAGTACAGTATATACCTCGATAGGTTATACAGTACAAACCTATAGGAAACACCGAAAATCAACACCATTCTAAACGTAACGTTTAGATAAATATTATGCACCTTAAACATCGTTGAAGTAGAGGCGAATGTAAGGCTAAATTCCCACACTAAATAGCAGATACTCTACCCTAGTAGTGACTCTAATCCCAAAATCTTTACTACCATATTAAATAATGTACAAAATAAATTACTGTTCTCAATATATGAAAGGGCATTTGTGGCTCAGTAGTAGGCTACTCACCTGCCATGCAGAAAGCAGGGGCTTCCAGCCACTGGATACAGGGCAGTCTTAGTGCCAATCATGCAACTTACTTTGGCTTGATCAAAAAAATGTATGAGTGAAAATTGGAGAAAACCAAAACCCTACTACTGTACAAATGCACCAGAGTGCATGGTACAGTTGATGATAACTAAACATAGGAAAAGCAAAAATGTGTGTAATTTAATTATTCTGTTAAATATAATACTGTAATAATAATAATAATAATAATAATTATGATCTAATTGGCCAATCACAGAGTAGCAGTGCAATGCAAAAAAAAATGCATGTGCAGGTTAAAAGTTTCAGTTTATATTCAAATAAAACATCAGAATAGCATGGAAACAAGGGCTGTTGGTGCCAGATTTGTACCCTGGGAACAATCACAAGAGTTTAAAGGATGGTGTAATAAACAATAAACATTTAGTGAGAGACAATTCTATGAGTGGAAACATCTTAATAAGAGGCGTCAATGGAGAATAGGCATACAGGTCATATCTGACCAGAAGGCTATAGTAATTCAGCAAATCACCTTTGCATTACTGTAGAATGCACAAGACATTGAATTTTGGTGGTGGTGGATGGGCTAGAATGAGAGAAGACCAAACATAATGCCTGTCTTATCAGTATAGAACAGGACCCTACAGCTACAATGGGCAGAGGTTTCCTGAAACAGGACAATTAAAGATTAAAAAAAGATAAGACAAGGCTTTTCCAATTTCAATGAGCCTATGCTCACTGTAGCTTCAGAGTACCATTATCTCAGAGTTTCATTAGACTGTTCTATACCTACGGTGGTACAAACCACAGGGGATATACAGTAACATAAAGAAAACCAGTACCATACACAATAGAAAGTACTAACCAGTATACTAGTATTAACTAGTATGCGCCTAATGTTTTAGAGTGGGCGAAAAATCAATGCTGAATAGTATGCTGTAGATGTAGGGAAATCGTATGATTGACAACTGCTGTGGTTTCCATGGAAATGTTGCAGCAACACCACAACCTAGCAGAACATCAATGTCGAGTGTTGACTTGGGAGGAACAAAAAGCGAAAACATTCCTTTTCATTTTTTTTTTCTTTCTATCGAGTTTAAACATTTTGCTTGGCTGAAATTATGCAGCGCCTAGAGACAGGAAACGAGCCGTCACAGCCGATATGAGTGTCTATAAAATATTCAGAGGTGCCTACAGTTATCATTGTCGTTTGGGCTTAAAAATATAGTAGCGGGTTCATCGTCCTATGAAGCTATTCACGCTCTCACTTTCTCGTGCATACACACAGAGCCAATCCTGGAATACAACACGTAACTATTTCTTGACAATTAACTGTTACCTAGCAACTAGCTCTTTGGAGAGAGAGAGAGAGAGAGAGAGACCTGGAGGAGAGATGGAGAGAGTGCGATCTGGTATGTTCATGTCCTGGTGGATTGGATGTTACAATGAATCAACACACAATGCAGAAATGGCAAGTGCAGCATGAGCTCAACACCCACACACATCAAAGAAAGAAAAGAGAACGAGAATGAAGAAAAGGATGGAGAGGCCACGAGGAAGAGAAGATGAGTTGGGAAGAGATGGCGAGGAAGAGAGGAGACTGTGGAGATGGAGCGTACAGATGGAAAGAAGGATAGAGGTTGAATAAGTGAAGGAGCCATTAATGGGAGTAGAGTCAGATGCTGAAGATCGTGTCTGCAGAAAGAGGAGAGAGAGTGGAGAGGGAAGAGCGTTGCCGTAGAGACAGAGCGCAGCATTTTAGAGCTTAAGTTTTAATGAGGACACATAGTACATAGCACTCACACACTCTTATACACACACCTGAACACATCTACATTACAGCACTACAGCAGTACATTGCCCAATATAAAAATAAAAAAAAAAATGCTATGGGATGACACATGGCAGGAGCTTATGTAATTAACTTGTGTAAGTTTTAGCTGATGATTAAGAGTGCATTCTTTATGAGTGAGCAAAGGGGAAAATAAAAAGCAAATTTAGTGAGAAATACAATGAAAGCCATCCAGGGAGTAGAGATCTGATGATCTATAATAATCTTACATGAATGCATCTTATACCCTAGACGGACACCCACACACAGACGGTAATCCGTATATGAGAAATTCACATAACCTGATCATAACTTGAAGCAGATGCCCGTCTAAAGGCTTCGAGCATACACATGTAATGAGTTGGTGAGAATATTCTACCATCATCCTGGTCTGTCGGTGCATGTTTCGTTTCAGACATTTCTTTCCAAATCTTGTGTTTGTATGATTTTTTTTTTCACATTTCACATTTAATAACATATTGCTCACATTAATTAAATTAGTGATGGGATGTTCTTTATGAATTATAGAATTTCATTGATTTTTAAAAACTTTATTCAGACTTAATCGTCTGACTGCCTTAAAACATTATATTAAATTAGCAGGTCATTATTTGATTTCACTAGATTTTATGATTGGAAACAATTATCTACAGAACGGGCAAGCCACGGAAGCACACACGTGACACAAGTCTGCCACCGTGTGTACAGTAAGGTGTAGTGATCACACAGTTCTCGCATTAGACACACTTTAATTCACAAAGGCCAGATCTTTTTAGGTCACTGAATGAATGAATGAATGAATGAATATATATATATGTGTGTGTGTGTGTGTGTGTGTGTGTGTGTTTATAACATATTCAGATCTCTTCAGTACAGTGCTGGTGAAAAGTATTGAAGCAAAAGTGAAATTCAATGTTTTAATTACATTCTCAAATTTTATAAATTATTATTTTATGCACTGAAATTGCTATACAACAATCAATACTGTATATTGTATGAGGTCCTTTACTCTTCAAACATACTGTACATATCTATATCCGACTGAGCATATAGTCAAAAAGATGTCTGCAGTATTCTAGTGTCATTTTCTCAATCCATGCCTGCTTGATCACTTCCTGAAGATCATATACAGAAACTGGCCACAGAACTTCACAGTTCACATGAAAATTCCCTAGTTATAGCTATTCATGTGCAGAGGTGGGAACTCAGGCTTCAGGAGGAAAAGTCCTGCCACATATGTGTTCTATCCATTAATTAAACCAGCTGCGTCTAATTAGCACAAGTCTCCAGTCAGATATGGGAGAACTAATTAGTGACATCACATGTTTTGCGCACTATAATACATGGCATATGTTGTCTTGATACTTTTGTCCAACACTGTACATATTATAATTTTCAAGATTTAATTAATTTTTTTAATGTAAACTTAATTTAATTAAACTTAACTTAATTTAAAGTTAATTTTAAAATGACTTGTTTTAATTATGCAATTTTGCAAATGTATTAAAAATCCCAAACTGAAAACTCAGTTATATAAGTATCATATTTATAATTCTGTAGATGATCCTTCCTGACAGATCCTTATAATCTCAATGAATCTTGATGTCAACAACCTGTGAATTGCCATACTGTCATTCTGTCTTTACTAGTTGTTTTTTTTTTAAGGATGTTTCTGTATTTGGTCCTAGTCTCACTTTCCCCTGCTGAAGAACCTTCCTACAGTAGCATGATGCTTCCATCACCATGCTTCATTCAAGTTTATGTGTAGTACTTGGTTTTTGCCAGATGACTTATCTTGTCTTATACAAGACTTACTGTACTCATCTATCTGTGCACACTGCTCTTTTTAATGGTGTCATCTCCATAAATATTCCATAGAGCAGAGGGAAACCAATAACTGCAACAAAGGGAATTTTAGAATTGCATTTAATAATGGTCCAGATGCATGAATTGCGATAGAGACTGTACAATAGTAATTTTGTAAAATAGGAAAAGTTACTCTAACACAGTGGTTCTCAAAGTATGGGGTGCGCCCCACTAGTGGGGAATACAGACATGACAGGTGGGGCGCAATGAACGGGAGGAAATTAGTGGAAAATA
>JAQQZS010000010.1:8960989-8973847 GCA_030068045.1 Platyallabes tihoni | reverse complement strand
ATGAAATGACAGACGTCGTCTGAAAAAAATTCAAACTCAAACGTCGTTTGGAAAACTAGTCCCGTCCGAATAGTGCTGTCATGGAGTCATTTGTAATTAAAATTTGATTGTAATATGACGTGAAGATGGGTCGTTTGTAATTGTAATTTGATGTGGGATTGATTATTCCTTAGTAGCAATACAATTTGCATTTCTGCCCAGGGGGATTGACTTTCAAAGTTTGAGACAGTTTAACACTGAGCAATACATTATCACTCATTGTCTATACTGCTTTATCCTGTGTACAGGGTCGCGGGGGGCCTGGAGCCTATTCCAGGAGACATTGTGCATGAGGGGGGATACATCCTGAACAGGGTGCCACTCATTCGCACACTATGGTAAATTTGGGAACACCAATCAGCCTGATTTTCATGTCTTTGGACTGTGGGAGGAAACCGGATTTAAAATGATAATAAAGACAATCCTATCCATCCTATATTGTGAGAGGGAATATTATGTCTTCAGCAATAGGGTGTACCACTGCATTACATATATACAGTATATTACATACCAAAACACACGGGGGAAGCTGTATTGAATGGGAAGTGACATATTACACTGTTTTAGCACTAACTCCTGTCTTTTGAATGAGGAGACAAGCCAGCATGATGTAACACTGCTGCAAAGTTGTTTACTAACAATGAAGTAGTCTGGAACTTTAGAATCTTTACATTTACACCTATTGACTTTTAAATCCTGATACAATGAAGTTACTAAACCCATTGAGTCACTTCCTTTTTTTTTTCAATATTTACCTCCTTCTCTATAGTTCCAGGTGCCATAATCTTCCAGCTCATTGCTCATCGCATGCGACGAAGCCAAAAACATCAAGATGACAGCCAGCATCATTATTGTCCTTGTTGCCATGGGAATGGGCATGATGGCATAGAGGCCTGAAGCGACAAAGAGGGAGAGGAGGGGGATTTCAAAAGTTTAACGTGAAACAGATTTGCACTTTCATCCTGCCAGTACCACAGTCCAAGAGCTGGCAGGATGGTCTCTGGTAGTGAAGAGAGAGAGAGAGAGAGAGAGAGATTACAGACGCACAGATGGAGATAAAAAAATGCATTGCTGAGCTAATAAGCCAACTTTATTGGCCTCCATGGCAAACTTCAGAGAGCAGACTGTCTCTTGGGACACACTGTCAATTCAAAGTGTGAATGAGGAAAGGACTGAATCTTGTGCTCTTCGGGTGACCCAGCTCTTACTTCATCATGGTGGAGTCTCATATTTTGATGACCCCATACTGCTAATTAACTAATTATAGCTGCTGTACTGTCAACAAGGTGCATAAACAAACAGAGGCAAGCTTCCCAAACATCTCAGCACTAGCCTTGTTAAATGGTAGAGTGAGCATTACACTGAACACTCTCTCTCACACACATTCTATTGCAAACTCTTTCAGAGAGAACATTTCATAACGTGAGACGCCAATGGTGTACTGAAAAATAATTTCATTTACTAATAATGTTTATATTCTGAAAATGAAGGTAGAGAGGTGTAAAGGCAACCAGCAACTTATTCACTTATTCTGGGAAAGAAAAAAAAATCCTTCACTGTGAAGTAATTGTATGAAAATGAACAAACTTTGAAAATCTGGAGTAGACAGTTGCTTCTAATAGTAGTCATTTGACCACTATCTCCTTTTAACCGAAGCACCTGTGTACAAGCATGTTGGATCCCTAAGATAATGAAATTGTCCTTATGTTTATATCATTAAGAGATTTGATGGATTGGATATTTTTGACTGTATACAGTACTGGATGTACATTTTTACACTGGAGCAGTTGAGGGTAAGGGCCTTGCTCAAGGGCCCAACAGTGGCAACATGGTGGTGCTGGGGTATGAACCTGGGACCTACCGTACCGATCAGCAGTCTAATACTTTAACCACTGGGCTACCTCTGACTCGTCATTACGTTCTTTTGGACTGGATATTTAATGTGTATGTGTAAGAGAGTGTCAAAAGAGATGTTCTTGTATCGTGATATGATTTTATTCTAGCTTCTGTTTTGCTCCAAATCTGAGAAATGGAGCTGAATAGAGTTTGAAAGAAAAAAAAATCTATTAAAAAGTCAATATACCAGAATACACAAATGTGTTTACTCTGCTCTCATTTTCCAGTACTTTCATTGTGTTCTTGCTCTAGTTACTTAAAAAAAAAGCATGGATGTCTGTTTTCAAAGGCACAGCAGATGAGCATGAAAAAGCATGAAAAGGCAGAAAGGAATGATGGTCTTGTGACTGCAGTAATTCAATCGAAATTTAATGGCTTCATTTGAAGCTACAGAGAAAAGTAGCCTTTGTTCAGGAATCCCAGATGTTGAGAGCCTGCAAAAGAGAGTGCACTCATGGGCAAATGTGACTACATGCACAATACTGGATTGGACAATGTTAAGCCTGTAAAGTAATCAAAATTAATCACATCATTGATGTGGGGTCTAAAAGGTAAAGCATTACATAAAACCACAGGAAGAAATGAAACTGGCGCTGGGAAATGAAACAAAATACAATGATATTTCTCCAAATTGGCCCATCCCGGGACCTTTAAAGACAAGGGCTGATTTCCTAGAGCTGATCTAGAATGAGCTTCCAACATCCCTCCGAGACGAATGTAAAATGTTTATTGAAAGACAAAAATTGTTTCTAGATTGTTTTTTTTTTTTCACTCCAGGGGTGGTACACATGTCTTGTGAGCATGAGCAGCTAGTAGTATAATTGCACTCATTTGCAGTATAAAAGATAAAAGCTCTATATCCTACACACAGTCACAGTAATGAACCAGTTAGGGCCTATGAGCCATTGCTGCATATAATGAAGAATTAATAAAGAATTTGGATGCACTGGTGTTCAGAACTCAAAGGGAACTACAAACGTAACTACTGTACACCGTGGGACTTTTGAGTTAAACAGAGGTGTGTCTCAGTTGCATGCATTTGAGAAATATCAGTTTAAGTGAGAAGTATTATTAAACCAGAACCATTATCTAAGAGGTTGATGCAACCATAATATGTTATTCTGATGTCGATGTATAATCTTTCTTACACACAATATCAGAAACCAGAGTGGTGTGATGGTGCTCTGTAGTCTGGCAGAGAACTATGTTTGCTTGCAGACTGAAACATTCAGAGACTTATAAAGAGGTGTGGCCAGGTGTCAAGCTGATTACTTGCCCTGGGACATTGCCCATTTTTTGCCTGCTATATGGTATAATGATGGACTCACTGTCACTGAAGAAGGCATACATTAAAATGGTCAACAAATGATGGCACCATGGATTGGAGGGAAATGGGCAGGGGATGAAGCAGAGGGTATGGTATCGGTATTGGTGTACGCCTGGACAACCCTATCCATGCTGAGCCACCAGAAAACTCCAGATTTCAGATGCTTCATCTAAAAATGGAGATGTATGAACGAGAGGGGTGAGTCAATCGTAGACTGGTGGGTGGGTTCCTGTGAAGGCATATGCTGTTCTCCTGAAAGGGTATCAGATTTATGGTTTTTGGAGCCTGGCTTATATAACAATACAAGATCAAAATGTGTGAAAAATAGAGCCCATCTGGTCTGCCAAGGGTTCAGCTGTTGGCCTCCTAAATATAAGCCAGGTTTTTTATGGTTGTTGCAAATTAGGAATTGGTGCTCAGCAACTTCCAGGGAGTGCCTGCACTCCTGCAATGCTAATTTTACAGCCATAATTTCATGATTCCCAACTTCAAAGTTCCTGTTCATGGTGGGGTTAAACAGTCTGAAAAGACTGCAACACTTCTGATCAGGCCCTGCCTGCAGGGAGAATACAGCACACCTCAGTATATCCGAGGTGTCAACTTCGAATGCAGATTAGACCTGGGGGTGAGGCATCCTCAGAACTGGTGCATTTGCCAGTCTTCCTTTAAGGTTTAAAATTGATGTTGCACTTTCTCTGTCCAATTAAACCACTTTGAGGTCTCCCAAAGTCCTTCATTGATAAACCATTGGAAGACTACAAGAACATTCATGAGGCTAAAGGGTATTATAAAATATTCCTAATACCATGACAATATGATGAATGCAGACTTCCCCTCATGGGTGTGTAAACAAAGAGAACCCAAAAGCATACTGTACACTGATGTTACATCATGTAATGTTTAGAACATTTATTTTTTTTAAACAAAATCAAATCAAGGAAGTAGAGATGGTTAGTGCAGAAAAGAATAGAATTCAGTCTTGCATATCCAGAAATCACGTTTAGGTGAAGTAAGAATTATGTCTGAAACGTAGGGCAGGAGTTATCCTTAGACAAGAGATGGGGTTACAATGTAGTGTCAGGAAAATGAGCAAGTACAACATGTGTGGCACAGATCAAAGTCCTTCATACAGAGTGCAAGGTTCATAGCCAAAGGAGCAGTCAAGTGCACAAGCAAACGAATCCCAAAATATGTAAGGAAAGAGACAAATCTGTTACCGTATTTTCAAATTGTGAGACAGAAATGAAAGTTCTTTAAAGCAAAGCCAATTCGAAACCGATATCCATTAATGAAAACATGAGCAAAGTTACTAGAATTACAGTGAAGTACTCAGTCAAGACATCCTACAACAGAGCCATGATTGCGGAACCTTATGAAGATGCTAGTTGGTTACCTGAGCTTATTCAGGTGTGCAGGAGATGAGGACTTGAGAGTAGCATGGAAAAGAACTGGTGGAGTACAGAGCAGGAAGTGCAAGAGAAACTACGGTGCTGAAACCTTGTCTTGATTGGACTGATCCTTGACAATTCATAACATGCTCTGATATGATCAGATTGTACGTATTAAACAAACCCTATTTTGACAAAATATCTTTTCCCATTGTAGCATATATAAAAGTGGAGTTAATCATGAAACTCCAATTGAAAATCAACCACCAAACGATTACCTTGACAAATTAGGAAAAGGATGATGTCATGCCCTCTCTAGTGAGTGGGTGGTCAAATGTTTGCCAGGAAGAACTTGCAAGCTGTTTGATCCAGTGGTGCCAGAGAAAGAGGCTTCAAGGAGCTTATTCCGTCTGCCGCAAGGTAATTGATTCATCACTGATTATGCCATTGAATTCAGAAAATACATGGCAGACAGCAGTTGGAACAGGCATGCTTAATATTATCCTTTTCATCAAGGGCTTTTAGATTTTCTAAAGGATGAACGTACTGAACGTACTTCCCAAAGAGTTGGATGATTTAATTGTTCTGGCCATGAGGATAGACCAGCTGTTTCTGGGAGCACCATAGGCAGCCATCCTTCTGTGCCAGGCCACATTGTTTCTTCCTGAGGAACTGTAAGTCATGTTTCATTTTCTCCAGCTCACCATAATCACAACAAGTCTGTTGTTTTGGCTAAGCTCATTGTTCACAATACATGTAAACCTATGCAGTTAAACCTAGAGGAGCGTCAATGCCAAATTCAAACAAACCTCTGCCTTTATTGTGGAAACCCTGGTAATTTAGTAAGGTCTTGCCTCGTAAAAGAGCAGGCTCACTAGTAGCTAGGATGGCACAGGCAAGCCAATTCCAACCTTACTCAGTCTCCCCTTATCTTCTGTCACAACTCGAAAGGGATAACCAGACTCATTATGTCTGTTTTTGGCTTCATGGACTGATACGAAATTCATAAATTCAGAAGTGGCTAGACAGCTTGGTTTAAATTTTAAATCCCTACCTGAACTGTCACGAGTTCAAGCTCTAGACGATCACCTTCTCTACTGAGTTACTCTGGTACTGTAACTGAACCCATCCACATCATTATGTCTGGTAACCTTGATGAACACATAAGCTTTAATATTATTGAGTCTTCTAAGCTACCCCTAATTCTGGTGTACACCTGGTTGTGTAAATACAACTTACACATTGAGTGGTCAAGTAGGATATAATACTTATTGTTTTTCTAGGTGTCTTAGATTTGCTTCTTCCCCAACACATCAGTGAGGGATGTCAGCAAACCCGATTCAAAGCAGCCAGATGATGAGGGGTAAGTCGTCCATAGTTTAGAAGACACAAATGTGTAACGCAACCCCAGCTTTCTTCCATAATGATTCCTTACTCGGTATATTCTTAACTCAAAATACAAGTTGTAAATCTGTAAATTTTGGAGCAAATTTAAGTTTTTTGGCATTTGGCCGCTGTATACCACCTTACTGAATTGAACTGCCATTTTCACACACACACACACACACACACACACACACACACACACACACACACACACCATTTTGTGGTTCATAAATAATTAAACAAACTTACAATATTACAAACATATGGGTTCTATTTAAATACTTGGATGAAATCATTGATGTCACTGACTGCCTGAAGTCTGGAACCAATGGACATGACCAAATGCATGAAAGTACATGAAAAGCAGTCTCTGTTGGGTTGGGATAAGGTGACTGACTTGGCCAGTGAAGAATATTCCATTTCTTTTTCCAAGAGTAGTTTTAAATGTATGTTTTGGGTCATTATTTACCTGCAATATGAAGCAGGGTCCTATCAGTTTTGGAGTATTTGGCTGAATCTGAGTATATAGTATAGCCCTATACACCAGTGACTTGGTTCCATTGCCAGCCATACTGTACACGCTTATGCCATAACATTCTACCATGTTTGACAAATAATTTGTTATGCTTTGGATCATGAGCTGTTAGTTTCTTTCTCCATACTTTTCTCTTCCCATCATTCTGGTACAAGTAAATTTTGATTTCATCAGTCCAAAGAATCTGGCAACGTTTTCTGGTTAAGTCTAGTCTTTTCTTGAGGGTTCCCAGTGGTTTGCACCTTGTTGTGAAATCCAGGTAAATAATGTTCACATTCACTTGCATAGACACTTCTTTGGACCTCATGTTGAGAGCTTGCGTGAATAGCTACTAAATGGCAAATGTAACATTCAGAACCACCTCCAGGCTTTTTTTTCCTGCTTAATTAGGGCACACCTGTCTATGCAACTGCTTGTTAACCATTTGTTCCATTATTTATGAGCCTCCAAAATGGGTTTGAGTATAGTTAATGCTACACTTTTGTCAAACCCCTTGAAATAAACCTAAGAGTTTTGGCTTTGCTCACATATTGACTGTTTCATTGCAAAATCAAGGTGGTGTTGTACAGAGGCCATCTTTGTTCCAAAACTTTTAGACATGACTGTATTACACAGTATAATCTTTCTCTTAATACAATCAACAACTAGAGTGGTGTAAATCTGCTCTGTAGACTGGCACAGAATAATGTCCGCACATGGTGTAAAGTATTCTGAGAGCTTTTAAAGAGGTGTGGCATGGTGTCAAGCATTTATGCTGATTACCTGTTTGGGTTGGGGTGGTGCAGGAGGTAAAAATGTCGCCATTACTAAATCAATAATATTGTCTCTTTAAAGTGCACAAGTTTTTTGTGCATGTTGGTCATCAGAATAAATGCATCATAATCAAAGCTATTCCTTGGTTTAATGATTTAACTTCTTTTAATGATAACACTATGAACAACAGGAGTTGTTTGTTATTTTATTCATCTTATATTTAGTTGTACATCATCTTTTAGCCTTTTGAAAGGTGCTATATAAATAAACTTTGATTTGCTTTTAAGTTTGATAGTGCTAAATTTAAACCAAATTGTAATTGTAGTTATAATTACAGCTGAATTATTCGTGCAACAAAATATTTTATTAGTTTTTAAAAAATTATTAGGGTCCAAGCACTATGACATCAGCCCTATGTCGTCGTAGTGTGTAAAGGGCCCGATTGTTTTTCTAAGGATATTTTTCCCAACATTTGAGGCTTTTGGGGGGTCTTAACATGCTCAAAAACTCATGAAAATTGGCAAGCAGACCAATGTGATCTCAAAACATCGAGGATGTTTGATTTCTCAAATGGGTCAGTTGTGACGATGCCTCAAACCTATGCTGAAAAGCATTATATTGAGTGACATTATATTAAGTGACATCATAGTGTGATGCTTTTTTTCCAGCATCTGGGGCTTTTTGAAAATCTAAACATACTGTAAAATTCCCCCCTTTTCTAAAATTATGTCATAATGGTATTGGTTGTTGTTGCTGTTGTTGATCTTTCGGCTGCTCCCGGCAAGGGGTCGCCACAGTGGACTATCCAGTCCGCACACATAAGCTTGGCACAGGTTTTACGCCGGATGCCATTGGAATGTACCCTTTAAGTGCATGTGCCCGGTGTGCCCATTGTCTTTCTGGAGCACCAGGGTAGCGATGGCACAGGGTGCTTGGGCCCGCCACTATCACATGTCACAGTCACTATCACCTTATACCTTTTTTCACCTTGTTTAACAGCACTACTTATGTTTGAGGTTTTCAACTTGGAGTACATGAAAGTTAATTGCTTAACTTAAGAAAATGCCTACAAATTCTAAAATTTTAACATGCACTAGTTTCCTCGCATAAATATTGACATAACTTTTGAAATTATCAGCTTTGAAGTTGATAACTAATTTTGAAAGGAAACAAGTTTGACCTGGGATTATCAAAATGGCTCATGTGTGAAAAGACGCCAAGACACAGTTTGAGTTGGCTGAATTGAAAACAGAGAGAAGAGACAGCAGGAGGCGAAACCTAAAGTCAACAAATAAGACAGCAGACATGGCTGGAAATTGGAGCGATTCAGAAATAAAGGGTAAGCAAACTCCAGAGCACAAAACATTAACTCCAACAATTTTGTTCTATACAGTATTTGGCACACATTATATTATTACAAATATAAATTAAAGCCTCCAAATAAAATATCATTTGAATACACTAATGCCAAAATATTACTGGTAAGGAAATAGTATTAATATCCATGGTTTGGGTTCATTGTCTTTCCCAGAAGAGCCATCGGATAGACACATGAATCTCGGTTTGATGCCAAATATTACTCAACATCATGTGGCTAAAAGAGTTTGATATTAGAGCCAAATGCACATCAAGCTGTAATGCAGCAACATGTAAATGATTTTTATTAAAGATAGATTGAAAGAAACCACACAGTATGCACAAACTATAATATGTTAGACTTAAATGAGAATGTGTTTAAGAAATCTTTTTTAATATATTTTTTAAATCAAATAAACATTTTACTTACACTTTCTGAAGGTGATCGTATTCTTCCGCTGGATGTTTTACACCTGGAGGATTTTTCAAAATCAGATTTTTGGTACCTTCTGTCTTTTTTCCCCTCTATTTTTTTTCTGAACAGCAGTAATATGGATTATAGATGAAACTACGCATGCAATGTCCCACTGATTGAGGAGTTGCTTGTTGTTGTCTTCAACTTTAAACTCTCTCTTTCTCTCTGTCTCTCTCTCTCCGTTTATCTCTACCCCCCCACCCCCACCCTTATATCTTCTGTAATCCAGCTGTGTCCACATGGGAACTTTTTACACTTTCTGCTATTTTTTCTTTTTTTCCATTTCTTTTTTGCCACACACATGCACACAAACAGTCAAAAAGCACACAGTCAAGTCGAATTTTCTCAGTGCATGGTAAAATACAGTGTAGTAGAATAGTTTCTAATACAGTATTAACAATATTATTTTAGGGCACTGCCGATGCCCTAATAAAGTATCATATAATCAAACATTACTGTATTTCTAAAACATCTAAGTTCTAATGTTCCATAAATATAGTCCAATGATGTGTATTGTTTCCACATGTAACCCAGTGTACAGATGGCCAACATGGCAAAATAGATAAAGAAATAAAAAAAACAGAGGAAGATTATGAAACCTGAAATATTTTTTTAGTCCCTGACATCCAGATGTTCTTTCTCTTTTGCTTCGTTTCTATCTCTCCTCTTTTCTCTCTGATCTGTTTTCATTGAATTTATGAGATCAGTCTTGGCCTCTTCGCTACTATTGGTTGCTGGGCTACAGCGCGCATGCAGACCTGTTTCTTATTAAGCACGAAGCATACATCACTCAAGCTGGATTCCTTCTCACCCAGAAGATAGGGAGTTAGCAACAGTGTCCGATAATGTGTAATAGCTTGATATGACAAGCACAATTTGATTTTAGGATATCAAGACTCCTCAAAATAGCTGCTTTAGCCCTAATAGAGATCTTTACTTTCATGTGAAGCAGAAAGAACAGCCATCTCCTCATTTCATACCTTATTAAAAAGTTACACTGCACCAATAAGCTCTTACTAAAAAATAAGAAGAAGAAGTAGAAGAGGAAGAATTGTAATACTACAAAAAGCAGGACTGATCAGATATTTATTAACTGCAAAATATTTTTATGACCAATAAGCAGAATATAGTACTAGTAGTAAAATGTAATTAAAAAAAAAAAACAGCCACACAGCTGTTTAGTCCCAATCCTGTAAGTTCTTACTTATTGTCTCATGTGTGTGTGAAAATCCTCTTACTTTCCTTATTACACACAGCTGTGATTTCTACTATGATTTTTTATGATTTTTTTTTACAATGTAACTTCACATTTAAGTAATCTTTGGCCGCAGTCATTCATGTTTTTTTCCTCCACATTTCATTTCTTCAGTGAAGTTAACAGTTCAGCAATATCCTTCCAGGTTATAATGATGTGTTGGACAGTTCTTAACCCAATTCCAGTAATTTCAGTAATCTCCTTGCTTTTTTTTTTCTTTGCTTGATGTAGATTTTTCTATAATGGCAACCCAGGCAGTGTATGACAAGGACATGAATGTCAAAAAGTTTCTCTTAGATATTTTTTTTTAGCACAAACATAAGATATTTTCACAGCATTAGTAAAGGCTCTATTCTAATTGGTTATAATGTGTTTATTAACTGTCTACAACAGAAGCTCTACAGCAAGGGCTTTTATAGTGAATTGTCCACATAAATGGATTAATGTATATATTTTTTTTTCATTCAGACTTTATCAGTTTGTCAATATATATTTTTATTATATTTATATTAATTATTAATCAACAAAAAGTGCTTTAAAAAAAACTAATTCATTTCATGAAGCAGGAGCAGTGAATTGAATAAAATTACTATTTATAGCTGTTATAAAATAAATGATAAGAAGAACTAACTTCCACAACATTCAGCTATAAAAATGTGATCACATGTAAATTGTATTAGATGATGAATAAAATGTATACACACTGTTATAGAAAAATCACTTAGAAGTAAATAGCACAAACTGTGCAGATATAGGCTAGATCTGTGTCTTGCTTTGTTGTTTATGGTTTTGCTTCATTACAGGGTCTTTGGAATCTTGTACCTTTTTATATTTCTGAGATGATGCGCTGGTGCCACCTAGTGGTTGAATTCAGAACAGCATCTTCATTTGCATTGTTTTACCTCATGCCTGAACCATGTTTTTTTTTTTTTTTTTTAATGTAACCATTTAAACCATTTGTGTCTGAGGGGTGTTACAGTATACAAAACCTTGTTACCATTGCATCTTCATATTTACATTAAAGTCCATAGTTCATTAATCCATTAATTTTCTTTACTGCTTATCCTGTACAGGTTCACGGGTTCACAGGTTTACATTGCGAACCATTACTGTGCCACCTAAACTCCATATTTTCTAGCATTAATATGCCCAAACCAGTCATGTGGCCCTGAACCAAACATAGAAGAAGAAAAAAATGAAGCATGATGACAAAGGGGGAAAAATAGGAAATATATCATAGGGACTCTATGAGATATTAAAAGAAGAAAGTCTTATGACAAGTCTGAGACTGAAAGAGAAAAGCCTAACTGAGTGCTGAAGATTTTGCTAAGAGTATAGGTCTAGGGCTAAGAGAGAATGAAATGTGGGAAATTTTAAAGCCTCAGGATTTTAAGCGTTATGACACAACTTCCTGTAAACTTTATAGTCACATCCTTCTGTCATTACACCGTTTACAGACTGTTTGACCACGAGACTGACAAGCAGGCAGTGATTAGTCATTTAAGATATTTTTTGCACACAATTATACAGTAACTGGGATTTGGACAACAAGATGTTTACAACACAATTTGGAGCGTTCTGGATCTTTCTGTGGTGTTGCTGTAATAAGAGTGAAGGTATGTGCAGTGCTTTTTTTCTTTTAGTTACAGTGCTTTCAATGTCTAGTCTAGTGTGTGTGTGTGTGTGTGTGTGTGTGTGTTTGTTTATGTATATATACAGTATACAAGGTCAGCTGTTCTTGAATAGTTTTTGCAAGAAAAATATTGTCAAGTGCATTTACAAAACCTAAAAAGCACAATAATGAAGTCCATCCCAGGAAAGCAAGACCAAAACGTGCCAATGCTGCAAAGAAGAAGTTCATTTAGAACTGGAAGCCGCAAAAATCACCATTAGCTGTAAGGGCACCTTAGAGCCGTTATGAAGGCTACATTGACTCCTACTTGTGTTCTGTAAAACCTTCATAATGGCCCAACTCTGAGGTAATGTTTGTTAGTTGGTGATTTCTGAGGCTCGTACAGCAGAGGTAGATTTTGGTTTTGCTTATTAACTGTTCAAAGGAGAATATTGCAAATTTTGTTTTACAATGTAGAAAGAAATAAAAATCTGGAAAGACCATGGAATTAAAAAAAAATCTGTATAATCTTTTAACGGGTACTGTATATACAATATATTTATACATCCTTCTGTCATTACTCATTACATACAATTCACATAACATGACAGACAACTTGAGCTTTATGCATTACTATCTGACTGACAAGTGTCGTGTATTGTGAAATCATCAAGATAGAATATTGATATTTTTGCTAATCAGTATACAGTGGGGGAAATAAGTATTTGATGCCCTACAGATTTTCTTTGTAGAAGTTTACCCACTTACAAAAAAATGAAGGGTCTATAATTTTTATCATAGGTTTATGGTAAAGGATTGAGACAGAATATCAACCA
>JAQQZS010000010.1:8938586-8952277 GCA_030068045.1 Platyallabes tihoni | reverse complement strand
CACATGCATACGAACTTCAGTAACATCTGATTATTAGTCTATAGGGTTTCAAATGATGTTGGTCCTCCCTTTGCTGCTATAACAGCTTTAACTCTTCTGGGAAGGCTTTCCACAAGATTTATAAGTGTGTTTATGGGAATTTTTGACCATTCCTCCGAAAGTGCATTTGTGAGGTCAGATACTGATGTTGGATGAGAAGGTCTGTCTCACAGTCTCTGCTCCAATTCATCCCAAAGGTGTTCTATCGGGCTGAGTAGTGATGGGTCGTTCTTTTTGAACGAGTCTTTAATGTGACTCAGAAGAACGAGTAGTCTCGGAGAGTGATTCATTTTCTACTGGGTGCGCATGTGCAAAACATCACGAAACTTCCATAGGTTATGTACAGGAAACAGAATTGAGCAGTTACCTTTGAGTCTTTGGTTTGAGTCGTTCGTTCATTGTCCATGCAGTACAATGGAAACAGAATTGATCGGTTCTTCTCAATAAGTCTTTTACTCCTAGTCGTTCGTTTTTGTGTTGGGTAACCCCCATAGACGCTATTCATATTCAAAAGAGCGAACGATTCGGACCAGAAGATATGAGAGGTGGGATGCTCATTCTGTTTATCATAATATGTCCTTAGCTGCGTTGTAATATTTTCATTACTGGAACTATAGCCAAAATTTGTGTATGTAGACATGTTGGGGGTCTGTTTATTGAAAATCTAACACTTTATTTTATTTCTGATCAAAAGAACTAATTGATTGAAATGACTCAAAAAAGATTCTTTCATTTTGATAAACGAAATTCAAAGAACCAAGTCACTAAAATTATTAAAACTTCCCATCAATAGGGTTGAGGTGCAGACTAGCCAAGTTCTTCTACACCAAACTTGCTCATCCATGTTCTTATAGTCATCCATGTTCTTACAGTCATGTTGGAACTGGTGTGGGTTTGTTTTTCAGGAGTTCCAGTTAGAGAAACTCTTAATGCTTCCTGTTTCAACATGACTGCGCACCAATGTGTAAAGCAAGGTCCATAAAGAATGGTCAAAAATGCCCATAAACACAATGTTTGATTTACCCTGTGGAAGCGCATCCACTACTTTGATTGGCATAGTTCAAGCTCACATGCATTTTGTGTAGATAAATGCAATTTGTAATATAATATTTACATATTTATGTATCTAGGCTATGTGATTAATTTTATATACAATGCGTCATGTAGAAAAAGCGCTTCACCTTCACCTCATACTGTTATTTCTTTTAAATGTTTACTGTTTAGTGTGACGCAAACTCCCCGCCCCTTGCTTAAACTCCACCCCAATTAATCGAGTACTCGTTTCTCAAACCTGTGGATTACTCGAAAATGCCCATCCCTATTTAAAACGGATCTCTTTTTTTCCCCTTAGGTGTGAGCAAACTCTCTTCAATGCCCCAGGAGAGGCTCTGGCTCTAACTGATGCTGCACGACTTTTTCTTGCGTCTGAGCAAGAGACCCGAGCTCTGCAAGCCCCAGGCTTTGATGAGCATCTGCAGGCAGCACTCAACTGCTACAGTTTTGCCATAAAGGTAACCTTTCTCTGTTTTCTGGTTTTATTCACAAACGGAGCCCTAAACAGATACAGTGGAACCTTGGATTACGAGCATAATTCGTTCCAGAATCGGGCTTGTATTTCAAAACACTCGTAAACCAAAACAAATTTTTCCATAAGAAATAATGGAAACTCAAATTATTCGTTCCACAGCTCCAAAAAAATAAATACATAAGAATAATTAATACAATATATAAAGTAAAAATAAGACAAATTAACCTGCACTTTACCTTTAAAAAGTGGTGGGGCGGGAGGGATGGTACGGTGTCCAATGATGCTCGCGCACACAGACTCAAAGATCAGGCTTGAGCAGACAGAGAAAAAGGATCTTTAACCTCTCTAATGAGACTTGCTTTTGCTTTACACACGCACTGTATATACATGCATACAGACACAAAATAAAATATGTTTAACGCGCACACACATGGTCACAGTGTTATAGTAAATAGTACACGCGGATGTTGATTTATACCAGTAAGAGACGCGCACTAAGACCCAGCAGGGGAGGCGATTACCCACAATTCCGCAACGCAAGAGAGAGAAAAAAACGCTGGCTCAGTTGTGATCACGTGACGCTCAGCGTCAAAACAAGAAGCGCATACGTGATACATGATACTCAGTACTCGTAAACCAAGACTTGTTCGTTTTCCAAGTCAAATTTTTTTTTAAATCTTTGCTTGTCTTGCGGAACACTCACAAACCGCGTTACTTGCAATCCGAGGTTTCATTGTATGTCTGCACCAGGGATGAATATAAGAGATTTAATTTTATTTATCTGACAATTCTGCAATGCGTTGCAGGTTTATATTGAGATGAATCAGCCGGTCATGGCTGCTAGTCTCTCCCTTGAACTTGGAAAAGCGCTCAAGGCAAGAATCATTAACTGGACATCTGTGTAAAGACTGTTTGTCTTGAGAGGATATGTGCAGGCCCATCATTTGTATGTATGATGTGTGTTCAGGAAATGAATAAGCCCGGAGAGGCTATCGTCCACTTTCAGAGAGCTGCAGAACTTCAGGCACAGATGCCCATCGAGGCTTTGTTGTCTTTGGGGGAGATGGCTTCCTGCAAAATATTGAGTCGTGAGTAGACTAACATAGAACATGTTTGCCATGATGTCATTGGAATATACAAGGGGCATTCAAGTCAAACTGGCAATTGTGATGAAATTTTTTGTGAATGAAGGCGTAAAACTGATTGACATTTGGAAAATTTGATTCTGATCATTACGTGTTTTATTCATTACGCATTTTATGCGCGTTGCAGTGCGTTTATTATATCAGATGCCTTTAGAGAAAATATATTGTGATTCCAAAGAATAAACTACCCGCCAAAGTGGCTAGTGAGACTAAAGTTTTTACCCGCCACAGCCGAATTTTACCCGCATTTGGCGGGTGGGCGGGTGCCAATGTCAAGCCCTGGTGTGTATATATAAATAATTATTATTATATATTTTTTTGATCTGCTGCCAAAAAAGTAATGTGCTGTTTGATTTACAGGTGATTATGACGGGGCACTGGCTGTCCTTTCAGAAATGCAGGCCATGTGTCAGGAAAGAGGACTGCAGCTTCCTGGCACAAATACCCCAGTCGGTAAGCTCACAGTAAACTGGGCTTAGCATGTGGGATCTATTGGCACTACAGTATAGCAGTACAGGAATGAGGATGGGGTGGGTACCATGAGTATCCTGTGGAATGGGAAGCTAATTTTGCAGTAAAATGACCCATGGCAGTCATGTTATACTTGCATCATCACACACTTGATTATTTATTAGAAACACTGCTCTGAATCTAAACACTACTTGGCTGCATTTCTGCATTTTGTAATTGAATTGGAATTCATTTTCAATCAGATTGAGGTGGTGTAAACATTTTCATAATTATTCAGTAAGTAAATATTATTTGTGTGACCACTTAGTCTGATTGTCTCTCTCTTCTTCAAATAAATATATTCTTTCTGAGCATGTTAGCCCTAAGTGGGGGTGACATAATTTCCCAAACGGTAAAAATTATTCTTTCCCCTCTAGACTTTACTGGGTTTCTGCCTGAGGACTGGCTCTTATTTCTCATGTAGTAAAGCATATAACCAGTCATAGATGAGACTGAATTCTGAATATGACTCAATCATAACAAAGAAGGTGGGATTTATCAGAAAAAATAGGAAGCCTAACATAACCACCTTTAATCTGCCCCTTCTGAAGCAGATTTTAATGGTTTACAGTGAGCAAAACCACCTTACAGATTAAAAAAAAAAAATCTATTCAGATTAAATTAATATTTCATGTTGCTGGTGCACCTTATGTACAGGTATTTTAAATAATTCTTACCCTATTAATGCATGTAAACAGTATAGCGTAAGTTGTTTTTGTGGGGTTCTTTTTTCTTTTGCTTGTTGCTTATTTATTGTATAATCTGTGAACTGGCTGCTGTAACAATACAATATTAAAGATTAAAACAGAAATAAAACAAATAAAATAAAATTATAAAATTTAATAAATCTGTCTTTATCTATTGAGCTATACGTCTATCCAACTAAGTAACTAAATATTTTGAGCATGTAAACATATCTCATCAGATCAGCTTCTACTGTATGTAAAAAGTCAAGCTGGAATCTCTAATCAGGATGTTTTCAATCAGATTGAAGAAATGTTGACCCTGTACGTGTAGCTTATGACTAACCTTATTTACTTCTTCAGGTGCGTTTATGGATATAGTAGCAAAGTGTGAAATCTCCAGAGTGATTCTGCTCATGTTGCTTGAGGTAGGCCCAAACACTGTAGTCATTGATGAAGGGAGAATAATCAACATAATATTTTGCTGATTTATTAGTCAGATTACTAACCTAGGTCAGTTTAACCATTTTGATTTGGTATCTCTATCAGTTATATTACTACTTCACTGCTTTGCAAATGTATGTTTCATAAGTAAATAAGTATTGTGCATTTTAACAATTTTTTTTCTGTGCTCTTATGTCACCCTTTAAATCAAAATGCTGAGTAATTTAATTCTGTTTATTTGGTCTGTATGTATATTTTATATGCATTTATCTCTGTCAGCCTCCCCCACAGAAGCTACTTCCTGAGCATGCACAGACGCTGGAGAGGTATGCCTGGGAGTCTTTTGACTCGCACAGTCAAGGTAAGACTGCTGTTTGAGTGATTTATTGTAACTGTTGTAATTATATACAGTACTGTAGATCTGGTCATGTTGGTGTTGAGATGTTTGCACTGGCTGAACATGTACATGTTTCTGCCTCTATAGTTAACTTCCTTGCAGAAGATGTCTTCCTCCTGCTGCAGTCTGTGGTGGTAAGTTATGTTACTGCTTCATCTCTGCCAGTGCTTTGAAATATAAATGAAATATAATTTTACCTCTATGGACTGCATTTGAAGAAAATTCAATCTATGGGATATGTGAATATATTTTATAATTTTCATAGTTGCTTGCAATTCTGCACTTTTCTGCTAAATTATCAATGCATATGGCCCAAAAAATAATAATTTAGGGGGACACTAAGTATGTTTGTGTACATCTGAGTAGTGTTTACGTCAAACTGGGACAAATTGTTTGCTTACTTTTTAGGCCGTACATTTGATTTAAACGCAAAAGACAAGTTCACATCTAGTGGTCATTATAAGCAACTTCTCCCAATAACCAGCTTTGTAAATTTCCGTCTTTAACATTCTGCTTGTTTTGTAGATGGCATGTCAGGAAAAAGACATTGAATCTCTTAAATCTCTCCAGATAGAACTGTGGTGAGTTGGTTAAAGATTCTCAATTTCTTTGAATTTTTTTCTGGTTGTTTAAAAAATAAATAAATAAATAAATAAATAAAAAGGAAGTAAAATCTTTATACAAGTCATTTCCCCACCCCTTCTCCTCTCTCTCTCTCTCTCTCTCTCTCTCTCTCTCTCTCTCTCTCTATGCAGGCCTCACCTCTCTGCTGAACAGAATCATCTCCTCCATCTTGTTGTGCAGGAAAGAATCTGCCCCTCTGGACAGGGGGTTTAGTTCCAACCTACATACAGCCATGTGAAATCAATCACTCAGTGTCCACTTACACTGCCTGGCGCATCACGATTGCACCACAGAATGGCAGTACTAAGGCTATGGTACTGAATGTTCGTATTACACTTGATGACTTTTTGAATATTTATTTCTTAACGCTGACAAATGTAAAGCCCACACAGAACAGGATATGAACCTATATTTTGTCCTCCATTACGTTTCATTTTGGATCATAGCACTTTAATAATTTTACATTTTTAGTATTTAATGTTAAATAGGATTTATTGTTCATTTGATGTAAATAAATTCAAGAATGAATCATGTTTGGATGTTTGTGTGATTATTGACATGGCTTTATTTACATTTTACACATACTTTGTCCATATGACTTGTCATAATCCACATTGAACACTTGTGATCCCAGACACACTGCTCCGATCACATCCTTTAGTTAACTGTATACATTTAACCTCTTTCAGTTGCATCACTGAGCGTTAATGTAATTCTTTCATATATATTTTACTAGCTTCACAGTAATTTCCAATTTAAATCAAGTAAATCGTACTGCCTTGTGTCCTTCCGTCCTCTCCTCCAATAGCCAGTTTTATTTTACTATGTAATAACATGAAAATGCAAACATTTAATAAACTTTTATAACATCAGTTATCTTAAGAACGTTGTTAAGAACCATTCTTTGTCAACTGGGATGATGTTTTATTCTCTATGGTTTAATAAATGCTGATACATTACTGCATTTACTGTTTAATATACAAAATGTTACAGCACCAGACTAGAAATTGACATAGATGAATTCTGTTGGTCATGATCCTGGACTTGTGCAGCGATTCATTGGCAAATATAATAAACCATACTGCATAAAAGAAAAGTAAAATGCCAAGACAAAAACAGAAAAATATCACTTGGTGCTACAAATGATACAATTAATAAGTGTTTCTGAACAAATGTTCATTAGATAATTTATTTTATCAGTAATCTTTCAAAACTATATCTTTACACTGTTTTGTATATTTTAACTTAATATTGTATATTTACACACCTCTGACTTTTTATATATATAGAAACATTTACACCTTTCACAATCTAAAGAACCTCAGTTTATCTAGTATTGCACATGGCCATGGGGTTTTGAGTACAAGGGCTCATCATTTATACAGTATATAACGTTTTGATATGATGATCTGAATATCTTTCGGCAAATTGTGGCTTGACATTTTTTTTTTCTGAGCTAATCATAATCTTTTTTGGCAATTTAAAATCCTTGGTTAAAAGTCATTTTAGTCTGTAGCTACAACTAAAGGAATTCTTAATCAGAAAAAAATGGCCTAACAGTAATGGCCTAACTAATGAAAACAATAAGAATCTATCAGCATGATCAATTTTGCTAACTAGCCATTGCTAACATCTTAAATTTTTGTAGATACATTATTTCCTGATTTAATCCACCCTCTTGCGCAGGATTACGTAGATGGTACCATTGATTAGAGTGAGCAGCCAGGCGAACCAAGCCATGATATACGACCAGCCATACCAGCCGTTCTTCTCTTCTCTGTGGAAGTGATCCGTATAGACAGATAGGGCCACCATAATACAAAAGCCTGGAAAAACAAAACAGTTTTAACTTTTTTTGCAGACTTTTTCCAAAGCTTAATGCTACCACCACCATGTTTCACAATAGATGTGAACTTGGTCCTATAATGAGTACCTTCCAGATTGGAGCAGGGGATTTTATTTCTCTTGGTTCAATTTTCTTGAGGTGCAATTAAAAAATTCTAAATGAGATGTAATGTGCCTTTTACTGGTACTGCTCAGTTTGGCTCAGGAACAGTTTCACACCTGCCTTACACAGATTCCTCCATTTATTTATTTACAGTAGATGGATGGATTGATTGATTATTGATCTGGAAGGAAATTCCAGATCAGAATATATTTATTTAAAATACATTTACCGAACTTGAAACATTTTTCATTTTGGGATTAATGTTGCATTTTCTTTTTTTTTTTCAAATAAATTTTAGGAATGTGTATAGTTTTAGTTTATATAGACATACTGAGCCTGGTTCCTCTCAAGGTTAAAAGTGCTATATAAATAAAATTGAATTGAATTGAATACTGCCTGGTCAAAAAAGTCAATCACATTTAGCTTTGACTACAGTACAGATTGTAATGCCAGTTCATGTGTAAAAATGATTCCATATGCTCCCAGAACTACTTACTCACTCATCATCTATACCGCTTTATCCTGTATACATGGTCGCAGGGAGCCTGGAGCCCATCCCAGGAGTCTTATGGCCATTGCAATCCATCTCCCAGAACCACTCTTTCACAATTTGAATCCATACTCCATAGAGTGAACAAGTGGCCACAAAGTGGTTTAGTCCCAATCCAGTGAGTTTTCATCACACTGCGTTTATATGGAAATGCTCTTACTTTCACTATTAAACATACTGTAGAAATTTCACATCTCCTTAGTTGTTTTCTTTATTAAATGCAGCCCAATAAATTATTTCTGTAAAGCCTTCTGTATTGGTTAATTTTTTGGCCAGCCAGTGTATAAACAAATTGACTCAGGAAATACTCACACGACATAAGTTGCAGAACTCCAGAGATTGTAAACCTCTTTCCTTTGCCCAGTGTAAAGAGTTGAAATAGGAACACACACAGGGAGATGACAGCAAAGAGGCAGGCCAACACTGTAAAGGCCTGCACTGCCTGCAAGTAATCTGGAAAACAGCAATAAAGAAACTCCATGCAGCACCTTCATCAGCCTGCAGTTGCTCAGTTATGAGCTTCTATAAGAGCTCTTTGGGTTGGGACCTTGGATAACATATAACTGCTGTACCAAAAGTAATGCAAAAGTGGGCAACACTTTTTTTTCACTCACCGACATACAGTAGGATGTTCAAATTGCACATGTTGGTAGAGTAACTCTACCTCTATACAATGGTACTACTCGATACAGTCTCCATCACAAGCCATGCATTTACATCATCGTTGAACCTAACGCTTTGAAAATCCCATTTTTTCACAGCTGCTGGTCTCCCACTGCGTTTGATCTTCAGTGCTGGTTTGCCATTCTTTAAGTCTATGCACATAGCTCTTGTCAATGGTGTCATCTCCATAATCATTCTCTAGCACAGTGGGAGACCATCAACTGTAACAAAGAGGATGTACTGTACTGTAAGTTGGGTTCAGTGATGCCAGCAGTGCATCTCTTGTGATGGAGAACCTTTGTATAGTGGGAGAGTTACTCTACCAACATGTGTAAGCTAATAAAAATGGTAGACCCACTTATGCATTGCTTACGGTACAGTTCCTTGGAAAAATACATACGTAATATTTTTCTTGTTTGAAATATCGTCTTTCTTGGCTCACCTTTTCGGTAAGACGTCGGAATGTCCATGTATACCCAGACATCATCATTTCTCTCCATCACCCATCTTCCCCACAGATCTGTATACATGGTTCTTGTAAACCACCAAGCCTAGAAACAGACAAAAAAGCAAGCTCTCTCATTAACCAATGATAATTCTGTAGTCCTAAAGGTGTACTTGGTAATTTCCAAAAATCAATTTTCATCTCATCAAGAAACGTTTCGATTTATCCATCTAACTGAACTCTTCTCCATCTGAAGTTTCTATGTGAGTCCTTACAAAAGAGTGTTTCCCTATAAGAAAAGTAGAATCACTTTGAGAGCTGAAGAATTCATAACTATCCAAAGATCCATTGAACAGTTATTTTTTTCCAAGAGTAGACATAAGTATTATATAATAATAAACATACAGTAGCATCGAAACATTGGACCTGATTTTTTTCTATGTTCAGAATTTAGAGTTGCTCAACCTTATTCTTTTTTAATCTACAGAAGCAAAGGAAATGAGCAAATGATTTCTGCCTTCCTCACTTAAAAATTACAAACAGCTTCTTAAAATTGTATTTGACAGAGAAAAACTTTCTCCAGGAAGAATTATAGGTAAACTATATCCTATAAATATAAATGAACAGTAAAAAGACTTACATCATCGATAGTGGCCCAAAAAAGTAAAAAGATAGCTGTGAGATGAAGGGTGCAAAGTCCAGTCAAAGCTTTCAACATACTCTTAGAGGATGAAGTGGAATTTTAACCTGCAACATTTGAAACAACATGTCATTGTGCTGTATAAGACGAATATAATTATAAAAGTATTCAAAGTTGCTGATGAGTATTTCAGGAATGAGGCACACACATGTGTCCAATAACATAATTATTAATGCAGCTGTGTAATGCTAAACCTACTGTAAATCTAACCTTGAACATAATCTCAGTAACTGAAAAGACGTCCAGATCCCCAGTCCCCCAGCAACAACAACAACAACAACAACAATAATAATAATAATAATAATAATACACACTTCTCAATAGATGGACCAACACATCCATCTATGATCATAATTTTTTTTATTTTTTTGCTGTGCTGAAAGATTTATCTTTATGACAGATGTTCCCAGTGGATGCCATCTCCAAACATTAACACATCAAGGGATGTCTTTTTAATCAGCTTTTGAGCAATACGCACCAGAGGCATCAGAAGCACGTTATAAACGCTAATAACGTGTCAAGCCATTAAAGGGCATTAAACACCCAGTACACATCAGTGCAATTCGTCCTGGGATTCGCCAGCCTACATACAGCATGCAGATTTGAATACACGGATTAGGATTAATGAAGTCATTCCATCAGCCTCGTCACCATTTCTGCTCGGTCACATCTCCGTTATCCGGAGTTTGCACGGCTTTGAAATCACCATCACATCCCCTTTAAAAAACACCGATTACAGAAAATGACATAGTGGCTTCATTACGCGTTACCTGCGTGAGATTTACGCACTGACTGTGTTTCTTGTTTTTATTTGTTGGTGATCCAACATCTCAGACAGAGTCTCGTATCTCTGCACATCGGTCGCTCCGTCCTCTCTCTCTCTCTCTCTCTCTCTCCCTCCCGTCCCGTTTGCTGCAGTGTAAACCCCACCCATAGAAAACACTACGTCTGTCCCAAACCGCATACTTCTCTAGGCTACTATACAGTATGCACTAACTTCCGACCTCACTAGAGGTGCCGATAGAAATTACAGGTTACATCTCACTTTTATCTAGATTGATGTTTATAAATAGTATTGATGATGTAACACCTTCTATAATTGCTTTGGCAACAATGTAGTTCTTTTTAATATTCATGACATTTAACTGAACTGGTGAAAAGTGCACAGTCTCAATGATGTGTGTGTGTGTGTGTGTGTGTGTGTGTAACAGCACATGATTAATGTGTATATAACAGTAATGTGTATATATTGCAGTACAGGACTTATTCTGTGAGAATAAGTCCTGTACTGCAATATATACACATTACATAAAATGCTAGGAACATGGTTTATTATGTATGTATGTATGTATGTATGTATATATACAGTGTACATACTGTAGCCTACATAAACCATGTTCCTGTACCTAGCATTTTATATGTACTGCAATGTATCTCTGAAATCAGGGAATGACTGCTTCCATAGCTGTATACAGTATAATACATACTACTTAGTACTAAAATACGCAGTGCCACGAGTCAAACCATGACCATGCTATAATTTAAACTTTCCCTCTTTCTCTCTCTTAAATAAAACACTAAAACTTGTAGAAAGTTATACAAAAACTCTGCAAACACACATTTCTATGATCATGCCTACTTACCTAATGGCATCTGAAAAGACACCAGGATTATTTTTTTTTACTCCACTTATTACCCCCTAAAGGATCCAAAACGCAGTCTCATCTCTTTTCATCCATCCATGTTGGTGTTATGTTTAGGATTTTGGCCCCCAGCAGCAAATCCAACACCTTACACACTGTTTAGCCTATGTACTGATGGATAACCTACGTGTTTCATCTTTTTTTTTCTTCTTCTAACAAACCAAAGTCTGAATCATCATTTCTCACACAGTGCCCACATACACACTCCGCTGCAGAAGCAGACGATTCTGTTCTTTTTCTTAACGACTCCTTTAAGTGAATCAATCCGGCGAACCGACTCGCAAGTCAAACCAATAATAATCAAATTGCGCAATCTGACTTTTAAGATATAAACGGGTTGGAGTATTAAAAAAAACACTGTCAGTCCTGACACACCTCACAGCCTAAACAACTGTTCTTTGATGTAAAGAATCAAACGAATCAAACGAATCAGACACAGAATCGAGTTATTAGGGTAAAATGAGTCATTTTGCAATCCTCGGTGTCAGTACAAGTCCCGCCCACATGCGGTGTCACAGATGTATTAGTGTCACAGATTTATTAGTTATACTCGTATTCGTATTTCTAACAGAAATAAAATATTGCCTATGATTAAAATACTGTGCACAAGTATTTAGTCATGTACTGTAGTTTAATGTAGTTTAATGTAGTCTTAAGGAATAGTTCTCCAGGCTTCCTGAATGACTTTTTTGGTTCTAATTTTTGGAAAGTTTTTGCCCCTTCATTTTTCAATTCAATTCAATTCAACTCAATTTTATTTATATAGTGCTTTAAACAATGGTCATTGTCTCAAAGCAGCTTCACAAAAATGAAAAGAAAATTTGAAAAGAAAATTTATGGAAGTCTTAATTTTTAGTCTAGTCCCTGTATCTGACTAGTTTCAGAGGAATGGTTTTTTATTTGTTAAGCCACACAGTGACCTATGAATCATTCGAGCATGAAAAACATCTAACTTAAGGCATGAACCAGTGTAGAAATGATGACAGATGATCAGGCCTGTAATTAGTATACTGGTGATGCTGAATGCTGAGTGGTTGGAACAGATGAGAGGGGGGGAAATGTTGCTGCTGAGGCTGGCATATAAACAACCAATTTTAAATTGTGTCTTTAGGCACTTTTCACAGTAAAACATGTGTTCCCATTTCTTTAATATACATAATTTCATTTTATTTCATTTTATAGGAAGAATGAAGGGGTGCCTCAAGATGAGTTAGTGTGATTTTACTTTATGAAAACTTAACAAAACTTTCTGTGTTAATCCATTACTCTGGGAATCACTTTGTTCTATGTAGGGATTGGCGGTAAACCTTGGGTTTCCCGATAGAGACAAAGCAGTGTTCTAACCCTTTTATCAGAGTAAATCCATTATCTAGAATAACAGTAATAAATTAGAGTTTCCTCCGGGTGATCAGGTTTCCTCCCACACTCCAAAGACATGCTGATTAGGCTAATTGGCATTCCCAAGTTGCCTGTAGTGAGTGTGTGTGTGTGTGTGTGTGTGTGTGTGTGTGTGTATGTATGAATTGGCACCCACTCCAGGGTGTACCCCGCCTTGTGCCCTAAGTGTCCTGGTATAGGCTCCAGTCCCCCTGTGACCCTGTATAAATAATAAAGTGGTACAGACAATGAGTGAGTGAGTGAGTTCTCAAGTTCTACAATAAATCTGACTTAAAAACTAAATTTTTTTTATGTAGAAAAAAATACTTTGGCTGTATTTTCACAGACTGGGTCACAAATAACGATGATTTGTGATTTATAGCTCCTGCATTGGCTACACTATCCTGGAGTTCTGGCTCTTGAAGTAGCATGCAAATGTAAGCTAGATATTATGACCCTAGCAATGGATACACAAGGCACAGGTTTCCGGATTTATCACCAAAATACAAATTCTTTATGTTCCTTGAGTTATTTAAGTTGGCCTCTTCAAATTTTAAGGAACAATATCTGTGGATCATGTTGAGAAAGATAATAAAGTTTCAGCAGCAACTCATTTAAGTGACAAAGAGACAAATGGTGGATTAAAGCTGGGAAAACCAGGGGAACAATCATAACACTTGGAAAAAAAGAACACAAAACTGATGCCATAAAACAGGAATGAACAATCCACTGGATATCTGTCTCTTGTCTCTCATGTCCTTTCACAAGCATAAAAACTATTGCTTCTCAGATGAGTTCAGGAAAGACATTAAGCTGAAGACGGTGAAATTCTGATAAACACTGAGCCTGGGCCTTCTTCTATTCATCTTCTATACCGCTTTATCCTGTGATCAGGGTCGCGGGGGGCCTGGAGCCTATCCCAGGAGGCTTTCGGG
>JAQQZS010000010.1:8917144-8935436 GCA_030068045.1 Platyallabes tihoni | reverse complement strand
CATTTGGCTCCTTGGCAGCCAAAGGAGATAGATCTCCTATTAGGATAATTTGGTCTGGGTTTTCCAGGGTTAAACTACTCATATGTTGGCAGGCAGCACAGCATCCCGTGTGCACTAATATAAGGCCAATTACAAAATCATGATACTTGTAGAATTGGTGATTCCCATCCCTAATGTGAAGGTTTACTGTCTAATAGCCATAAATATCAACAACAAAGGGTTGTGTAGATTTTATTTACATTTATTTACAACTCTTCTGAAATTTCAGCATTTGATTAGTCCAGAAATCCAAATTACAACAGATTTAAATACTTTTGTGATCGTACTTTTGTGAAATATAACACTTTTGGCAGTTTGTTTAAAACCAGTCTTGTGTATTATGATATGGTGACTATGGTTTTCTTTTTGGCTTTCTAGTAAATGAGAAGTACGTGCCACTTGTATCCAACACATGTGCATATCGCGTGGACTCTGCACCCGAAGACCTGATCCTCTTCATTCCTTTTCCAGCGCCGTGTACTAAGGTAGGCTCCTCAGACGTCTTAACAAGTGGAAGGCACATTTTAAAAATCGTTTCTTAAATGCATAGTAAAAGCAGTGATGTAGCTGTCGTCCTAAAATGCTTGGATTTTATAATGTTGATTTAATGTTGATAGTATTCTGAAATAAACAAAAGGTTAACTTTAGTGCCAAGGTTTTTTTTTTTTTTTTTTTTTTTTTTTTTGGCAGAATTTAAAACTGGCAAACTCATGGTTTGTTCTTAATTGTCTTTCATCAGAATGGAGGCAGTTTGTTGAATATCCTCTTGGATGGGAGCATGTATACTCTCTCTTGCCAGGCTCATCACAATTTACCCTATTACCCTCAATATAACACCTCTGCACAATTCTCTCAACCACTTCATCCATTGCACACTCAGTCAATCTCACATGACCCTACTCTAATCAAACCAGAGATACCGAAACCACAATTGGTCCCTGAAATAGCATCCATGAAAAAAACACAGCAACAGATATTGTTCCCGTCTGAGCAAAAAAACCCAGGTGTTTCCACAGGAATAACCATACAGCATCCTCAGCAGCCCTCTTTACCGTCTTATGACATTTCACCCGTCCCCGTTACACAATCTTCTGAAATTCCCCAAAAAACAAGTACAAAAATGAATATCCCACCATTTCCACCTTCATTTGGCCATTTGCAGCTGGGCATGCCTATGGTGTATCCCCCTTATCAATATATTCCTTATCCCATATACCCTTATTACAACCATCAGGAACCCATGTCACCCGAATCACATCTAACTGTACATGAGTCAGCGCCACAACAAGACCCGAAGCCTCAGACAGTTACAAATCAAGCACCTCAAGCAGGACTATGGACTGTGATGCACCAACTTCCTCAGTTGCCTTACCTTCCTCAGATGCCTCAGTTGCCTTACCTTCCTCAGATGCCTCAGTTGCCTTACCTTCCTCAGATGCCTCAGTTGCCCCAGATGCCTCAGTTGCCCCACCTGCCTCAGGTGCCTCAGGTGCCCCACCTGCCTCAGGTGCCCCACCTGCCTCAGGTGCCCCACCTGCCTCAGGTGCCCCACCTGCCTCAGGTGCCTCAGCATCATAGATTTCCAGTGCTGGCAAATTATTCCTCTCATCTGACACCAGTGCTCAGCTGCAAAGGGAAGCAGTTGAGGGCATTCTTGCCCTCTGCAAAAATAAACTCCATCAAAATCAAAGGTAAAATATGATTTTATTATAAGTGGTCACTGTACTGAGGAAGTAATTTTTTCCCTCATAAAGCATGAAGTCGAGTTACAAAGAAAAACAATAATTCAGTTGTCAAATTTGTTTGCCTCCAAATGTATTTTGACCAAATTTTTACTCAAAATGTATTTGTCAGCAAATATTTTGAAATATTCAAAAGTGAAAAATGCTGCTTGCTTAAGTATTCACTCCCATTTGGCGAATTACTTAATAAAACAATCTTTTGCTGCAATAACAGCTTTGTCTGTTGGGTTAAACCCCTCCCGGGTTTGGATGCTGTCTAGGAGTCATTTTTAGTAGGTTAGCTCCAGGTTTGTCAGGTTTTTTTTTTTGGATGATTGTTTACTTGCACCATGCTACAAATTATATCTCAAGATTTTTGTTTGTATGCTTTTTTGTAGACTGAAGCAGGCTATCCTTTAATATCAGAATACCCCCTGTATTTTGCCATATCCGTTATCCCTTAAATTTTGACTAGACAGTCAGTTTCTAAGGATAAAAAGCATTAAAAGAGCATGATGCAACCACCACCGTATTTGATTTGAATGCTTCTTATTCTTCACTTTCACTCCTTTACATTGACTGTCATTATAATGGCAATTCAGTTGAGGTAGTTTTTGTCGAGGGCCGATGGTAAGTCAGTTGTTTCCTTGGTAAGACATCTTTCATCTGGAGCTTTTTGTTTAAGTTCAGTTTAGCACGTGTTTGCAACACTAACTGACTCGTAATTAATTTTGACTAGAGAACAAGTTATATACAGTACTGACCGGAAGAGCATGTGTATTCATCATTTGGTATTCAGACAGATCTGTGGCTTTATACTTTTAAAAACCATTGTACAGTACGTACTGAGAATCCTGGGGTACATAGTTTTTTTCTGATACATGGAAATTTCCATCGGATATTTCCTTTTATCAAACAGACAGATACACAAGATTACTTTCTGAAAAATTGAGAAGAATAATTTGAAACCTTTGTGTTTATCACTGTAAACTCGCCATGCACTAGATGCATGTGTACTGCTTATAGGATAATATGATTCTGGCTAGGCGTTGTATTGTGTTTATATTTGGAACAAATATGAATGCTAATCCTAAATCATCTGCGAATTTAAACTCACTTGAAAATATTTACCACAGACCTAAGTCTCATTTTTCCCTCTGTGGGGTTGTAGATGTAAAGAGGAAGGATTGGGTGCTGGTGTCATCTGCACCAGCACATTGTGGGTACTCTTTGCATCGTGAAGGCGGGGGTGTGGTTGTATCTTCCCCACTTCCTGCCTGTCACTCATATACTGTGGTAAGAAAATGCTTTATTCCACACATCTTAAATACTCAGTCAGTGACCCAGAAAATGCCTCAGTCTGTACTTTTGCTTCTGTGAACTGAGATCAAGTTTGTTAGGACAGTTTAGTAAAACTTGTGAATGTATCATTTGAACGCTTTGATTTATATACACTTCTACACTAAAAAAAAAAAAAAAAAAAGGTTGATTGTACAAAAAACATGTGCATCATCATCAGTCATCTGTTTAAGTAATCATCCATCTACATGGTTATTCTGTTTGCACTTACAGTTTCAATGCATCTAAAATAATCTCTTATCCTTGCAGTCCCCCTCGGTTCTCTCTCTTTCTCTGAAGTTTTGGGATCTTGTGAAGTCCCGACACCATACTGTACGACTCCGGTGTCATTCCCCTTCACCCTCTCCTACTATAAAAGAGTCGTCTGCAACAGCAGCCAGCCTCATTCCCAAACCCATTTCCACACGTTCTCAACCAATTAAGCCTGAGGTCCGACCCTTCCCATCCCCCTACCTTCCTCCAAGCTTCTCTGACCCATACTCCAGACCATCAAAACCTAGAGAATCTCATATACACTCCAAAAAACCAATTTTCACATCTTTGTACCCCCCCAAACCATCAGCCATGGCTTTCCAGCAGTCCAAAACCACAAAGCCACCCAAGCGCACGTGGTCATCACAACGCACACCCCAAGCTTCTCAGATGCATCAACCACAAGTTTTATGCCACTCAAAAGATATGACCGTCATTTTACCTCCTGGACCACTCACAGACCTGACGGTTCAATGTGAGTATTTAATTCAAAAAGACGCCCATTACAAGTTTCTCCATATTATCTTGGAGGTAAACTTCTTGTGCGATCGTAACCATTTTCTTACTGCTAAATGGATTTAATTATTTAATTCCAATCAAAAGTTTTTTTTCTCTTCTTTTCAGCTCCCACTTTTGGCATTAATGGTAGGATAAAGGCTATGCTATTAGATGACACCACACATCACTGTGGATACTTGGTAAAAAAGAAACCAAATGGCGGTATTAATATTCTCCTGCCCTACACATCCTGTCATATGGCTCATCAGGTTTGTAAATACAAATCCATATTGAGGTAAATAATCTGAGTATACAGTTGCTTATCTTGGTAAACAATGTTTTGTTTGTATTTTTTTTTTTTTTTATTCTATTCAAAGGATGGACAGTACCGAATTATATTGAAGTATCAGACAGCGGACGGTCGTAGAGTTGAGGCCGTCCTGTCGTGCCAGATTCCCATGAGCTATGGTATGACATCTGAAGTGGTCACTTTTTTCATGCCAGTTTGAGGATTGTTGGTATCATTTATCATCATTGCTATATATGCAGCATTTAAACCCATAAGTGCAATACATATTTACAAGCCAAAAATGCAAATCTGAAAATGTCAGCAAATTGGTCGATCCTTACTGAATATCACTGTTTGACAACATCCTGTCAGTCTGAGAGGGGCGGAGTTACAGGATGTTTACAGTTAAATGAACTTGCTGATGCTTATATTTTTTTTTAATCATCACTGGGATTCATGAAATGTTAAAAACCATTTGTAAATTTTGCACAGCACTAATGGGTAGCCAAGTTATTCAGAATAAGGAAATACCACAAGTCACAATGAATTAAATGCTTTGTTTTTCTAGGCTAATTTAAAAACGATTATGTTAAGGTGATGGTCATGTGTCCGTGTCCAATCAGTGTGTTGGTCTATAAAGCTTTTTTTGTGTGTTTTGGTTTTGCTGTCATACTTTAATTAACTGTTTTGTTTTATTTGAATACTGTTGCATTTTAGTTCAAATTTGGTGCACTTCTTTGTTGCTGGAGTTGCACCAGATGCAGCAACACAAAAATGACGGTCATTACTCATGTCTTGTAGAATGCAATCTGCCATTTGAACAGCAGTTAGCTTGTGGGACAGGCTCTGTATCGGCAGACGATTGCCATGGGATGGGTTGCTGTTACAGCCCGGTTACTCAGGCCTGCTACTACCCGATGGATGGTGAGTTTTCTGCTGCATGAGATTGAGGGATCTATTTGAAGTACTTTTATGTTTACCTGTTTTTCCTTTCTTGGCAGAATGCACAGCTGATGGTCATTTCGTCTTCTCCATCCCTGCATCGCTCACAGAGCCACCCCTTTCACCCGCCCTCTTGGTTGCAGGTGGCAACAGCTCCTGCACTCCTCAAAGGGTGGTGGCAGATTTTGCCCTCTTTAAGATCCCATTGGATGGCTGTGGCACTCGCAAATATGTGTGTACAATTGTATTTCACTATACTCTCCACAATGTTGGAACAAAACCTGTTTTTGGTAGTTTTTCTGTTTTGGGTTTTCGTGACGGTTTGGATATATATTGTTCATCGTGGCAAATCCATAACTGCTGTAATTGACAGGCATATATGAAAGATTTGTTATAGTGAAAATTTGTTTTCAGGAAGTGGGTAACACTGTGATCTATATGTTGGAGATCTTAAACACTTTGCATTCTGTCACTCAAAACTTCGGAACCATAACTAGAGATTCGCCATTCAGGTACTGTACGTTGTACTGTGTATCAGTAATACCTACAGTAAATAAATAAGTAAGTACCATGTCAAATGTTTGTTTAATTTTTTTTCTTGATTGATTTGTCAGGTTGCTGGTTGAGTGCCGGTATATGCCTGGTACCGTGGCGAGCGTGGGTTACTTGGTTAAAAGCCCATCTCTCGGCCCATCCATTCAGGCCCAGGGAGTGTTTGGGGTTCAGCTCAGGATTGCAAAAGGTCAGTGTGTCACACACTTAGAGCGGGAATCATGCAATTCTCAACAGGGTTGAAAAACATTGGATTACCTAGTTTACATTTATTACAATCTGGTCATAAGTAAATGGATTCGGGTGATGGCGAAAAGGGAAATCACAATTCTTAAATCCTGACTTAATGGGACGTTTTTAATGATTAAATGATTGTAATGTCTACTCTTTTATTAAACCTTAAATCTAAATTTCATAAGTATGAAGTGCTTGTAATGAACTTTATCATGAGTGAAGGCATACAACTGACTGAAATTTACAGGATACCGCAAGCACAGTAAGGTGATGAGATTCTTATCCACAGTAAAATTAAAGAAGGCCGTATGTCCATGAGTGACAATCCCGACCAAGGTGGCTCAGAAGTTCCAGATTAAAATCAATGACTTTCGTATTAACTGATTATGAATTTATAATTTAAACACACACACACACACACACACACAGTCTGATAATAGCTACAATTACTACTGGTTGCTGTTTAGATTTGAAAAGGGGCCAAGTACTTCCTTTAACAAGCAACCTGTTATTAGATTATATGGCAAATTAAAAAATGTTTGGTGACAAGATAACGTCAGAATAAGTCTGAGTTTGAGGATCATATTTCCCCAATGTGTAATAATATAGACCACTATGGGTGATACAGTAGTATAGTGAAACCAGGCAAGTAGGGAAGATGTGGAACCTAAATTAGAAATTTAGAAAGATGTTACCAGACCATTTGGGTAGTTTTTTTTTTTTTTTTTGGTTGCATAAAAACTGTATTTATGTAGTTTATTATTTTACAGGTTTACGGTGAGGGATGATTTTGGCAAAGTTCAACAATCATTTACAAAATCTAATGTACTGCCTTTTATTTTTTTAATATAATCCTAGACCAGCAGTATATCAGCTACTACCCTCAATACCACCGGCCGCTTCGCACACTACTGGGGAAACCTCTTTACCTGGAAGTGCGTCTGCTGAACCCCTTAGATCCCAGCGCCGTGCTGTTGGTGCATTACTGTGTTGCGTACCCTCGCTCGGCGAATTCGGCATGGGTCCTCATCTATGATGGGTACGGTCCAGACAAACATGCAACTCTCACGGACTTGATTTCTGCTTTGAAGCCATTGTTACTAAACGAAGTTACTAATACAATTGCGTTTCCTAATTTCTGTATCTGCTATAGTTGCCCAAACCCACTCGATACCATACCATCCCATGAGCCCCCTCCCACTCCTCCGCATGGAATGGCCAAACATGTGAGAAGATTCACTGTGAGTACTTTCCAGTTCCTGGAAAACTCTAGGAAGGAAACGGCACCAGCTGTGGTAAAGGAGGAAGAGGTAAATACTCTCATAGGTTAAACTGAACAGTCTTGAGGGGAGCTGATGGAGCGGTTGCATGTATTAGAAATAGTATTGCTACACAAAGATTATTTATACTGTATGTAGAGTTTTATTGCCGGGTTTTAAATGTGTTAAATGACCTGAGCAGCATAAATATATGAACAGTATCATTTATTATTATTATTAAATGTATTTTTTCGGAAAGTTATGATAAAAAAAAAAAAAGAAGCAAATGTTGCATTACCTTTCTCAGATCTATTTCATGTGTGCCACTGAGGTGTGTTTACCGTCTGAAGGTCCATGTGTAGAAGGCTGTATTAACCGTGAGTACCTGGTATTTCCTCATGTCACTCTTGCGCTGTTTTAATCATACTGCATACAAAATATCATTTCATAAGTCACTTTTTTTTTTTTTTTTTTTTTCATTTTGAGGAGCTGTAGATTCCCAGCAGTGAAGCCCTGAGTTTGGAAGTGTTATGGACCTGTTTTATGTCTTTATCACTCAGTATGCTCAGAAAAACTGTTCTGTTTATCACAAAATAAAGATTAAAAAGTGTGTTCAGGTCATTTTATATATATATATAATTATAATTTTTTTTGCTGATCTTCAAACCAAGTCACTTTACCTGCTGATAAATGTTTTTTTTTTAATAAAAATTTATTGAAGTGGGATATATTTACAAGGAAAAATTGAGGAACAACATGAATGTGTGTGCCTCCTCAGCTGAAAGGTCTGTAGTGCTTTCTGCTGTGTGTGATTAGATTAGAGCTCTGGCTGAAGGCTTTTCCACACACCCTGCACACATGTGGCTTCTCTCCTTTAAAAAGAAAATGGAAAATTACTCAATTCCGGCATCAAATACAATACATTTTACTTTCAATCTAAAACATTTGGTGAGTGACGGTTCTGTGGGTCGAAATGTGATGAGAACAATCAGACTAGAACATTCTGACTAGTAAAGCTCTACAGTAAGATAAATAACCACTCTTTACTAACATGGTGAGGAGAAAAGCCTCTCAGAATAAAGGAAATGCTGGAATCTTGAGCCAACAAAAGTAGCAAAAGACCATCTCAGGATCTAATCATGTCAGCGAAAGACAAGAATTAAAAGCTATCATGGACACAGGCCCACCAAAACAGTATAGCTGAAGAGATCAGCTGATGTTTTTTCAGTCCTGAGATGTGCAGTTTGAGCAAAGCTTGTGTCCAACGTACAAAATGACATGAAATGAGCGGGTGTACAGGCGTTCCAAATAAGGTCAGGGATTATTGAGGTGAATCTAAATACATGTTACATGTAAGAGAGTGGAAATTTCTCTTTGTCATGTCCATTTAAAAAAAAACAAAAAAAAAACCTTGTGCTTTCTCATTCGTTATAAAGTAATACTTCCAATAGCCCCTGTCCCGACAAATATTCATGCAACTTCGTGTGGCTCACTGGACCCCTTGTGTCTAACTGAAAAATGTTAATGTGCTTCCTATCGTCTGGGTCTCCTTATGATTTATAACTTCTGTTCTTTTGATCTACAGGATGTATATCTGGCCAAAAGGCTAAAATGTGCTCTTTTTTTCTGATAATAAACACAGAACTTTTTGACACCCATTGTGTGTGCACGTTTGACACTGGCTCTCCTGATATCTTTAAGCGTATCGGAGTGTGACAGACACACAAAAAAAATAATTGAAAAATAACATAAAATAAAAATTCATTTTAAACTTGACAGTGTGTTAATCTATCTCTAAGGTCTTACCCGTATGAATAAAGGTGTGTTTTTTCATGTCTGATTTCTGGTGGAATCTCTTGCCGCAGTACTGGCACGGGTACGGCCTTGTGTTCGAGTGGATCAGCAGGTGTGTGGAGAGAGTGGACGAGCGTTTGAACAGCTTCCCACACACTTTACACTCGAATGTTCGCTCCTGAAATGTTCACACACTGTTAGACCTACAGTTCTGTTCCCCAGTAGTAAGCTGTCATGAAATTGCACATTAGAGGTCTTTATATTGTGATTGATAGTGCTGAAAGTATTGAAACATGTTTTATTGTATGTTGTTTATAGGCTGACTTGTTTTTGAGTCAGATCTTAAGTTTTTCTGTCTTTTTTTTTTTTTATTTTTTTTTATCTATTTCTCACATCCTATTATATGGAACTGTGTAAGCTACAAGTATCTGATTTCATCACGGTATGTTATTTGTATTTCTTGGTGCAATCTTGTGCAATTTCTGATTTGACAACGAGACTGATGAAATGACTTCTCAGAATGCAAAATGATAAAGATCTTAGCAATCTATACCAACCTTTGTTCTGTGCAGTGCCACGGCTTCACTGCTGTTAATGTGGTCCGCTGATGCCTTGTGACCTTCACAACACTTGTAACGATGGGCCTCCACATCAGAAAAGGAAAAAAAGTTCTGAGTTAAGGAGGGGAAAGATGGATATAGAGCATCAGACTATTTTTAAAGTTGAAGTACAGCTTTTATTCGTCACATATACATAACTGCACAGTGAAATTATTTATATATGCCAGCTTTTGTTAGTAGGCTGGGGTCAGCCATTATACAGCGCCCCTGGAACAGGCAGGGTTAAGGGCCTTGCTCAAGCGCCCAACAGCAGCAACCTGGTGGAGCTGGGGCTCAAACTGCTGACCTTCCCATCAGTAACTCTGAGCCACCACTGCCTCAAAATATAATTATTCAATTATTTGTCACATGTACCTGTAAAAAGCAAATACCACTCTCCTTCAGCAAATACTAGACAAATTGTATGTATTAATATGGATTAACCAACATAAAAATGTGTTGTCTAGTTCCATTTCATTACTTTTATTCTGTTAAATTTCTGTGGAAATGGGTCTGGACTTCTTTACCTTATCACATAACTGACAGTGGATCTCAGAGGAGCTGATTGCTGCATAATCTCGATCTTTGCTGCTGGACTTTAACGCATTTCCTACAACCTGTTTGTCCTCTGTGTTGCTGGACTGAATGTGATGCCAGGAAATCTGTGAAGGGAACTCATTAAATCCTCTAATTCCTGTGAAGAAAAGAGATAAATTCTGTAAGCTGTGTAACTTTATGCAAAGTCAATGCATGCATCATAAATCAAACTCTTTGTGCATGAGATTAAAAAGAGACTTGTCTTCTAATCTTGGTAAAGTCATACTGTACATAGTGTGCAAGTTATCATGATTATCAATCAGTATGCAGTATAATACCATGCATTCAACAGCAGAGGTTCATTTTGCTAAATTACTAATGACATCTGCATCTGAAATCAGCTTAGGTCTCAATAGCAGTATCCACCACTTGCCTGTTGTCCAGTTGCGATACATCTTCACCGGTTGCATGGTCAAAGCCTCGACATTTGGCTCTAGCTCTTCTCTGTTTCCTGTTACTGTGCAGCCCGTTACTCCCAGACACGGCATACAGTCTGTAGGAAGGGATGATCGAGAGCTTCCCCTCCGACGCTTTTTCACTAGGAACGAACGAGGCATGATGTACAGTCCACAGAACGGAACCTGGTCAGGAAAGGTGGAATCTGTTAAGATTGATAGGAAAATAATAATAATAATACAAATTATACTGAGTGGTTAGAAGATGTTAATTACTTTTCTATAACAGCAGCTCTGACAATATTCCCAACTGCAAGCCAAATCAGGTTTATATTAATGCATGCATTATAATGTTCTCATCTGCATATTCATTTAAATAGACTTGTATGGCAGATTCACATCATCAACTGATTTGTGGGTAAGGGTTGATATGGTAGTGTATTTCTAAAGGAGAATTTTTAGAAGTTGTCTCTAGTATCATGACTTTTTTTTATCAGAGGTTAAAACTGTAAATTGACCTTTTTTTTTTTTTTTTAAAGTTATTTTAGAAATTTTAAAGTTGTCCCAACCTCAGAAGGGATTTTGACAAGCTATATTTCTTTTTAAATACATTTTAGGAGAGAAGCTGCCATACGAACAAGAACGAGAGGACACTTTCTACGTAGCAGACATAAAGGAACAAGAAGACACGTCTTACGGATATGTCTTTCAGATGTTCCACAACATTTAACAAAATTGTAAACAGATTTTTTTTTGTATAGATTTTTGCAATAATTAACAAAATGCTCTACTATAAGAGAAATACACCTTTTTATGACAAGCATTAACTCTGTGGTTCATGTAACAGAACAGAACATTGTGTTTAATTCCTTACTCAACTTACTATAATGGAACAACAGCAATAAAAATAATTCTAATTTTGCCACTAGGTGGGAGTACTAAGCCCATTTTAAGGGTTGTACATATTATCAGAAGTTGCAGCTGTGCTTCTATTTTATTATATCGTGTATTCTTCTTCCGCTGTGTTCTACAGTAAGTGCTGTATGCAAATGTGCAAATGTCTCCACTACAAAATCTATATTGTGTGCATTATGCAAGCAAATTTCTTTCGTTATTTAAAATCCATGACGTGTGTTTTTGTTCATTTCAAGGCGCTGACCTAATAAATTAGCATGAGGATGTGTTTTTAATAGAGACTAAAAAGTATGTCTCCCCTCATAAATAGTGTAAATGTACAATTTCAATGCACATACTGTATGTTATAGTATGTCTCAGTCAGCAAATTTCTCTGGCATTAATATCAGAAAATAAAGTTGTATAAACAATTAGGAGGACAGATAACCACTGATTTGGACAATCAGAAATTTCCCCGAACCAGATCGCATCAAAATGTCACATACTGTACATGTAGGTTAAGCACGACATCGACATTTGTTTGCTCTTGTTTACATTTACTGTATATACAGTATGTTTCTCATAAAATCAGATTTAGTGAATTACAGAATGCTGTGCTGGGTCTGCACTTACATATTAACAGACAGATTACATGGAAATCAAACAAGAATAACAAATATTTGCAGATACAGGAACAATCATTCTGATCAATCCTTTTAATCGGATGTCTTAGAATAATAAACATCTAATCAAGGTTATTGGAGAAGTTCAGGAACTTAAAAACAACTAGTATTTAAGTTTGAGGAAATAAATTAACATTAATACTTGAAATTTCAAGTATTAAGTTAGAGATGCAAAAAAATGTAAGATAAAGTACTTTGGTAGTAAATTCTTTTTTCCCCCCAGTTAAGCGGTTTCTTCGAATAGTGTAGCAATAAGAGCAAATATTAATTTCAGTCAAATAAGTATTCTGCACTTAAGCTCTGTTCTTGCAGGAATGGAATAGACGATTACTACAAGACAGTTGATGACTGTGTGGTATCTACATCAACTGGCTAAGTATATAAAACTATCCGATTGACTGTTCTCGCTGTGCTTTGCTATTTATACATATTTAGTATTCCTAATTATTTTTGTAGAGTAATATGTAGTACTAAAGCTATCAATATTAGCCCTTAGTGGTAACATTTTAGAGCAGGTTCTCTTTTCACTTTTTATTAAAGAACGTCTGCATAAAAAGAATGTGTTTACCTGCTGTCTGTGTCAATTTGTCTTGGGTGCTCTGTCTTCTTGATTCCTCTTGAGCTCTATGCTCCACACGCACTATACAATCTGTTTTAAATGAGAAGAACAAAAAACATGCAATAGATGTTCAACACACAAGATTTGCACTAAACAGTAACAAGTATGTGAAATATTCATGCAAATGTAAAGATATTTATATGTATTTATATATATATTTAAATAAATAATATTTTAAATGAAATTAATTTGTTGATCTCTTATGCAAAGTGTAAAAGGAATAAAGAATTGATTAAACAAGAAAAAGAAAAAAGGTGGAGCAAAAAAAATTTTAAATATAGAATTTCCTAATATAGATATTTGAAATCCTTTTGAAACTTTTGAAGTAATAAATGAATTCATAATTCAGAAGGCATGTATAAACCAATAAAAATAAATGTATAAAGTGTAAGTAATAATATATATAAATCTAATTGAAAAGATTGCAAACAAAAATAACTAATAGATATGCATTATTTTTTGTGTGTGTGGTTTAATTTGCAGATGCAAGCCATCTGCAGAAAAACAGTGTATGCAAATACATTCATGTTTATGCTTGCGTGCTAAAACTCACCCCTATGATCTCTAACGCTGCTTTCCCGCAACTGTAATTAACTGTATTATACGTTAACTGAGTTTACTTTTATATTAGCTCGTATTTAATTATTCTAAGGAGTTACTTGTGGAGTTAGTCCAGGCTTACCTGCTGAAACGTACTGCGAGTTTCCTTTTTTTATTTACTTTTATTATTATTAATGATTAAGTTGTAGCTGTGAGTCCTCACTGCGCCTCGCCGACAATAAATCAGAGCGCAGACGCGCGTGCAGAAAAACTGAAACTTGGCGAGGAAACGCTCGCGCTGAATGCTGAGCGACCGCATACACGTCACTTCCGGTGACCTGCAGTTAGCTGTCAAGAAATGAGCGCGAGGGTCTGGAAAGCCCTTAGCAACAGTACACTTAGCTAAAAACACACAAGCGCACACTTATTTTTGTTTTAAATCTACAACAGTTGTAAGAAGATGTTAAAATATACATATATTATCAAACCTCAAGACTTTTGGCTTTATTTATAAGAAGTACACCGACCACCCATAACAGTGTGACAGTATGAGGTTCCTCTTTTGCCACCAACAGTGATACTGTGTGTATAGCAACCAGCATTAATCCGCAGTTCGATCCATACAAGCGCTTCTTTTGGACGGGTCAGCCTTTGCTCCCATGTGCATCAGTGAGCCTTGGCCACTCATGACCCTGACGCCAGGTCACCGGGTTTCTTCCTTGGATCACTTTTGGTAGGTCTTGACCACTGCAGGTCAGGAACATGCCACAAGAGCTGCAGTTTTGGAGTTTTGCTCTGACCCAGTCCTCCAGCCATCACAATTTGGCCCTTGTCAAAAAGGTTCACTTGCTACCTAATACAGTATACCCCACTGACTTCCAGCCATCATTGTAATAATATTCTGAAATTGTAGCTGCTGTGAGAAGGGCCCAATTGTAATGGCTAGACGACTGGATCAGAGCAACTCCAAAACTGCAGCTCTTGTGGGAGTCAGTGGTCAGGACCTTCTAAAAGTGATCCAATGAAGGAAAACCGGTGAACCAATGACAGGATCCTGGGCAGCCAAGGCTCACTGATGCACATGGGGAGCAAAGGCTGACCTGTGTATTCCAATCCAATAGAAGCGCTACTGTAGCTCAAATTGACCAAGCGGTTAATGCTGGTTTCATTAGAAAGGTGTCAGTACATACGGGTCAATACTGTTTTGGTGGCAAGGGGGGGACCTACTCTACATATATTAGGCATATGGTCATGTTATGACTGATCTGTGTAAATTTTTTCAAACCTAACAAAGGGCACATTTTTCTCAGTGTTTTTGCAGTTAAAGAAGCACCAAAAGAAGATACATCCCTTTTATTTTCTGAATTGTTTATTTTAAAATATATGAATTATATAACTTTTGTAAGTTTTGATATGAATTCAAATCTTTTGGCTAGTTTGATAGCACGGTTGTCCTGAAGACAGAAGGCCTGTGATTTTTTAAATTATTTTTTAGATTAGTTACCCCATAGGAAATCACAGCAGATTATCAAAATTATTACACTAAGTATTATAGTTATTAGCTTGTTTAACGTCAGCTCGTCCCTTGAACTGAACGCGTTTAATTCAAACCTCAAAAACCCGAAACCATGTTGACCTATAAATAATGTTAAACTTAGATCTAATGAGCTCTGTGGAAATTTCAGAAAAGGATGGGGGGCGGGGGGGGGGTTGGGGTCTATGACATATTTTACAGTTAAAGAGATCTCATGCTGTGCAGAGATTTGAAGGTATGATAAGCACTTCAAAGACAGCAAATAAGAAGAAAACAAAAGAAACAAAGCACGTGATTAGGCTTGGAGTACAGGGTACTGTAATAGCGTGTTAAGGCTCTGAGTTACTGATCGGAAGATCAGCGGTTTGAGTCCCAGCTCCGCCAGGTTGCCGCTGTTGAGCCATTGAGCAAGGCCCTTAACCCTATCTGCTCCAGGGGCACTGTATCATGGTTGACCCTGTGCTCTGACCCCAGTTATGGTGGGGTATGCAAAAAATTTATTTTACTGTGCAGCACTGTATGTGTGACAAATAAGGCTTAACTTAGCGATCGTTCATGGATTGGCCTGCTCAGTACACAAAATTTTTGCCCACGCTGATGTTGAAGTTGGGTGTTGGCCTTACAGTAAGAAACAAAAGACGATTTATACAGTATGTTTAGGAATATGTTTCTTTGATTGAAATGTTAGTTTTTCAGTTTAAGTCATTAAGGTCAAAGTCTCACTTGCCTGACCTTTTTATTTAGATTACCACATGCCACAATAATAAGATCAACCCTTCGGTTCTCCCTGCACAGACAGAAAAATTCACTGTGTTTGTTTTCAGAGTTACTTTACACGAGATCTTACATCTCTCCTGTTTTATGTGCTCGCGATGAAGATGCTGTGCGTTTAGGGGTTGTGAGTCAACGCATGATGCATAAACCATCAGGAGTGTTAAATGGTTTTGAAGGCACTCCATCAGTCCGAGAGAAATGGATGAAGAAAGAGAAAGAAAAAGAGAAAGAGAGAGTATGTGACTAGGCGCCAGGAAAAAAAAGTGATGAGCTGTGAAAACCTGCTGCAAAGGTGTGAAACCCACGTGAACTGTTGCAATATTAGCTTCGTCTTAATAGGGAGTCATCTGGAAACATCTGTTTACCAGATTCACACAAACTAATGCATAGGTTGTATATAAGCTGGATCAGCTCAGATTTTCAGTCTATTCTTGAATTAAACCACACACACTTGAATATTGTCTCCGTCACAGTTTGAATGTTGGCACTCAGATAAAATGTGCAGGTTAAATAAGAAAACACACAATCCAGCATGTTATCTTTGAGAATAGTGTAAATGTTTATTCTTTTTTTTTTCTTCAGGATATCATTCATCAAGTACAGAACACAGAGTCATCATTAAATACTATTTTTTATTATTAGATTTGTTTTATGAATGTAATTTATGTAATATTTGACGAGACATCTGTAGAACCTCAAGAGCTAATGGATCGGCTTTGGAGAGCATAAAAGAGCCCTAAAGTTGTTTTTTTTTTGTTTGTTTGTTTGTTTTTTTAATACTACCGAAGTCAGAAAGGAGGGCATGAAGGTAAGTAACAAGGGAAGGAACTCACATTGGCCGTTACAAGCCACTTTGGTGGCTTTCACACTTTGTCACATGACACCATACAAACATTTCAAATGTAAGAAAACTGAGGGCACAAAGGGCAGACTCTACGTTCTTGCCATTTCACGTCATCATTAACAGCAGTAGTTAGCAGTCTTTGGTGGCACCCATGTTGCAAGCATTTTAAATTAGAAATCATCGAAAAGGTTTGTACATGTACATATGATGTAAATATGCAATAAGTCTCTTCTGATGAAATGAGTTTTATGGCACCAAACAGGGGTTTTAGAAACCCCATGCAAGTTCAACCATGATTCACGGACGGCAAATAAATTAAAGGCAATGAAACAAACAAATATATGTAAACAACAGTGGAAATACTCTTCCAGTATCACAGTGATGGCAGGTGAACCAAAGTTGAATATTTGGAGAAATGCACACTTTTGAGCACCACGGAAATAGTGATCGACTGACAGTGTGAATGATATACATGTACATGGTCATTTGAAGTACACACTTATTGTATTAGGGTTCGGGCTAAAAAACCAACAGCTTATTTGTTCATGAAAATTATTCCAATTGGCAAATTTTGTGTTTATCCATCCTAACAATGATTCTCTCTATCTCTCTCTCTCTCTCACACACACACACACACTCACACAGATTGGTCAACATACTCTGGAAGGCAAACATCAACCACAAAACAGTTACAGATGATGTAAGAAGACCAAGATATGAGCCCAACTTCCTGTGAAAATTTCAGAAAAATGCTACATTAAGCTCCATACACCAACACGGTGGGAGTTGATATTGATATGTAACATCAGTCCCAGTCCTACCAGCTTGACTCACAAAATTGGTTGGTTTTTAGTAATACTGGAAATTCTTTTTCTCTTTTAAATTTCTCTTTTTCCATTCACGTGCACTCATCGTACAAAATAAAGAATCGTTCCGTCTAAAATCCACATGCTCACGGTTCGTATAGTGTACGAACATTATTTTCAACTCGGCCTACCTGAATCTGCAGAACACTGTCTCTTAGTGGATATGAAAGCAGAAATCAGTTGTTTGAAGAGTGAAATAATGAAAACATGAACGATCATACAGTATAACGACATTACGGCAGCTGCTTGTCGATCAGCACACCCATATGAAAAAACCCCGTACCTTCGTCAGAACAGAAGTCAAACATCTACTGCTCATAAATAGACATGCTGCTCTTTGACAACGGACGTAATAGTTCGTTTGCTTTATATAGTATACATTAAATACATCTCTCACATCACTCTTATAACATACCTTACATATATATGTCTTAAAAAAATTGGAGCTTTGTTTACAGAGAAAACGTTTGACCTATTTAGGCATCCGTCCTTAATTCTACACCATATATATCCACATCTGGTTCAAGCATGGGATGAGTTTAGTACATTTATAAATATATTTGAATAAGGCAGGGCTGAAATCAAGTGAAATCACAGAAAACCATATTATCGAGAGAAATTCCCATACGAGTACTGAAGAGAAAATGAAGACGAGAACGCCACAAGCATCAACCTGTCGACATGATGAGGAACATGGTCGCTGTGGCCTGATTTTACACAACCAAGACCTCAATGTTCTGAGAAGTGTTCAGAACACATCTAACAAAATACTTTTACTAATTTATCGATTTATGATGTTCGTGATTTATATATATAAATATAAATGCGGGACTTTAACGCGTTAATTTAGATTAATTAATTACAACAAATAACGCGTTACATTTTTTTACGCATTTTAATCGGACTTATTTTTGCACCGCGGAACGTTTCCCACTGGACGAGTTTCGGCGGACCGATTATACTGGAGCACCAACTAGCGTTCAGACAAAAACAAACCACAGTGAACAT
>JAQQZS010000010.1:8902423-8917044 GCA_030068045.1 Platyallabes tihoni | reverse complement strand
AACAAGGAATTCGCATATCACCGCAGCACATCGAGCCTCAAGTATCACCTAGGGTGATATAAAATAAGGTCAAATATACAAAGCCTCTAATTAATTAGATTATTTTTTTTAATCGAGTCCCGGCCCTAATATATGGAATTTTGGTCTAAGAAACTGATGTGGTTCTTCCAAATCCAAAATCAAAAGATTTTCTTGGTATATTTGACACTTAAGGAAGGAGCATGACTTGCTTTACCTTGGGAATTTACATATTATATAAAACATTAAATTCAAATAACCCTCAAGTATTCACACAGCGTGCATTAAAACACTGACATATGGAATTTGGACTGTTAGAAAATGTGCGTATATGAAAACGTAAGAAATATCTAAGAAAAGATATGTTAAAAAAAAAAAACACACTACACACTAGCAGCATGTGTTATAAATTTTCTCATTTCATGACGGCGCCATTATGTATTATGTTGCAACTTTTACAATTTGGCACATATGACAAAATTAAAGTTTCAAGGAGTAATTATATTTAAGTTGGTTTCAGTACATGTATAAAAAAAATTCAAATAAAAAACAAATAATGCAAAATTTGGCAAGTTCGAGATATTGTTTTTGTAGCTTGGTGTTCTTTTTCAACAACGAAATGAACTTCTCAAAAAAATGCCTTGTTTTTGCATCGAGACATACAAACACAGATTAGCTACAGTAGATAACTGTTATTATTTTTCAGCTACACGTCTATTAACATCTATTAACATTCTAACATACAACGAACGTGTATGTTAAGCTTCTGGTTGTATTTTTCCCTTCCTTCTAATAAAGTGATTGAAGTGTGTTTCAAGATATGTCGAAAGTGCGCTCCTGCGGAGAGAGAGAGAGAGACTGTACAAACGAGAATGTGTGCAATGTATATAATAATCCTTCTAACCTTGTGTAACTTCACCGTACTTCCGCCGTTTCTCTGCACTCTTACCTCAGGCATAAGTAGTGAAACCTAGAAACCTCTAGAAACCATAGAAACCTCCCAGAAAACTGATGCTACAGATTCAGTGTCGATTCAGGAAAAAGAATGATCAAGGGATAAATCTCAAGCTTGAATTTATGGTAATGATAACAGGGCCCTATTTTTGGAACCTGATGGTTACACAAAAGACATTTTTTTTTCCTGTTGTACCTGATCAGTTTGTGATAATCGCAAATGAACGCGTGCAGCAGCACTACTTAGAAAAAATACCATTTTCTTTTCACAATTGTCAAAACCCACTTTCGAAGATAGTTACCACATGCCACCTACATTAATAACATCCTCAGACGTGGCTTTGAAATGTAACTCATCCAGCTGAAACGTTACTTAAACAAAAAACATTACATAATTAATACAATGGTACAATGAAATGTTGAATTAAATGTTGAACACCATCTCAATAAGACTAACTATGCTTAATGAGATTGTGAAAACCCCACCGTACGCACTTGCTTTAAAAAAAAAATTTAAAAAACAGGACACGCAGCCACCCTTTTCATAACCGCCTGAGTTACTGTAATAAAAGTATGATGTGTTACTTTTGTCAAAAAAATAGGGTCCTGGAGGTGTGTTTGGGTGCATGTATATTACGTGTGTGCGTCTACAGCTGATGCTGATCGGTGTTAGTGAAGGTCTCAGAATCAGTCCTGCACAAGAGGAAACGAGGAGTGATGGAAGAATGTAGAAACAATAAGGGAAGGAAGGATGACATCTGTGCCAGTCTGTTCTGTATATACATGCAGTCTTCCTTCTCGACCTCAAATTGTCCTCTTGCAAGTGTGTTAACGTGTATATGTCACGTGTGTACTCATTCGCCATCGCTCTGCGCCGAGGATCTCCTCCCCATGCCTCTAAACACTTCTGCCCTCTCTGCTCCGCCACCTACCACCCTCCTTCCCATCAGTTCTCCGGGGCCTCGGTGTACACCATATCTGGGTAAAGCTGCTTCTGGGTGGGCGCGATGTCCTGACATGGGTTGTTGGCGTGAGGTTCGTTCCTCTCGTCCCCTTCGCTCTCAGTGCTGCCCTCGCTGTCCAGATGAGCCGAGGTGTGGTGAGGATACAGCGTGGTGCCAGGGAGCGGGCTCTGCAGGAGATCATCGTCTGAACTTAGGTAGTCTCCCTCTGCAGAAACTGGGCTGGCCAGACACAGGTCCTGATAGGCTCCACCACCGGAGTTTTGAAACTTGGAACGCTGACCACGTAGCTGCCTTATCTATAATAAAAAGAAGGGGGAAAAAATTGATGGATGGTTTGTAAAACAAATGGGTGAGGTTAACAGATGTGGATAACACCTGGCCTCCTCAGCAGCAGTGGCATTAATAGCCTGACTCAGTATATCTCTCTCTTGCATGGCCACACTTCTCCAACCTACCTACCTATAGTACAATGTACCAACCTGGCTATAATACAGCCTTTTAATTTTTATTTGAATTGCAAATTGTAGATGTCTTCCATTAAGCATAGCATACAAAAATACATCTACTTCTAAATTAAGTAGAACTCCATTCATTTATTTTATTAAGTGATATGGTTTCTCTTTGTGTATTCTATAATGTCCAATGACCCCTCATTTTTTTTCACATTGAAAGAAAAAAAAACAAAAAATAAGACTAATAAATTAAAGAAAGGGGAACAAATGTTTTACTGTGACAGGCTGCAAAGTCTCTAAAGATACAATTTAAAAAGTAGTTGTTTATGAAACAACATCAGCAGCAACCTCATTTCCCCTCTCATCTGTTCCAAGCATTAAGCATCACCGGCCTGATCAACTGTCATCACCTCCCCTGTTTCTCATGCCTTAGATGTTTATGCTTGAATTATTCATAGGTCACTGTGTGGCTTAACAAACAACAACAACAACAACAAAAATACTCAGGGTACAGGGACTGGACTGAAAATGAGTGGCAAAAACTTGACAAAGATGAGAGCGCAAAAAGTCCTTCAGCAAGTATTTCTCAAGACTACATTAAAAATGCAAAATATGAAGAAATTAGGGTGTGCTTAATAGTTATGCACCATACTTTATGTGTACTGTACCTTGTGTTTTTTTTATGAGTAGAATATACAGTAATTTTAAATGTTTTGAGATATTATATATATATATATATATATATGCAGTGTTCATTACAAACACGTTTTGAGTACAGTCGAGGTCAGCTTTGGAGCTCTGTGGTTGCTGCTAACAGGTTAAATTAGGTTAAGCTAACCTAGATAAATATGTGTCTGTTATTCTGCTTCCATGTGCTATCTGACGAGGTCCTCTACATACTGTCTCAAAGAGTAAATTCATAATATTACAATCTACCATTTTGTCGATTAATCCTGACCATGTGATGAATAAATAAAAAATAATAATACACTTTGTAAAGTTCTGAATGACTATTCTCAGAACAGTTTTACCAAGTGAAATTATTGGCTTGTGGTACCATGAATAAAAAATAATAATAAAATAATAAATGGGTTTGTGGAAAATTTGTTGGAATTATACACTTTCATACAGTTTGGCTCAAAATTCTGCATTTTTCCCATATAAAATTTAACATTTTTCTTTTTTCTAGACACAAGCAGTCTTGTTCTAAACTAACAAAAGCAAATCAAAGAGATCCAGACCTGAGACATCTCAACTTTTTTCTTGTTTTCTTGCTCATCTGAAATCAGTAGTTTATCGGAACTGACCCTACTATTATATCGAAACTGTTGAAGCACAAAAAGTTGAGAAATGTCCGAAGCACTGTAAAAAATGCAGCAAAGTCAGAGGCTGGAAATTTGATCGTATGCTGTAATTTAAATTTTCAAATACATTTTTGCTTATGGTTTGAGACTTTTGAGCAAACCTGTACTGTATATGTGCATTCTTTCAAACTTCAAAAGGTTCTTTGGATAATTAAGGGGTTAAGCGCCTCTATATAGACCCTTCTAGAACCAAAGTGTTCTATATTCTATATTCAAGATAAACAAGCTACAAATATGTTATAAATCTGGGTTTAAAGCCACATGTTATGTTTGTGTTCCTAATGTTACAGTTACAGGACTCAAGAATGATGCAAGCGTTATTTATTCTTCTTCTTTTGTTCTTCTTTTTATTATTATTAGAGTGGCTTTTAAATAGATATGATGGAACAAAAAACGTTCAATTAAATATTTTTTTAACATTTCCTTATCTGCAGGAGTAATGTTCTGTAATCTCCTGTGTTCAGTTCTGGTTTGCACTGGTTTGATACGCATGGTCAAATAATGCGTGTCATAAATGCGGAATTCAGGCTGCTTTGCTAATAAATCTGTGGTAATAGCAAAAATTACCAACAAACCTCTAAACAAACATGTACACAGTGGTTGAGATGAAGTGGGTCGATTTCTTTCTGGGTAACTAAAGCAAGACTGACGGGATCAAGGCTGTGGTCTAGATAATATCTTGTTTATTAATTAATGGTATCATTAACATTATCTACAGTATATAGTATACACAACTGGTTTAAAATGAGTAGATTTACATAATCAGGTTTTTGTAATATTAAATTGACTGTAATTGTATTGTTGTTGTAATGCTTAGCTTCTCAAGTGTGTATGCTGGGGATATCTGTATGCTAAGTGTGTACGTGTGTGTGAGTCTGTGGGTTTGTGTGTATTTGTGTGTGAAAAGCGTAGTCAGAGGATTTCCTTGCGTGACTGGAGTGGACCACAATTTTATGCCTCATTTCATTTCTCTTACTTTGACTCATTAATCTTCTCATGAGAAAATGATACCGGTATGGAGCAAAAAAAAAAAAAAAAAATCTCAGATATAGCGTCATGGAATTCCCAAGTAGAGCTCAGGCAATCTGAGAGTGGGGGCGGAGCAGCGGTAAACCAATGAAAAAGCTCCGTGTGATTACAATCGGTGCAGGCTCCGCCTCTCACTTCCTCACTGTGCTTTCAGTGGAAACCACAAAGCAAAAGTCAGTGCAGTACCCGCACGAAACAGGCCACCGAGATTTACCTGCACAGAGCAGCAACAAAATATCTTATAGCTTTTGAACAGCAATAGAAAGTTCTGTGACCTCTTACTGTAAATCTGAATTTAAAAATTCATGAATATGTTTAAAAATCTACTTTTGATCTATTACATTTGACTTCTCTTATTTATCATTACAGATTTTTTGAAAAATGTCCCTACACATGTATTGGATTATAAAACGCCTACATTTGTGATGACATGTCTCTCACTGTAGCTAAAACTCAGGCAGTTTCCTCATGCTTAGATATGTACTGTATGTAAACACAGGCCTTAGAGCTCTAACATAAATAACGTGACTGAAAGACCGAGACAGTGGTGTGGGGTAAAAAAAACCAACAAAAAGGAAGATGACTAGTACTAAGAGCGAGAGCAGAGCAGACAGGGAGTGACAGAGAGAGAGAGAAAAAGGAGAATGTCAACATACTCTCACACCCTCAGTCACGAAAGACTCGTCTCTGGATGAGAAAGCACTGCGCATATAAAGACGATTTTGTGTGTGTGTGTGGGGATAAAACAGCTCATCTGCATTACACACACACAGGCACACATCAAAGCTCCCCCCTGCGTGCCTCTGTGTGTATATGGCTCATTGGGTAAATGGGAGGAATGGGGTTGTGTGGTCAATCCAGTGGCTTTTGATGATATTTTACTACTCTATTTCTGAGACGCAGAGTTACCGGATTGGTTGATTTTTTTTTTTTACCTTCTGTACGCAGCTGAGAATAACCAGCGTGTTAATGCCTAGAAATGACTAACATTCTAACTGGCAACAAACTACGCTTAATAACACATCATTTGCATATCCTGTACCCATTTTTCATGGGAAAAAAACAGGCATGTGTGAACACTGCAACATCTTAAGTCCTTTTGTGGAGAAAAAAAAAAGTATCATATTTGTCGAGATTTTTTTTTGTTTGGGAAATTTTTTATTTTAATATTAGAATATAGAATAAAATATAATATTAGAAAGAGAACATAAAAAAATTATAATATAATATGAATGGTGGTGAGAACTGTATATAAATACTGTATATAATGTAGCTTAACAGACTAGATCGATTACTTTGACAACCCTATGTCCTGATTTCCTAATTTAAACAGGTTGTCTAAAAATCGACAGACTAAAACTAATTAACAGGGAAATTTATTAAGCAACTTAGGGCATAATAACTTTTTCACTTCAGTACCCTTGCTGTTGAAAAGCTTCTTTCTGTAGATAGAATAAATGTGTGTTAGGCAAAAAAAAGGTGTTATTTCTTTATTGTGCTTTTCTGTGTTTTTTTTTTTTTTATCTTTCTTTTATAGAATCGTATAACTAGCAGAATAAATGAATTAGGAAGGGGGAAATTAATTTCCCCAGTTATTAATGTTAAACCTTGTTCTATAAATGTATAAAATATACCACAAAGCTAAATATAAACTTTATCGTGTACATCTAAAGTCACTGTATGCAAATCACAAAGGGGCAAAAACTTTTCTACAGAAATGATCATATGCGCATGCCTGTTTTTTCCATACTGAATATGAAAATGCAGCGTGTGTACATACGTATGCATGTTTGTATATGTGTGTGTGTGTGTGTGTGTGTGTGTGTAAGTGAGTGTGTGTGTCACACTTGCCTCATTCTTGAGCTCAGAAATCTGTTCCCTTAATTGATCGATGTACTGTCTGGAGTCAGAATGATTCAGTTGACCCTGAATCAACCCTTCCTCTTTCTGCAAGACAATACACACCGTCAAACACACGCACACACCATATTTAGAAATATAGCAGACAAACAGTATAATGACCACACGCGCACACACACGCGCGCACACACGCGCGCACACACACGCGCGCACACACACGCGCACACACACGCGCACACACACGCGCGCACACACGTACTTGCAATTCTAGTTCAGCTATTTTTTGCCGGAGTTCAGCCATGGCTGCCATACTGTCTGCCTCCCTCAGTCGCACAGCCATCACCTCCTCTTTACTCTGAAATAAAGAGCGAGAGAGACCCACACAGAGATGAAGAGAGAGAAAGAAAGAGAAGAGTTGAGAAAGAGAGGTCATACAGCAGTCATTTATTCATTTCATGAGTTCTGTTACGTTTTTAATTTACACACACACACACACACACACACACACACACACACACACACACACTCACCTTTTCTTATACTTCCTTATACTGTCCTCCATTATGAATATATGAGTTTAACAACATACACTATGGTTTGATTGGAATACAATATAGAGACAAGTACTTTAGTATAAGCGTTAATTAATGCTATAATATCTATTCTACACTAATGCACGTATCCCAGCATTTTACAAGCGCTTGGATATGTGATCGGACTTGACAGCAGCTTCACATCACTGCTACGGAAATGACTGTGATGTACTGAGAAAACTTTCTACCTTGATGGTATTCAAGCATGACTAAAATCCTGGATAAGTGCATTAGTGTAGCAGGGGATTATATAGAGAAATAAAGGTGGTTTCAACTCTACACGACTGTATACTGGTATTCTGCACAGTCAAAGTCCCGGTTTGACACGAACGCACCTCGTAATATCAATATACCTTGATATGCCTAGTATATGCTTATTTACCCTTGAAGGATATAATCCTAGAATATTTGGCACTATTTGCGTCCCTCTACTTATCCAAACATTTTATTATGTTATTATCATTGTTATATTCACATGTGCATACCATTATGAATTGACTTTATTAAAAAGTAAAAAAAAAAAAAATGACCTAATGTCTTATTGGCATACGGATTAAATACATGAATGTACAGCACATTATATTATAATGTACATTATAATACATTATATTACTCAGATAATTTACACACATAAGTTTCAGTTGTGTTTAACAAAGAAGTTTAAAGTGCTATAGAGTGTGATCAAATAAATTCATTAAAATTCAAATCAATAAAAAAAATCAAGATAAAAGAAAAAAAAGGAAAAGCTGAATAATGATAGAATGATTTAAAAAAATAAATAAAAAATCCATCACAGCGGAAGCAAAGCGTGAAAGAGAGAGCAAAAACAAACTACGTGAATGCATACGTGTGAGATAAATAAGCATCCAGTACCTTGCAGTCTGACTCGGCCTGTTTCCTTTTCATTTCGTTGAGCTGACTCTGCAGGCTCTTGTTATGTGACAAAGCGTTCTGCAGTCTCTCCTGCAGTCCGGTGCTCTCCTGCTCGTGACGAGTTATGGCCTTGCTGTAGATCTGATTCTATACCAGACAAAACGTACATAAATAAAGCATTCACAGACACAGCATTGAGTGTTGGGAATTACATACAAAATTCTGTAAAAAATTATACAAAATGGTGCAACTGATTGATTATTTATTTATTAGGTTCTTTCTAATTATTTATATAACATATGAACTTATTTATTTTTTTAAAAAATTAATAAGTTAATTAATTTAAAAGTTTTTTTTTTTAAATATCATTGGGTATATTTACAGCCACGAACTAACAGCCTATATTTATTAATTTTAAGCATGATCATTGTAACACTGAAAGTGTACATTTTAGGCTTTCCAGTGTTGGCCTAATGTTAATATTTTGTTCTTTACATGTTATGACTTTATTCAGACTGCATTGTAATTTTCAGAGACTTTCAACAATGATGCAATGAAAGCATTAAGTCATCTAACATGGTCAAAATTAATCAGAAAAAATAAAATGCATGTAATGCTGAGACCGTCAGGTCCATAAATATTTGGACAGCAGTCTTGTTATTTGAGCTGTCTACCACAAGATACTGGAGTATAAATAATAAGAGTATAAATATAAATGATAAGAATAAATAACATGAAGTGAATACTTGGCAAATTATTTTTATAGTATTTACACCTGGGGTTTATGTGGGTTTTATATATATGAGTTCCGACACTGTTGAAAAATAAATTAATTATTGGATTCGCAGTTCATACCAAAAATTCTGGGGTGTTTTGCTCTATGATCCTTTAGCTCATACTAATGTTATGAAAAAACTGTTAAATTAACATTTCGTGGGTTGCAGAATATTTGGGTTTCCTGACAGCTGGATTTTAGGGTTCCCACACCTGCCCATTCCATCCAAATTGGGTGAATGGTGTAAGAATTAAAACACATTTAAAAATTGTCATGCAATCACTGGTGAGCTCAGGGACACGAAAAGGCCTGTAAGGCCATAGAAAACAACTTAAGAATTCTTGAGAACTTGAGATTATGAGAATTCTTTGTCTGGTAAAGAAAACTCAATTTTTAACACCTGATCAGGTTAAAACACCCTTCAGGAGGTAGACAAATCTGTGGCAAAGTCAATCTAGAGAAGTCTTTACCAGGGTTAATACAGAGGGTTTACCACAAGATGTAAACCATTGGTAAGCCTCAAAAACACGAAGACTAGGTTAGTTTGCCAAAATACCCTCTATTAAAAAAAAGTCTGTGTAGTTCTTAAACAGACTTAAACCTTCGGACTGATCAATTTAAAGGTCAACTTGTACCAGAATGATGGGTGGAGAAGAGTATTGAGAGAGAGGAAGGAAGTGATAATGACCTGTAGACATGTACGGCTGCCAGTTGAAATAGTTCCAATGTTTTTCATGGATGATGTAAGTGCTAACAAAAACAGAATAATGTATTCTGAAGTTGTAGACCAATATTATTATTATCAGCTCTGCTTCAGTAGAATTTTTCCAGTCTCATTAGATGGTGCTTCACAGCACAGATTAGACAATAACCTGAAACATGCTTTAAAAACATTAAATTTTTTTTTAGGCATAAAATATGAGAATGGAGAGGAGTGGCCAAGCTCATTCACGTGACGTGAGTCCAATCAGGCATGCATTTAAATTTCTAAAGGAAAAAAAATGAAGGGGAAAAAAACAGCAGAACATCACCAGAGAAGAAACCCAGCATCTGTCTGTAGTTTACAGACTTCAAGCAGTCATTGATCGCGATGGATTTGCAACCAAGTACTAAAATTATAGGTTAGTTTAGCATTATGTAAGTTTGTCTGACCACTTTAAGTCTGGTAGACCTTAAAACTCAGAGCATTTTAAACATTATTTCTTTTGCCGTTTTTTCCCCACTTGTATGACAAAAATAAATAAATAAATACATACATTTAAAAAAAATAATAATAATAACAACAATATTTAAAAACGAATAAGATTTTTAAAAGGTTCTACATTTTTGCGACATCATCCCCATATTCCGGTAGTGGTAATTTGCATGTTATAAAAGTAATAACTTTCATTCTACCTGACATATCTGAAAACCCAAAGGCACAGTTTGAAGTCTGAGGCCTTCCATTAACATACACCGGCAAGGCTTCCATATAAGCAATTTTTTTTAAATCGTCATTGACCTATGCTGTGTTGCATTTCACACATTTATAAAATTTGATTATATACTGCATCAAAAATGTTTGAATATTTATGGACCTGACTGTAATTAATTCGAATAAACTAATGAATAGCCAGAATCAGTAGAATATACAAAGGAGCCTGAAAAATGTACAGTAAACACACTTCAACAGGTGTTATCTATGGCGTTTTTTTTTTTTTTTAACTCTAATTGAATTGGCAGCAATGTGTAGTATTATGTTTCGACTAAAGATATCGGTAGTCGCACCATGTGACTGTCAGAAGAAAGTCCTATAGTTTGAAGTGTATACGAAGTGTGTATATGTTCTTGGGCCCCTATCTATATCTATCTATATATATATATATATATATATATATATATACACACACACAATATTCTGTATAATGTGTGTGTGTGTTTATCAGTCTGTCTGTCTAACCTGACTCTCCAGCTGCAGGTTTTTAAGTTTGACCTCTTTGACCTCAGCCTGTGTGTGAGCCTCTTTCAGTCTCATGCCCATCAGTTTGTCCTGCATTTCATTCAGGGCGTTTTTTTTCGGCGACTCTTTCCAGTGGCCACCGCGTGATGTGTAGTGCTGAGGAAAAGAGAGAGACAAAGAGAGGAAGTCATTTTTAGCAATTAACAAACAGTTTAGCACATAAGGACTGCGCGGGACCTGATTCTACTGAATTGCATGAAGTATGCTGTTATGTATTAACTGTTTTTTTTCTAAAGAAGCGTTGTGCGCGGTATGTGTGTAGAGATTTCACTAAGACGACTGACTTTGCAGTATAATCTCGAAGCTGTTTATCTGACAAATGCGTCAGTTCTAACAAAATGAAATAACTGTATATCTTTTTAGTTTCATACAAATGTTCACAACATATATAAACCAAGTCAGGAAAGAATTGCAATCTCTGAGAGTGATGCAAATTTAGTAATTGCGGTTTTAGAGCTTTAGTGCATGCTTCTGTAACATCACAGCGTATTGCAGTAATGCTTAAAAAGTTAAGCCTTCTTTTTTGTTGTTGTTGTCACAAGTACATTAGTGCACGATGTCACATATTCCAGCTCAGCAACTTGGAGTCCGTGTTCAGTACATTGGAAACAACCTGGACCCGTTCTAAGCCGTGCTACCTGCCAGCGCTGGTTGAGTTCAGTAACCGCTTCCTGCATCTCTCTGAAGGAGCGCAGCGTCTCCAGCTCCCTCAGCTTGACCTGTTTAAGCTCTTCTTGGAGCTGCGCTACGTTCATCTCGTCAGGCAGGGAGCTGCTCCTCTACACACACAAATAAACACACGTCAGTACACAGGTGTACGGTGTGATAGAACGTGACACCCGGACACAGATCCTGACCTTCTCGAGGTCCAGCACTTTGTCCTGCATCTCCTTCAGTGCTCCGAGGAGCTCTGCTTCCTGAAGGCGAGACTGCTCGAGCTGAGCCTGCAGCCCGTTCACAAACTGCTCTGTATACTAGAGAGAAGGAGGAGAGAAATGCAAAGACACTTAAAATCTCCAGGTTTTTAAGATTATCCAATAATAATTATGATTTAATTAATTAATTAAATCATAATTTCTTTCTTTATTTAATTACTTTAATTAGAGTTCCAGCAAAATCCTGTCTGTATTATTATCCTACACCCAAGACATCAGGAATACTGACTTGCGACTAGTATAAAAGAAGACAAAAAGTAACACTGAGAATTTTTCAATGCAGTAAAAGCAGAAAGCTTTAGGATATCACTTTATGCGAAGAAAAAAAAAAAGATAAAGATTAGAAAAACATTATGGCACGGCATGCATTCTGAGATGAGTGTTACGGGAGCTACTGCAGTCTTCCTGTCAGACGAACCAGTCTCGCTTTTCTCCTCTGACTTCTCTTATCAACATCACGCACACAGAACGGCTGCTCACTGGATGTTTTTTCTTCTTCTTCTTCTTCACTCCATTCACCGTAATGTGACTTGTGTGTAAATCACAGGAGATCTCAGCCGTTTCGGAACTATTCAACCCAGCTCGTCTGGCACCGACATCCATGCCACTGAAATCTGCTGTCATTAAGCGAAGCTCTCGATCCGGATGATTTTATCCGATTGTGCTGCATTGTGATCTTTTTTCACACCGACTAAAAAGTATTGGCACCTTAACCTAAAAACTAAACCTTTGCATTTTTTTTATTTATCTTTAAATGGGACCCACCTTTTTTATTATTATTATTATTATTTTTTTAATTTTGTGTGTCAGGCAAGAAACCCTACTTACAATTTCAAATTAGGTGGGTAATAAATATGCAACTATTTGTTTATTTGATCACACTTATTTCTTTCACATGCAGTCGAACATTAAGCTATGTTCAATAGAAAGTCCATTCCTAATCTCATGCAAGAATCCGCACCGCTATCCGCCCTATATGCTTTTACGGAAGTGTTCAAAGTGACACTTGCTCAACCGCCTCACCATGATCATTGTTTTATAACACATTTTGGAAACCAAACCCCTCTCTGGTTACACAGCCCTGTTCGACAACCTTAGCGCTAGTATGATCAACAACGTGTGTTTCTGTGTGAGTGTGTGTGTCGTGTGCAGGTCACACTACGCTTGCTGTAAGGTTGTGGCCTGGCGGGAAAAGCTGTGGCCTAGCGCATACGACGCGTTCTCACGGAGCTCGACTTCTCATTCTTAGCATCCCTCCATCTTTTCCACTCAGTTCACCATACTACTTTCAGTCATCTCTGTTTCTCTCACACACACACACACACAAATATATATATGCTGTGTCTCTCTTTCTGTGTAGGCCTGTCTTTACAGTGTCAAAAGTTGAGCAGTTGCACAATGTCACTGGAATAAACACTTTACTTGAAAGACGAATGCGGTAAGAGACAAACCCCCGCCCCCGGACATGAGACATCAATGAAAGTCCATATTCAATGTTTAATAAATGAGATTTGTCAGAAAAGGTTGAGTCAGTGTGTGAAGGGTACCTGACAGACCAGCATCACGCATATGCTACTATACAGATGCCATTTCATTCTAACCACCGCAACCCCCTTTGGCTCAGATTGAAAACCCACTATGAACCGATTTAGATCAAATATACACTCAACCTATGCACTCAGTAAGATTGGCCTTTAACAGAGACAAACATGATGCTTTATTCCATATGAAAACCTTAAAAATAGTATTAATGTCTTCACGTTGTCCATTTTATACCCAATACAGCATACGATACCAGACCATCGTTTTTTTTTTTTTACATACGTTACACATTTTTGCACGATATATATTTTTTTATTTTTATACTTACATTTTTTTAATATAGTATAGAGACTTCTCTGAGTGTAACTGGGTGCTCTGTTGAAAGCACCTGTTTTGTGAAGCTGTCACATTATAAGTTGATAAGTTTACTGTACGTCCAGATAGTATCTTAGTAGGTTAGTATCAACCATAAGACAAGTACATGCATGTCATGTCAAGTAAGGTGATCCAGATCAGTCCTTTCCAATAAAAACTAGATTCTTAAACTTCTAGAATTCACAAACATTTCTGAGTTCATTTATTGAATTATTTTATTTGAACTCACTACATAAAACCAAAATGTTCAATTTATCCTGTCCTTATATTATACTGTGATTACACACATACATACTGTACACAGGTGTCGTCTAAAGATGTCAGTAGTCACACCATCGTTGATGCCATCATTTGATCATGAGAAGAGAGGCGTATATTTTTCATGCACGTGTATATATACACATATACATATACACACACACATACATACACACACACATATATATACATACATACATACACATATGGATAGATAGATAGATATAGATAGCCATGTATCCTGTCCACATTAGCGAGAGACAGGGGTCAATATTTAATATATAGCACATGTAAGTGAGAATATGAGAAGGGAACGTTAGACATCACACTCAGACCATTTCTCCGATGTGCCTACACATCTCTTACAACTGCACTTACAAAGTGAGAAAACAATGGTCAAGCTGACAAACAAGCTCACGAGCACGTTTGTTCATTTTTGTAACACGTCTACTCAACACTCTCTGTAGCAAGTGAAAGGTTCAAATGTAATCACAGATTGTGGAAATGCTGTTAAGTGTGTAATCTACAGGTTTGAAAATTTACATAAACAAAAATGTCCACTGGACTAATATACAGGAAATAAAAAAAAAAAAGGGTGGGTGGCCATAAATTATATTCACAAATTTTAG
>JAQQZS010000010.1:8818957-8832747 GCA_030068045.1 Platyallabes tihoni | reverse complement strand
TTGAGGGGGGAGGGGGCCCTCGCGAACGTTTGGCCCAGGGGCCCACACAACCCATAATCCGTCCGTGGATATAACACTCGTAGATGAGCATTAGCGACTCTGAAGCCAAACTAACACGGACATTTTATATCTCTTAACTTACCGAGTACTGAAGCGCCCCCACACCTTAACAGTTAAACACTTCGGGGTTATCTCGAAGTTTCGTTAGCTGAGCGCTCGCGCAGCCGTGTGTGCTGGTGTGGAGCAGAACGCTGTTGCTGGGCAACAGTCAGGGCAAAGTGGGGGAAAAGATAGATAAGGTTATGAATGTTTAGCTCACTAACTCCTGTACAGTGTACCTAACACCAGCTAATCTCACCTCAGTAATATCATGGTTCCTCAGTGTATCGATTAGCGGAAACACACCTGCCTCACGTGTATAACATTAACTGTCTAAAATACCTGTATGCTATCTACAACATAACTGATAAAAATGTGAATAAATACTCAATAAATAGTCGCCATAATAATAAAGAGTCCACAAAACGGCGCCATCTTCACCTCTTTAGTGTAGTTTGATAGCGTCAGTCCGGTAGGGGGGATGCAATCACGTGATTGCATCTTAATTAAGGTAAATTGCTGAATAAGGTAAATAAGGTTAATAAACTCTTTTTTTTTATTTTTTACATTTATTCAGTTTGGGTCTCCAAAGTATTCAAGAACACAATGTTACCTGTTGTCTCAACAAATACCACTGTAAGAAGTAGGGCCAACAATACAGTATTAATTAATTCAACATTTATCTAGTTGGATTTTTTACAGTGTAGTTAGTTTTGTTAATTGATTTGTTAATTTACGTGGTAGCCTACTTGACTTGACTGGACTTGACTAGAGAACATTCTGCACATACTGTTATTATCTAAGGTCAGAATTCAAACCAGAGACCCTGCAACATCTGCAACCAACAACACTACTAGTTGTTTCACTGTGTCATATTTAACTACTGTATTACAGTTTTTGTTTTTTTCTGCTTATAGCTTATAATATGCTTATGCGTGAGAAAATGTAAAGAGAAAATGTAAATGAGAGAAAAAAAATTACTTCTATGTATGCTAGACCGCAAAGACCTCTCTTCTTTTTTAAAAAAATTAGTTTTGGATTTTTTCCCCAGATTTTCTCCCTATTTTTAGTCATGTCCAAATCCTCCCCGTCACTAGGAGCTCCCACATTAAGCTACTACACCTAAGGCGGGAGGGCCGAAGACTGTCACATGATTCCTCCGAACCATGTGATGTCGCTGGCCGCTTTTTTTCGAACTACTCGCTCACGCACCATAACGTGAGGTCAGCAATATCCACTCCTTCCGCTTGCGTGAGCTCACAGACACCCCTGGTTGGCTGTAGAGCCGCGATTAATGTGGGAGCACTAAATACCTCTCATCCCACCCCTGACAGAGCTCAGCCAATCCGGCTGTGAGAGGCTACAGCATCACCAGGGGATCGAAAAGTCTTCTCTTCTGATGCCTAATGGTATCATGGAAAAGTAAGTTGTCCAAAGGCAATATTAGACATTGTGGTGTCCTGCACACCCCTGCAAATGCTTATTTTTCATATGAAAAGTAAAAAAAACAAAAAAAGCATGACATAATAGTAAACACCATCTTAGTACAAGCATTAAAAAATTAGACATTTACATATACTGTACTATTCATGAACACAATGTATGACATTACATAGGTGTTATCAATTCTTGCTCCAGGACAAATATTGCCCAGTGGAGTAACACAATAAGGCAACTTAAAACTACTACTGTAACTGCATACGATAAGTTGACATTTCAGCAATGATGATGCTGACAGCAAAACACATTTTGTTAAAATTCATTTTATTATGTAAAATGTTCTTCTGCAAAAGAATGACATACAATTAAATCAATCCACAAAAGATTCTAGAGCAAAAAATTTATTATGAAATCTAATGTTAAAAAATTACTGTATCCCAATGGATTCTTATTCATTAAATAGGGAGATGTTGTGAAACTGCATTGTTTGTCTTTGCATATGGACTTGAACAGGTATACAATCTTAGTGTATTCTCTCTACCATTTCAGAATATCACAGTAGTTAATCAGACGTTACTCGTCTTTTATCAGTTATTCATCACTGAACTTGGGTAATTTGTCACCGGGAACAACAACGTGGTCAACTCCACCTTCAGTAATCACCACCAAATGAGCGATGCCCCCACTCACGTTATCTCTGCCAATAGCTAACGCCAAAGCTGGAAAGGAGGAAGAAAGGGAGAGCGGGAGGGAGAGAGAGAGAGAGACCAACATTCAGTAAGTGTATTAACCATAGGGTAAGTTAGCAACATAATTATGGGCAAGAGCTTGTGCAACACATTTACTATATAATTAACTTGTATTAGATATAATTCTGTTAGTCAACAATTTTTGAAATCAGAGAATAAGTTTTTGACAACATTAGCTTTATATACTACCAGTCAAATGACTTATTTTCACTTTTATCTTCTACCATTTTTGGACTAATAATGAAGACACTAAATTGGACTCACTACATAAAGGGGGAGAATAGCATGTCATTAAGTATGAAACTGAACCTAGTATGTAGCTCTAATTATTTTTCTTTTATTTTTCTGTAATGCTGGTTAGCCCCTTAAAATTCCAAGCTTGCTGGTGCATCTAGCCTGCCACCTTCCTCACTCTCACATCTGCATAAGTTTCCCCATTAGTTTCATAGTAGTTACTTAATAATATGCTTTAAATAGGCCTATGGGATTTAAATGGGCTTAATACCATTTTTGACGAACTGAATGCACTCCTCTCGGCTCATATCTGGTTTGAACTTAGCGTCCATGTAGCCGTAGATATACGTGCTACCAGAACCTCCAATGGTAAAGGGTTGACTAATCAGCATACCTCCCATAGATACTGTGTACACCTAAAACACACACAAACACAAAAAGAAAACATATAAAGGTGGCTATAGACATAAATTTAACAGCATATTAACATGTGTTACTTATTGACAATGCTGTCTCTAATTGTATGATTTACGCTAGAAGTCATTTGCACTTTTCAGTCAGGTCTATAACTACACAGGCTCCATCTGATCCATATTAATTAGTGTCATCTATGACTATGACTATATATTATGAACCTCTTTTATACCTGTGGCCCATTTTTCTTGTCCCAACCTGCTGTGATGAAACCAGCCTCTAGATCTTCTCTATTATTGTAGCACAGCTCTTTTAGTACAGTGGCTGCAGCTTTCACCAAAGGAGGAGATTCCATCTGTATACTAGATAGAGAAGGCATTGGGGGACAAAATAGGAGGAGGTTTGATAGATAACTCTTGGATATGAGCAATGCTGCTAAACAAAACTTCTGTTGGATAATAGAAGTATCCTTACTTATTGATTTAATTAGACATACAAATGGTAACAAGGAATCCAAAGAGAAAGATATAACATAAAATGAGCAAAGTGGAAAATACAGTGACGAGGAAAAAACACCAAATCATTGGGATGAACTAATAAAATGAAATAGAATAAATCTAAAAGAAAGTTACAAAAGTATATATATATATATATATATATATATATAAACTACCTGTGGAAAGACAGCTGGAACTTGGCCACTCTTGTGACATGTTGTGCATCTGCCAATGAACCAGCAATGCAGCAAAATATCCGATCATGAACCTGAATCAGCTTGTTAATGACCTTAGATGACACATATGACCTATAAATTACAATAAATAATAAAAAATGAAACTCAACATAACAAAAGAAAATACAACATAACTAAAGGGTCAGGAAATAATCAAACACCCTTTAACTAAAGCATGTACAATATTAGAAAAATACTGATTAAATATTTTAATAATTTATACTTACCCACCAATTGAGGCCCTGGAATCTGAACCAATAATAACACCTCCATTGTACTTTACTGCAACTATGGTAGTCTGTCAAAAGAAAGTGTCATGTTAACTTTTTGACATACTGTATATTTAAAATTTCTAGTAACCATGACATCCTCTACAGTACACTGGAATCAGTATTAATACATTTTCTGTGTTAACATTAATTGTATTGTCACAGATGTGTGCATTCTAGGCCTGGTCTTGAAAATTGCACTCAACCCCCTTAATATTTGGTCTTGCCTCAATTCTAAACCATTTACTGTATTTAGGTCATCCCAACCCTATAGGGACTACTAATTTAATAGAGGATCGTTTTTAATACACAAGTGATTCTAACAATTTTGTTTTGTATGGAGATCGCAAAACTGTTTTTGGTGTACTGGTGCTACTGGTGGTGCACTTACTGGCCACTTGTTGAATCACATTTGAGATGTATAAATAGAAAATTGCCAATTGTCTTGCATGCACAATTGTGTTCACCCTCTAGTATTCATCAATACCACTTTCTTACCACTGGATATGTTTTTAGTGGACTATGGTCAACTCAGCCTTAACAGTGAAGGGTTTATAAACCCAGTAATGCTACACCACCCTTACCAACATAATGCACACTATCATGTGGATGATTTGCTGTGTTTATGGTATAATTTCCAAACATTATCTGGTCAGCAATGGTTGCTAGTCTCTTTAAACCAAATGACTAAAAAAAAGCAGGGCTAACAAACCATGCAATTGAACTCTAATGTAGAAGGAGTGTTTAAGTCAAATCAGGACTTGTGATGAAATTTCTCATAAATGAAGAAATTGAAGGTGGAAAATCCTTAAAACATTTGAATGGTGTAACTTGTTTCCAACTTGCCAACTTGTTTACAGTTCCTACTGTCTGTAGGAACTGTACACACAGTCATTCACGAACACCACTTGCACATTACAAGAGCTCAGCTGGGAATTATTGCCACATCCCTCATATAGTCCTGACCTCACTCAAAGTGATTTCCATATGTTTGGCCCATCAAAGGAGGTTCCTGGCAGGCCAGTGTTTTAGATGTGAAGCAGGCAGTCCGATCACGGTTCCCGTGTATTGAGAAAACTTTGCTGGTATTCAAGCATTAGTGAAACAGTAAGTGCATTGCAAACAGCAAGGAATTATATAAGAAAATAACAGGAGTTTTTAACTTTGTTCTGTTATTCTCCACAATCAAAAGTCCTGATTCGACTTGAGCACCCGTTTTACTTTATAAAGTTGTCATTCAGTGTATTTGGTAAAAAAAAATAGCACACCAGCAATATATTGAGCATACAGTATATGGGCTATTTTGTATAAAGTGCTCTTGACATTACTATTATTTTGTATCACTGCATAACAGGTAAACCCATCATGGTGGTGCAGGCATGTAGGAGTGCGTGCATAATGGGCGTGCATATGTCCAAATCGGGGTGTATTTCGTATAGGATTTGGAGCCAGTATAGAGCTGTGAGCAGGATGAAGTGGTATCCTGGAGATGACTTAATGAATGAATGAATGAATGAATGAATTCCACGCACTCTTGCTAAAAGTGTACATTTCTTTTTAACAAGTAAATGCACTTTTCCTGACAGAGAGAGAGGAAGAGAGAGAGAGATCGCCATTATTTCTCTTGATGAAAGTGAAAGTAACCAAAGACAACGAAAACAAGCATTTCGTTTGAAAAAGCTTTTGAAATATTTCCGTTTGAAAAAGCATTTAAACATCAAACGAGCCTATAAACAAGATACAATCTAAACAATATGTATATTCATGGTCAGTTTCTGCTTTGATTGTCCGAGCTTCTCTTAAGTCCACCTGTCTGTAGACATAAACGAGCCTCTATCACAAATATATGATAATGATATTGTAAGATGTACTTACGCCTGTGCTGACACCTTTATTCTGGGATTTTGGTGGGTTCATAGTTACACAGAAGAGACAGTTTGAGATGATTAGCTTCAGGAAACTAGTCCAAGCAAAGTCCCGGGGTCGCGCGATCACACGCACACAGGCTCACTGCGCCATCTCTGGCCAAGAGAGTGTAATTACAGTCAAACCATCCTCCATATGAACACATGAAGCTACAAAGATTTCTTTGGAAATGTCGCACGTCCTTGGAATACTTCTATCAGATGTTAATATCAAGAATTCGACAAGGTATGGTAATTTTTTTCTTCCTTTAACAGTATTAATGTTTGACAAAAGCAAGCTTTTGAGCATCAAAACTCATCAGAAATTGCTGCTGCTAAATATAAAATCAGAAATAAATAAATATTTTAAGAAATAAAGTGTTTTAGGTGTTTTAGAATGCTCTGGGTAAGAAGCTGGGGGGAAACGCAAGACAAACAAACCTGTTAAGACTGGCACAATATTTGCAGCATTGATGTTTCAAGTGAACTGAGGAAAAGTGTGCAAATAATCTGACTTGATACAAGATCAAAAGCACAAGGGCTACCTCCAGTGAAATAGTTGAATGAAGGATTAGGCTAAGACATCATAAGTGATCCTAATTTAGGCAACAAGTATAAACCTGTGTGAGATCACTAGAGAAGGGGTTGTTTACAGCAGACAAGGGAGAATGTGTAACTTTTTTGTGTTAAAAAAAATAAAACACTAAAACTGACCATGGACAGGCTACATGGACATGTCATTTGTTTAACGCTGTAAACAGCTAAACCCAGATTTTTTTTAAATGATATTTTCAGGAAAGTACTGCACATAGCTGCAGTTTCAATATTGGATACCTACAGTTTGGCCATGATCATGCAATTTAGAGAATAAAACCAGCCAATTATCAGTTATAACAAGGCTTGGAAATTTCCCTATGTTTGTTTTATTATTATTAGTGAGTCTTATGGTTGGTAAGGATTATTGAATAATAAAAAAAACATAAACAATTAAAATAATGATACAAATAATAATAACAGTTCTTCTTCTTCTTCTTATTATTATTCATTATTATTCATTCATTCATTCATCTTCTATACCGCTTTATCCTCTATTCAGGGTCGCGGGGACCTGGAGCCTATCCCAGGAAACCTGGACAGGGTGCCAATCCATCGCAGGACACACATGCACACACTGCAGACAATTTAATTAATCTAATTAGCTTGATCTGCCAGTCTTTGGACTGTGGAAGAAAACCAGAGTACGTGGAGGAATCTCACCAAGCATGGAAAGAACATGCAAACTCCACGTATGCAGACCCAGGGCAGGAATTGAACCCTTGACCCTGAAGGTGTGTGGCCACTGTGCTAACCACTAAGTCACCGTGCCACACTAATAATAATAATAATAATATGAATAATAATATGAATATGAATACATTGGATTATAGATTTATATTCAGTCAAAGAGGTTTAAATATTTGTTTTGTAAATTCCAAATTCAAGATCCTCTATCACAACCAGTGTTTCCATTGTGATCCTGTAATGGATTGGAACCCACTCAAGAGTGTCCTCTGTCTGGTGCCTTGAGTTTCCTGGTATAGGCTCCTGGCTTCTAAAAGATAAAAGGTATCGAAAATAAGTAAATAAATGAAGAATCAATGCAATATGAATCCCTATTGCTTTAGGCAATTTTAAGTGCCTAGTGCACCTGATTTGTAAAGCTGAGCTCAGGCTTGAACCAGTGACCCTGAAGCTGTCAACGTTTGCACCTATTATTATTATTATTATTATTATATGAAATTATAATGTGTTTTCTCTCTTTATTTACGAAATCTGTCTAAACAATATAACACCACATTGTAATTTATGGCGCGTCCACGTGTGAAGTAAAAGGAGTCAGAGCGCCACCTGCAGTCAGGAAGTTTCTCCTGAATACTGGTGATGTGATCAGACGAGCCGCTCTCACAGGACAGCCGAGCGCCGAACCCGGCAGGTAGGAGAGGAGGTTTTCCTATTAGATCCTCATTTTTTGGCATTTTCATTTACGAAATACACATAATTGGGTGAGGGTGTGTAAACATTAGACATTTCTATGTGTTTTTTCAATAAGTGCGGTAAAACAGCCAAGTCATAAGCGAAAGTAAAATACAGAAGCATCGTTTGAGCTTTCGGTTTCGAGAGTGTAAGTGGAAGGTTTTTTGTTCAGACATATTCTCATATCACATTTCATAAACTGTGTTTTTTTTTTCTTTTTCTTCTTTTAGGAATTTCTTGTTTGTTTTTCTTGATTATTCATCGTGATAAACAGACATGGCCCTTCAGGCAGTGAGCGGATCCTCGGCTCAGTTCGGCTTAAACAGGACGCAGTTTGTTGATCGACCGAATCACTACAGCTTTGGGACAAAATCTCAAGAATTTGCTCTACCAGTTGGGGTTGATGTAAGCACTGTTTTTTTTTTTTTTTTTAAACTTTTCTTTCTTTGTCAAATCAACTCCAGTAAACGCAGTGAATGTGGGAGGTACCAGTGCCTATAATGTCTTCCGTAATCAGTCAAGTCATCCTGATTAATGTGCTCATTTATTTCTATAACTAACATTATGACCACCTGCTTAATATTAGGTAGGTCCCCCGTTTTGCCACCAAAACAATAATAACATGTGTGTTCTGACACCTTTCTAAGGAAACAGTTTGGATTGGACTACACAGACCAGCTTCCCCATGTGCATCAGTGAGCCTTTGCACCCGTTCACCGATTTTCTTTCCTTGGACCACTTTTGATATGTCTTGACCAGACTGGGAACATCCCACAAGACCTTCAGTTTTGGAGTTGCTCTGACCCAGTCGTCTAGCCGTCACAATTTGGTCCTTTTCACAGTAGCTATAGTTACAATATCTCGTGCCAATGGCACCTGGAAGTGGGTGGGTATATTATGCAGCAAGTGAACGTTTTGTCTCTGAAGTTGATGTGTTGGAAACAGAAAGAATGGGCAAGCGTGAGGATTTGAGAACCAAATTGTCTGGGTCAGAGAAACTCCAAAACTGCAGCTCTAGTGGGATGTTTCTGGTCTACAGTGGTGAGAACCAACCAAAAGTGGTGTAAGGAATTAAAACCAGTAAGCCGGCAAAAGGATGATGGACAGCCAGGGCTCACTGATGCACATGGGGAGTGAAGGCTGGTCATCCAGTAGAAGAGCTACTGTTGCTCTAGTTGCTGAAAAGATTAATGATGGTTTCCATAGAAAGGTGTCAGAACACCAATGTCTTTGCTCTTTTGGTGGCCTACTCACTATTACGTAGGTGGTTATAATGTTATGGTTGATCAGTGTATATTTCACCCAGCAACAGCAGACCTGCTTTTTTTTCTAATGATGTTTAAATCAATCACTCATGACTTGCTGTCGAATACAAAACCTTGTGTTTTATATACAGTATAGAAGACGTAGTATATAAGACACCAGTAAGCATTTGCTTATAGACAAGCCTTCATCACATCACTCATTACATACTGAATACAGATAAACCCTCAATAACTCCAGTGTAATGTTCTTGTCAATGTGCTTCTTCACGTTTCAGCCGTCAACCTTTCTGAAATCGTGCAGTTGTGATGATGGGATATCGATAGATTTGAACCATGGCACCACAACACTGGCTTTTAAGTTCCGCCATGGCGTCATTGTAGCTGTCGACTCCAGGGCCTCAGCTGGACGCTATATTTGTAAGCATGCTCACATCTCATCAACATCAACAGTGCTCAGAGTGGTGCATCGTATTATATCATAATCTTAAATATTCTTTTGTAACCTTATTTTCCACATGTTTTTGTGATTATTAGCGTCAAAGGAGGCGAATAAAGTGATCGAGATCAACCCTTACCTGCTGGGCACCATGTCTGGCAGTGCAGCAGACTGTCAGTACTGGGAGAGACTTTTGGCTAAGGAGTGCAGGTCTGTCTGAGCAAAATCTGAAGTTGTGGAATGAATACCTGATAGGATAATGTTACCGTTCTGTGTACATAAAGTGCATTAAATATGCCTAAGCATAGCTGCCACACATTGTTTCCTTTATTATTGTAGAGTGTGCATGTGTGTTTTATGTATGTCCTCAGGCTTTATCAGCTCCGTAACCAGCAGAGGATCTCAGTGTCTGCAGCTTCCAAGCTGCTGTCCAACATGATGCTTGGCTATAGAGGCATGGGTTTGTCCATGGGTAGCATGATCTGTGGCTGGGACAAGAAGGTACAAGAATAGTTTTCTCTGAATATTTTCAAAAACTTAATGGCTCACAAAAGCAATTTTTTTGTGTTATGAAGTACCAAAAAAATAACTCAAATAATAATAATAATAATAATAATAGGACCTAATGCTTACCCAAAGAAGGGAGAGCTGTATAATGGACACACAAAAAAAGTTTAATATTTAATGAAAAAAAAGAAAAAAAAGTTTAATATTTAATGATAAACTTTTCAGCTTAACAAACTAATAAATGGTGCACAGTCACAGTCAGAAAAAGTACAAAATTCCACTTGTGCTCCTTGAGGGCAAACTTAAAATAAACATGAAAAAATTATGTATTTTAAATGTAATATGAAAAATCTATAATACCTGCATACCTAATGTTTCCGATAGCAGTAATCCAGAGTTTATCAGTATATGATAGTGTAACACTCTTGTATGAAAACTTTGTGGCTTGAGTGTAGATTGTTGTGGTGAAATGTTTGAAGATGTCACAAGTCATGTATTTGTATAATTGTTAATTTGAGGGTCTGTTTTTGGTTTAGAATTTATTCACACATTTTATATTATTTAGGGAAACTAAAATGCTAAAAAGGCTACAATTGAAAAATTCATTAAAAAAATACCTTAGCTTTTGAAAAAAATACAAACAGCTTCCACAAATACCGAGATTATTGCTTCTTCTACTTTTAAGTTTATGGTGAATTTGTACAAAAAAACAAGCTAAAAAAAGATCATAGCTTTGTACAAGCAAAAGGTAACCTTTGGCTCTGAAAGATGAAGCTAACGCGGAAGTGCCAAAACATGCAGTTCCTCAAATGTCCACTAGAAGCTGGCTCCAAAAGTGAATCAATCCCATTGAGTCCCATGTTAAAGTGCCCACTTTGTAATAGAAATAAACATACAAAAAACTGACACAAAAAAAGTTTAAATAGTTAGAATTTCCATTCATGACAAATGTATGAGGGTGAATTTTTATGTAACTCATCAGTTAAAATTATACCAATCCATATTATACAGTCATCACATTACACAGCATTTCATTGTAGATTTAAATACATCAAAACCTGTAAGAGATAAACATATAATCTCAATAAACTGTAAAACAGTCAGTCTTGTTGCTTTATATATGCTTAATCCTTACAAGAATTAAGTGTAGCGGTGACTTGGAAAATTCAACCATTGGAGTTAGCCCAATCCTCACAGCTGAGTTGTAGGTTATTTTGGATAAAAGCATCAGTCCAAAGATCCTAACATAAGATTAACAAATTTCCATCTATATGCTTAAGCACCTGAAAGAGTGATTCCATATACTTTAAAAGAATGTTTTCATTTTGTTGGTTTCATAGAAACCTGATATATTTACCCATCATAAATATTACCATTGTGTAGAAGAAACGTTACCATAAGTCCCATTTGTTTGTTTTGTTTTCTGTTAACTTACAAACGCTTCTGTCTGATGTACGTTCAGGGTCCTGGTCTGTATTACGTAGATGACAATGGAACACGTCTCTCAGGGCAAATGTTTTCCACTGGCTGTGGGAACAGCTATGCATACGGTGTGATAGACAGCGGCTACCGTGAGGACATGTCAGTGGAAGAGGCGTACGAGCTCGGACGCCGCGGCATTGCTCACGCCACACACAGAGATGCCTACTCTGGAGGAGTCGTGAATCGTAAGTGATATTCATCCATTACATACTGACTTAAAACTGTTTTTGTAATAAGGATATAACCATTTTTTATGTGTATTGGTTAAAATACTAGTTACTGATATTATAGAGTTAATACTATTTTGTAAAGTAAAATGACCATTATGTGTTATACATTATTGATGCTGAATGCTGAGACTATGTCTTGGTGTTCTTTTATTTTTTTCTTAGTCTATCACATGAAGGAGGATGGTTGGATTAAGGTCTGCAAGGAGGATGTGTCCGAGCTAATCCACAAGTACAGAAAAGGAATGTTCTGAACCCTTTTATGCTCGCACACTAACCCTGTATCTGACATGATTCATTGATGAAAATAAAAATGCTGTTTAAAACATAATGGCATGTCCTCTTAGACTAAGAGTGATTTTGTAGCTGTGTTGGTTTTTTAAATAAGTTTTTAGGGGTGTCTTTACAGAATACAGAGATTACAAAAGATTACAGAATATTATCTTAATACTGTATTATGGTAAATGCAGATTGTCTGGCTGACAATGTTCAATAAAAAACACATTGTTATTTCTGCCTCCTTTTACCTCATGCTATTTCAAATCACTTCCAATACAGACGTGCTTTGGAATGAAAAATGTAGCAATTAATTTATCATTCATTGGAACATGTTATTGTATAATTGCATGGGCAAAGTCTGTACGGATACAAAGCCCCACATTGGCTCTTTACAGACATAGCAATCTTAGGTACATAATAGAAATCATGATAAACAGGGAAAAGGGACTAAATGAGATTGGTTCTTGAACCAGTTCTTGAACCAAGAACTGGCCTGTTCAATTAATCAATTAATATCTTACCATTCCATCCCCTTTCTTATTTCAATTTTAGTAAAATCTACACAATTTGTCACCAATCAAGATTTCTGTTTTTAAAAGGCTAAACATTGTATAACATTCATATACTGTACCAACATTAATTCTTCTAATACAACCTGAAATACTGCTGGTGTTACAAGTGGATTTTGTTCTAAAGTTTCTGGAGGGTAAGAATGTGAGTTCAGTTTCAAAACAACTAAAATTTATTTGTACAATGAGCTCAAGAAAAATTCTAAACCATCCATATTTCATGGTTTGGTGGCACTAAGCATAATTACTGCATTACTCGTAGTTCTGGAATGAGTCCACAAGTGTTTTTGATTACTGTGCAACAATGCAACAATGATTAGGTAGGTGGTACATGTCAATAACATCCACATGAATGTGAGGACGCAAAGTTTTCCAGCAGAACATTGCCCAGAGCATCACACTGCCTTCGCCAGGTTTCCCCTTTCCCATAGTGCATCCTGGTACCTTAAGCATGGGCACTTGCACTGGTAACTTGCAAGGATACAAAGCCCCACATGCAGCAAACTGTGATGCACTGTGTATTTGACACTTTCATATAATAGCCAGCATTGCCTTTTCAGCAGTTTGTGCTAAAGTTACTCTTCTGTGGCTTTGGACCACACAGGCTAGGTTTAAATCAGAGATTAGCACCAGTGACCATTGGGGGCCCATGACTCTGTTGCTGTTTTACGGTTTGTCCTTTTTCGGACTACTTTTGGTAGGTACTAACCACTACATAAAAGGAACAACACCAAGACCTGCTGTTTTGGAGATGCTCTTATACAGTCGTCTTGACATCATAATTTGGCTCTTGGCAAAGTCGCTCAGGTCCTTGTCCTTACCCTTTATTCCTGCATCAATCACATCAAGTTCAAACTCTTTGAAAGTACAAAACTAATGCATTGAAGAAACAAGTGACTGATCTCACGTCTCTCTGTCTTGTCTAGGTGTGTAGCAACATGTTGTTGCAGATTTCATAATAGCAATAAATGCAATATACAGAATACAGTATTATATAATTTAAACTGGTCACCATTTTATTTTTTACTTTTATTTTGACATTATTTTGAAATAATTTTATGCTTTTTTACTTATACTTATTCACTTATTACACTTTATACACTACCGTTCAAAAGTTTGGGGTCACTTGCAAATTTCTTTGTTTTTGTTTAGTGATTTATTTTCTACATT
>JAQQZS010000010.1:8776106-8789128 GCA_030068045.1 Platyallabes tihoni | reverse complement strand
CGGGGAGAACATGCAAACTCCATGCACACAGAGACGGGAATCGAACCCGGACCCTGGAGGTGCAAGGCGACAGTGCTCACCACTACTATATATAATATATGGCGATCTCTCCACAAGTATCAACCCAGGAAGATAAGGTAACTCAATACCTGATAAATATGTGAAATACAGTTTCTTATGAAAGTAAATGATTTTGCAGCATGGTCATAATTTAGTTCATGGAACTTTAAGTCTATACTAGTGCACACTTCCTCTCTTAAGCACCTACAGTAGCAGCGATTATAGACTGAGAATTCACATTCTGATAATAAACCTTCTAAAATAAAAACATGTTGAGAAATATAAACATTATAATGCTTTTTCATCCAGCAAATATCATTCCATACTGATTGCTATTTCAAATAAAAAATTAAGCGTCATTAAACACAGCTGAGATAAGAGACGTTGAGAAATATTCAAGTATGCCTTTGTGCTTTTAATTCACAGTCAGTGAGCCAAGGCTGTGGCCTGAGTATGAGTATTGCTGCTACTTTCTAATAACTATCCCCACAGCCTTTCCCCCCCACTCTTCCTTAAAACATGCGATTATGATAAAGGTTAAATAAGATAATAGTAATATTAATCTTGATTAATGAGTGTGTTACATGCAACAGATTAAAAGGTCAAAACTAGACATTTATGATTACGCGTGGTAGATAACCAATGTAAATCATTAATCAGCTAGCTACACATTCATAAGCAAAGTTGATTTAATCAAGTAAACTTTAAACGTAAGAAATTAAACAATTAAAAACAAGCATGCTATTTTTACATGGCTTTGAAAACTGTTACAGATCATTACATTAATTTTGTAACATTAAAAAACTTGACTTACGAAGATGACACCATTGAAGAAGAACATCATTATTTTCAGAAATCCAGAGCAGCACATCTTGACTTTGTTTGTTGGTCCTGAAAAAAAGGGATAAACTTTTTTTTTTACATAAGGAAAATGCGAAGCACAGCGCACACGCTCTGGGTATCTATTGTTGTTTTGTACTTTCTGGAGGTCACTAGGTTGTCACTAGAAGGAGTCTGATGCTGAAAACTATAAAAGATCTGCTGCTTTTTGTTTCCTGTCTGTGATGTGGCTGCACAGAACAGCTCAGTATCATTTTAGAGCTCTGCTTCCTTTGAATCACACCTTTTTTTGTTAAAGCTGTAAAAAAAAAAACAATGAGTGTGAAGTACAATGAGAGTTTTTGTTAACTCAGCCAGACGTAATGGCTGAGGAAAGAGTAAAATATTAACCCTGTGCCTCATGTAAAGTGTTATAGACCCTTGTGTGGTTAAAGTAAAACCTTTCCTTTCTGTACTCTGCCAGTAAAATCAAGTTAACATGAGATTAGCAGTGAAATAAGGAAAACTACTTTTTTTAAAGGGTTCAAATGGCTTGAGTTTCGGGTATTGAAGAATTCATTATTTACTCTTAGATTGTAATTGTGTTGTAAATGAGTGTTTTACTAAAGGTGAGTGTACTTGTTTGGTGAAGGAGCGACTACAGTTCTGTAAATTACTGTGAATCTAGATTATATAGTGTAGTGCCTAGTGCAGAGTGTTCAAAAACCTTTAGCAGTGTACACATACTGACTCTTTATTAGGAACACCTGTACACCTTGTCCTTAATGTGATTATACAGTACAATCGACAAAAAAAAAGTTTCCGTTATATTTACTATTAAATATCACAATTGGAAAAAATGTGATTGGGGACTGAATTGTCTTGGGACCAAATTTCAGTTTTATTTTTACTTGTTTCTATGAAATGAATCACAAGACACTTGCGTGTTTCTTCAAGCTAAAACTTTATGATATGTCGACCATGAAAATGGGAAACCTCCAGTGAAAAGTGTATGTGGTTCATACTTTTGTTTTGTCTATGACTACAGGGCAAAAAAAAAAAAAAAAAAAAACAATGCTTAGATTTGACTTTGTTGCCATTGTCAAGTAACGCCCCTGCCTCTTTATTAAACCGATAATGAATCACTGATTACATTAGTAGTGGGTCCAATAACTGTTTTGTTTTTCCTTTTTTTAATGTTAAATTTATCGTGAATTTCAGTGACTGCTTTCGAGACTGTTAGTCTGAATCTTTATCTTTAGCTTATCACAAGCGCTGATAAGAGACATGAGCTCAGTAGCACATGACCAGGCCACGTACATCATTAAACCTACACCTCTACGGCTCATATTGTAGCCGTCATATTGATCTAAGATATAAAGATCAGATTTATAATTTATATAAGGGTTTTTAAACGAAATCCTGTTCTCATCTCTACTGCTTTCCTCTGACAGCGATCCTGATGTTCTAACACAGATGTGTTTTGTTTATTTGTTTTCTGGGTTTTATGGTTTTAGAGCTCCTGATTGCTCATACTGCTGTGTCACCTACAGATTCCGTATAGCCATAAAAGCCAGTCGGACTTTGAGACTATTTGCCAATATGAGAAAAACTACATTTGAGAGTCTGTTCCGGGCAAAAGCAACTAACTGTACCGTTCTATTTGTTCTTTCTGATCATAAAATAAATTGATGAGAGCAACATAAAGTACACACTCCACAGAGCGCTGGGAGACACTTTGCCGTGTTTCTATGTCAAACCTCTATGAATCTGATCTTTATTTGACATGCAGGTCTTGAAAGGCGGTAACTGAATATGTCCTCTAAACTCGCTGGCTCAATGCAAGTACGCTGAAAATGACTAAATGACATGCAAACTAAAGAATAGGAAAATAATGCAATACTTTTAGAAGACAAAGGAGGCTATCCCACATTACTAGATTTGATCCAAAACCAGTGTGATCTTGAGACTGTAGAAAATCCAAGGTCTTGGATTTATTGTTAGGAAGTTTGGAATGTAATAACCAAATTAAAAACATTGTAGCAGTGCATTAGTTATTTGTAGATGGATCTTAGCAGTTCTTTCTTTGTCCAAAAATATGCCAAATTCCCACAATTTGCTCTTATTTGATAACGAATCTTCCTGAACTGTTACAATTTCAACTCATAATTAGTTAAGAAATGACACTGTTCAGTTCTAGCATTTCACATTGACATGTGATGCACTACATATTATGACTGAATGCGTTATTTCCAACAAAAATGTAGTGCCTTTAAATAGGGAGGATAAAGCGATTTGAGAGTAGAATCTTCACTAAATGCTTGTTTTTTATATAATTTGGTTTAAAATGTTATTAAGAAAGATGTTCATAAGAAGTTATGCAAAAAACAGGTTCTTGTTAACAGGTTAGCTGGCAAGACGTGGGTGAAGATCTCTGAAAATGGATTGCCTTTGACAGTACATGGTCCATGACCAAAAGAATTACATACTGTAACAGGTCTTGACTAATTGCAAAGTGTACAAGAGAAATAGTAGCAGTTCTTAACACGTCTTGACAATTCTTAGCAAAATTTGACAGTTTGCAAGGGATGGGTCGAAGTGAAGGTACAATTTAGGTAATGCAGGACATTTTTTGGCCAATGTGTAGCCAGTTCATGGGTGATTTAAAGCATGTAATGTCAAATGTGAAATGACAAAGAACTTGCAATAATTTCAATTTGGGAAGATTCGACATGCTCTACGTTCAGGAAAATGTGAAAGCCCCCATCTCAACAAACAGTATAAGACATAGAGTATAAGTTTCTTCATGCTTGAAATGTAATGCTGTTGTAATTACGCTATAATATATATGCTATAATATATACGCTATAATATTCTGTGTTAATTTTGTTTTTGGTTTACTTCTCAAGCATCTCTGAAAAGCACTTGCACTTGTAATCTGCTTCTACTTTTCTGTTATCTTTAAAATATGTTTATGAAATAGTTATTAATTAAGAAAAATTATCAAGTGTATTTGTTGAGAAGAAAACTGCATGAAACACATATTTATATGCACTGGCATTTGTCATTTTGTTCTATTATTTGAAATAATATGTACTGTTTGATGTATCAAGTAGTGCCCTTGTTATCGTGTTAGAGAACTATTTGTGGTTCAGCCTTGTGTTAGAAGCTACAGTAGTTAGCTTTTACAATGTACTAGCTGTAAATAAGACATACTGTATAACGTGGATGGTTTAAAGGCAATTGGGAACAATTTAGAAGCAATTGCTTCTAAACAAAGGACAAAAAGTGTTATTTAAGATGACATATTGTTCTATGTGTTTTCAGACAGCTGCTCTTCCCTCTTTCCAGTGCTGTGGAATGTACAGTAAACCTACTTTCATTAATGCTAGCAAATGACAGTTAATGTGTAATTAATTATTGTGATATGGATTGGCATTATATTATATTATAATAACATTAGAAGAGGTGGTTTAATAGCTGAAAAGCATGACATTTATGAATTTCTTGCTTCCTGATAAATTTCAGTCACAGCAATGTTTCCCAAACACTCTATAATAACACTGATGTACATTAAAAATAATGTACTTATTTATTTCTCCTCATGGTTTGACCTTGTTAACCCTTTTTTGGAGAACACAGTTCCCAACACTAATCTTCATCACTTTTGATAACACCTGTTTATCTTCACCTACTTAAGTGTACTGAAGTGAATTTATGCTTTTTATCTTGTGTCATTAACACATGACCTTTAAATTTCCAAATAACTGGCACAATCAAAAATGAGTGTAATGAGACACCACAGGAACTTCCTTATTGCGCTAATTAAATAGCAATAAAATGCTGAATCACACCAATATGAAAGAGATGTAGAAAGAGCGAGGATAAATGAAAATATATAGTAGCTGAAAGGAGTAAAGTGAAAGATGGACAAAGAGAACTTGAGTAGAATTTACACATTATTACAATTCTACACTGGCTGGGCAAAGAAAGTAAGTTTAATTCCAACAGTGCGGTAGGAAGTTCATGTATAAAAATGTTTCATGCTCAGGACCTAGAACTACTGTGCTCTTTTACAATCTGAGTCCTGGAATACACCTGTGTCTTTCAGCACATTCAGGTCATCAGATGACTTCATTTTATTGCCACATAATGTTTGTGAGTCTAGATCATAACCAGATCATAAAACTGTCACCAGAGGCTTGTACAGTGGGCACTAGGCATGATGGGTGCATCGCTTCACGTGCTTCCCTTCTTACCCTGACACGCCCATCGCTCTAGAATAGGGTTAATCTGAACTCATCAGACCGCATGACCTTTTACTATCAATCCAAAGTCCAAGCTTTATGCTCACTAGAAAACTGAAGTATTTTTTTCTCATGAGTCTCACTTACAAGTGGTTTTCTTATGGCTACACTTCAGTTTAGTCCCAATCCTGTGAGTTCTCATCACATTGTGTGTGTGAAAATGTTCTTACTTTCACTATTAACCATAACTATGGTTTTTACTGTTGATTTTTTATTCCATGCAACTTCACCAAGTATACAGTATAAGTGACCTCTATTCATCATATTTTTTCTACATTTCTTTCACAAAGTTGACAGTTTATCACCATCCCTGCAGGTTTTGATATTTTGTAGTAATTTCAGTAATGACAAATCTCCTTGCTCCTTTCAAATAATAATTTGATCCTTCTGAAATGGTGATTTTTTTTTTGGCAAAGCAACATATTTGTATAAGCAGAAATAATAAATATAAGCATAGATGACAATATTATAAAAAAAAATGCAATCAAATAAAAAACGGCAAATATTCTAGTATAATTGTGAAAAATTAAAATCATTGCTTACAAACATTTTTTAGAATTAGAGATTCTAGATCGTAGATTGGATAGTAATGCAGTTATTATTGACTGAATATTAATCCCACATTCAAGTGACAACCAGATAAAATTAATTTGGTTATACCACTTCCTATTTTACTAATGTGCACTTGGATTTCTGTTCATTTCAACAACAGGTGCAACATACTGCATTCTGCGTCGTTTAAAAGCTAAATGTCTCAGTTTAAAGGAAAAAATACTTATTTAAAGTAGAGGGGTCTGAATTTCTTACCTGTTCACAGATGAATTCACTGGTCCAGCTGTGGAACGAGAGTGTGGAGCGTTATGTTCCATGAAGAACTGGGATCAAATGTTTTATTCCACAGGCTCCAGAGGGAGGGGCATGGGCCATCCAGCCCTCTTTTTCCCCCCAACACACACTCTGTGGTCAAAGTCCAAATGAAAAAAAAAAAATGACAATGGATGTTATGGTGAGTCATCAAGTGACCAATTGTTTCACTAATCCTAAAAACAATTTACATGCTTTTCTGTCACAGTAGAATGTGTTTTGAGATGAATTACGCCACACCATTTCCCGTACAGTTAATAAATTAATAGGGAGGCTTACTGTATATACTGTACATATGCAATGTGTAAGTGGGTTTTATATTGTAAAAGATCATGATTTTATATATATATATATATATATATATATATATATATATGTATGTGTGTGTGTGTGTATATATGCAGATTAAAAAAGCAGTTTATAATCTTCTAGAGCCTGATACTTTATAGTTAATTTGTTCTACAAAATGATAAAAAAAAAAAACATCAATAAAAAAAAGTGTATGTTTTTTTCAAAAAGTAATAATATTTTAAATATTTTTATTACAAAGGTAATGAACATTATTGATCATGACTTTATAATGTATTTACACTCAAATTAGCAAGCTGAATGAGATTGTTATTTCGATTTTGAAACAACTAATATTTTGATGTTGATTGATCTGAAGTAAACACTATTATGTGTTTAAAATAAGGAAGTGGCTTCTTTATTTTACTTCATGTTTTTGATGTCTGTGATGATTCACCATGTTGAATTGACATCATTTCCAGGTTGATCAGAACTTCCAGAATCTTTAATTTAATTTGAGGAAGGTGAGGAGGTTGTTGTTGTTTTTGTTAAGTAAGACGTTTCCAGATCTGTGTCATGTCAGAGCGCAGGGTAAGCCAGGATACAGCGCCTCTGGAGCAGATAGGGTTAAGGGCCTTGATCAAGGACCCAACGGTGCAACCGTTTGAGCCACCACTGCCGTTGAGGATAGAGCCAATGTCTAGGTAAGGAAAAATTTAAATAGTATTTAAAATGAAGAAATTAAGCAGATCTATTTCTTACCAATTTTAGTCTAACGTGGATATTTAACTATAATTTTGTGAAGCTCCACATATAAAATTGTCTGCTTAAGCAGCAAACATGACGAAATATTTACCTTTCAGCACTTAAAGATTAATGACTAGTCTAGTCTATAGTTAAGTTTAAAGTGGTTCCATTTGGAATGTGAACAGACAAGGCTGTTTAAAAGTTTCAAAGACATACATGAAAAGTCTTTTAACATTTTGGCTTGAAATACATTTTTAAAAACAGTTAACACATCAGACGTAGTGGCAGTGGTTAGCACTGTGGCCTCACACCTCGAGGGTCAAGAGTTCGAGTTCGCCTTCCGGTCTGAGTTTACAGAACGTGTTCTCCTCGTGCTTGGTGGGTTTCTTCTGTCTGTTCTGGTTTCCTACCACAATCCAAAGACATGCAGTTTCCAAATTGCCCATAGTACGTGAGTCAGCGTGTGTGCTTGTGCCCTAATGTGGATTGGCACCCCTTCCAGGGTGTACCATGGATAATGCCCCAAGTCCACTAAGTGGTGTAGAGAATAGAATGTGTGAGTGAGTGAGTGAGTTGTCACTTCATTAATCAGACCATCAAATAAATAAATATATGACATTTTTCTCAGTGGGTTGCTTTCTTCTAAATAATGTAATATTTAGGATGTAATAGAAACACATGTTTTGCCCACAACAAGCAATTATGGTGTGAGATATTGGTAGAGAAGTTAAAATTTTTCATGTTTAGAAAACATTTATTTATTTATTTATTTATTTATTTTCTGTTTTTATTTTTTAATAATTAATTATTTTATTTATTTAGAGTGATTGATTCATTTTCTAAAATAAATCTCTTGGTTCACATCTGGATTATGGTCTGCCAGTGCTGAAGCCTGTTCAAAAGTCTCAACACCTTTCATTCAAAAAGCCCATGGTTTGCTGTGACATAAATCTCTCTGTCTCAATACTGAATTTGTCCTCAATACTAAGAGGAAATAAGAACCGTGATACAATTTATTTACCGTAAGTACTGTATTCCTTTTAGTAAACACGTACAGATGTTATTTCATAAACTGAAGAAACAAACCTTGATCCAGATATTCATAGTCAAGCGTCATATACTTATAAAACCCCTTGTGACGTTATACTTTATCGGTATGACGCTGATAGCTTAGATCTTTGAGCTAAATTTAACATTATCTAAAAATGATTGACAGGAAAAGTCAATGTATAAAAGACTGGTGGGTGATTCTGCAGTCCAACTTCCTGGTGTTTCAGGGTTCAAGGTTTTCCAAGCTTCAAATACTGGCATTAAATGTATAGTGTGTTTTCATTGTAAGAGCACTTTTATAGCTCAAGTTAACTGACTTTCAAGCTTCGTTCTATATTTTGAAAATGTGAGCAGGACAAAAGAAAGGAGTGATATGCATTTTGCCTTGGTTTGTTGTTTATTAGTTTTGACAGTCCACACATACTGATACTGGTTCAATGTGTAATTTGTACAGATATTAAATTTGATCTTATTCTGTGTACAGAACATATGGGGAATTTTGGATCTTATGTGAACTGATCCTATGCATCTCATGTTTACATCTCATACACATCTTTATATTACAGCAGTATGTCTAATGAAAGCATGCTCCATCACATAGAGTATTAGTATCCTTCACTGAATTTCTAAATGTGACACAAAAGGTATAGGTATAGCAGGTATTGATTTATGGTCATACTGTCTGATATTAAACAAATGAGTATGAGTTCCGTGTTGAGTCTGGCTCCTCTCATGGTTTCGTCCTATTGTCATATTAGGGAGTTCTTCCTTTTCACCATCACCATCATCAGCCTGCACATCAGGCACAAACTGATTGTTTTATCCTAAAAAGCTACTTTGCAAAAGTTCTATACACATAAAAATTTAATTGAATTGAAACTTGCAACTTTTCCCAGTCACTGCTCTGTTGGAAAATGTCTTAAACGTTATTCAGAATTCCGTTACATTCAACAACGGTATGTTATTTAATATATTGCACGTATCACTTTAATCAAGCACAAGGTTATTTAAGGGTAAAGTGCAATTAATTTTCTTATCATGTACGTAATGCATTTTACTGCAGCAGGGACAGCAGAAATAAGTCTGAACCCAAGTGGGAATTTTACAGGTTTAAAGGCACATAGCATTGTCCATAGCATTGTTGTGCTGAATTCACCGTATTGTGATTGTCTGATCATTAAATCATTTGAAGGAAGAGGTCAAAGGATGAAAATGTGACAATTTAATGGCTTTGCGGTTACTGTGTCGAGAAACGTAGACGCCAATTAGCTTCCGGCATGAAAGTTTGCGTCTGACTGCATTTTTCCTTTTAATAATGAATTATGAATCTTTTTTTTTGTTTTTTAAAAAAAAGTGTTACCCCGCCTAGTGGCCGAAGTCTCCTGGGATAGGCTCAAGGTCCCCCGCGACCCTGAACACAGGCTTAAGCGGTATAGAAAATGAATGAATGAATGAATGAAAAAAAGTGTCACATTTAGCAATTCATTATTCAATATAGATTTTTTAAAAGTGTTTGGTTGACTAAAATATGATATGGTTGATATGGCTGATTTCAGTTAACAAAATGCTATTATGATACTTTGCAGTAAAACGCCCTTAATGAGAGACACAGTTAATACTTCATAACACAGTTCACAATTTCTAATAGCATATACTGTATAAGCCAGTTTCATAGTTTTCCAGCAGATCCCTCAGCTTCCGCTAGTTTTTTTTTTTTTGCCCTATACCATTCATTCATTCATTCATTTTCTATACCGCTTAATCCTGTATTCAGGGTCGCGGGGACCTGGAGCCTATCCCAGGAGACTTCGGGCACAAGGCGGGGTACATCCTGGACAGGGTGCCAATCCATCGCAGTGCCCTATACCAACATAGTGTAATATCACTCAAGTAGCACAACATGAATAAGATGAGCTGGAGCAGGAAAACTCCATAGTGTGTTCCATAGTGTGTTTCAGCCTCCTATAGATATGAGATCACAGAGTTCTCGACTCTGATACAGAGATAAACAAAATTACACTCAGTGTCCACCAGGAGGTGTAACAGCTCTAAAAATACAGTAGCTGATGCGATTGAAATGAATGAAAGATGAAATTTTTGGACGTTCTCACAAAACATCAAATCTGATCCAGTGGCCTGATATAATACAATAAAATCTAACAACTTTGGGTGAAGAATCTAATTAATTTCCATCACATTCAGTCTCTGGTACTGACATGACATCAGCAAGGTGTAAAATACATTATCAACCTTTTATATATATATATATATAATTATTATTTTTTTTTTTTAAAACATTAAACTTTTGCTCCTTTTGAGATGCTGTAGCCTAAAATCATAAAATCATCTAGGTTGGTTTTCTGAAGCACTTTGCACGGATGTATGGAGTGTAATTGTCTATGATAATCAGACCAACTGATCTCTTCTGGCTCAGTGGTTCTCAAATGGTGTCTTGCAGCGTTCATGGGCTGCTGATATTCGAAAGTGTTTTCTGTTTTACACTTTAAACCTGAGACGTGATGTTAATTTCTCTAGGATCTAAAAATGAAAAGGAAAATCCACATGTACAATATAGACACATCAGTGTAACAGCTTTTCATAAGACGGCTTCCGAACAAAATAGTAACGATATCTCTCTCTTTTTTTTTCTTTGAATGTAAAACAAGGCATTTTTATAATAAAAAACATTTTGAACATTTTGGCAGCATTTAATTTTAAAATATCTCAAAATATGCAGAGAAGGAGAAATGCTTCCTGTCATTCATGTCACATGACAGTTTAGAAAGACTACAGTTGTTCTTGAATATGGGATTCGATCTAAAGCTTTAATGGGATCAGTGATTAGTTTATACATATATAGTTACATGTATTTGTTTTTGTTTTGATTCAAAAAATTATTTGATTTCTCCTAAAATCATAGAAAATAAGAAAATAAAAGTATAATAACTGTAGATTAAGTCCCACTTAGCGTTTAGCTCAACTGTCAGGAGCAAAGAGATTGCCCAGCTATACCATCATTACGGAAAAACATTATACGAGGGGCGTTCAAGTCAAACTGGGATTTGTGATGAAATGTCGTATGTATGAATGCTTAAAATTGATTGACATTCAAGCACAGAATCTTAGCTGCAGTAAAACATCTGAATGGCACAAAAGTTTTAAAGAAGGCCGTATGACGATCTCGGCTGAGGTGGCTCGGAGCCCACTGCAGTCGATACCATAAACGTTCAGCAAGTGATCCTTGAAAATGAATAGATAGTTTGTCGTCAACCTGCAGAAGAGCTGCATCTGTCTGTTTGAACTGTACACACAATCATTCGCCAACACCACTTGCACATTACAGGAACTCGTCCGGGAGTTATCCCCCATACAGTCCTGACCTCACTTCAAGCCATTTCCACATGTTTGGGCCATTAAAGGAATTCCTGGGAGGTCAGCATGTCAGACATGAAGCAGGCAGTCCGGTCATGGCTCAGGCATACTGAGAAAACTGTGTTCTATTATTCTGTACAATCTTAAGTCCCAGTTTGACTTTGTATTATGAATCGATAGGCATAGTAAAATTATGTCTGTTTATGAAGACATTACATTTTCTCCCAACTACACTGTCTACATCTACTCTGTACGATCCTTATACTGTATGAAAACTCTTGGGTATAATTCTTCGGCCAAACGTCTTCCTGTTTTAAGACACTGAATAATGTAAGTTCAATACTGTGAGTCTGGGTCTCCTGAGGTGATGATGATGATGATGATGATGATGATGATGATATTATTATCCTTAATATCAGGGGTAGTAGCTGTAGTATAGGAATATTTAAATATTATGCTGTCTTTAGTCTTGCAAAAGTTAGTAATGTGATGTTTAGGTCTTTGTGGGTCAGATTTTAGTTTTGTACGTTTCCTTAGTGTAATCTTTCTCCTGTTTTAGTGCATGAGAGGTGTATCCTTTTACCGGGGTATATATCTTGTGCAATAAATCTAAAAGCTTAAAAGGTTTTGAGCCAGGACTTTGAAGGACAAACGACAAATATTAGTCCAGATGAGAACCACTGTAACAGGATGATTCCAGTTTTTGTAGTGTACAGCTTTGTCTCTGTGTGTAGGCTACTATATACTTACAATGTACACTTTGTTGTATTATTACTAACTGGTTTATCACGAGTGTGACTGTGAGAGACTGGGCTAGGCATACAGTATATAAATACCATTTGTAAGTGTGTAAGTGTGTGTGTGTGAGAGGGGAGAGAGAGAGAGAGCAATCATTAACAAGAGCAGCCATTTTGGCTGGTCGGGGGCGTGTCCTCTAGGTTGGGTCCTTTGTGATTAGCCATTGGGTTTGGCTGTCCATCCATGCTCTCGTTCATCTTGTCGCAGATTATGTCAACAAGCCGCTCGAAAACCTGCTTTACGTTGATGTTGTCTTTTGCGCTCGCCTCAAAGAACTGGAAACCTAGACACACACACACACACACACACACACACACACATGGAGATCAGGTGAATGAAAGGCCTTTGTCTGCCTATTCCTTAGGCAAAATGGAACATAATAAACTGTATTATTTGTCCATCTCAGATCTGCCTGTGATGGTGTTAGGACTATCTCCCTGAATCGTCTCTGAATAAACCTCTTGGCTTAGACACTCGCCTCATCAGCAGTATTTTCTTTCTTAGTCACAGAGCAAAACCACTCCTTTGCCAAACAGAGCTCCGCAATGCAGGCAAGTAAAATAAATATAAAAAAAACAGAGATAGAGAGAGAAAAAGGTAGGGAGGGAGCGAGAAATGGACAGGGAGATTGAGAGAGATTGAGAGAGAGAGAGAGAGAGAGAGAGAGAGAGAGAGAGAGTGAGAGAGAGAGAGAGAGAGAGAGAGAGAGAGAGAGAG
>JAQQZS010000010.1:8741379-8752169 GCA_030068045.1 Platyallabes tihoni | reverse complement strand
ATAGCTGAGAGTCTGCACTTTAAGCCCATATTGATTATATAATTGTATCCTGAATCTGTTTTCGTAAACAGCTAAAAGAACGAAACTTGTGTCACTGTCCAAGTATTTTTGGGCCTAACTGTACATGTTTTTGGCCTGTGGAAGGAAACCGGAGTACCCAGAGGAAACCCACCAAGCACGGTGAAAACATGCAAAGTCCATGCTCACAGACCCCGAGGCGGGAATCAAACCCGGCCCATGCGCGAGGCGACAGTGCTAATCACTACACCACCATGAAATATATTTTAACAAATTTATCAACCCTTAATGTGACTAAGACTAATGTAAAATAAACTTGGTTACTAAAATTATTTATTGGTCATTGTTGTGATTTAATAGAATGAAAAAAGCATTTAACAAAACGTCTGCAGACTTTATATTTTAGTCTGATGTTCAGTTATGATTTTTGTATTGTGCTGCACTTGTACATCCGGGTAACATTATCTTGCACTTGCTTGACAGCTAGTTAGTTAGTTGGTTAGCTAACTTAATAAGTGACCAAAAATACAAAGCCATTATACCTAAGTCAATGTTTTCTGCTCGCTTTTAACTTGTACAACTAAAATTAATTCTCTAATTCACTGTTATATCCCGGGGTTTGTTTTCACAGACAATTTTGAATTATGACTAACTGTTGTGCTAACATTGATACCCGGATGCTACCGTTCCCATAGCTACAACCAACCAGAAGCGATATTCAACCAGACAGACATCTTTAAAATTTAAATAGTAGTTATAATAATAGTCACTAAATCTATTTACAAACAACAGAATATTGTCTGGGCTACCTGTATAACCAAAACGAATCACTTCCGAACAGACTGTTTGCTTAAACCACCTCTGGAAAGCGCTTTTTAACACAGAGAACCGCAATCCAGGATCAAATTAACAACTCGGTTCTTTTGAATCGACTCATTTCTTAAAGAGTCAAATTAATTGACTCAATTTTCAACTTGCTCTAAAATATTCAAATCAAGCGTGGCTTAATTTGTTTGAAGTATAATATATTATAATCTGTTTAAAAAATTGTCCTTTTTATTTTAGATTTGTTCGCGTTTGCCAGGGTAAAATATACACTGTAGATTCACTTAAAGTGACTCCTTCGAAAGACATCGATTCAGTAAAGTGACTCACAGTTAGCCTAGAGCACGCTGTTGTGAGCTCAGGGAAAACAAGTCGAGGTTAATAGCTTCCTCTAGTGACACCGAAGGAGAAGTACAGATAGTTCTGCAGTCAAAGATAAAGTGTTCTCTTTCTCTCTCACAAACACCCCCACACACACATACTGTACACATACACACACACACACACACACACTTGTTAGAATTGTTGTACAGTACTTAGGGCAAAAGGCAGGGTACACCCTGAACAGGGTGCCAATCCAATGCAGGGTACACACACGCATGCACACACTCTGGGCAATTTGGGAACGCCATTTGGCCTAAACTGCAAGTGTTTGGACTTTGGGAGGAAACACACCAAGCACACAGACCTGAAGATAGATAGATTTCACATCTACCAAAAAATTGTGCAATTTAACAAAGTGCAAGTTGAATATGTAGATATATTCATACAATAAATAAATAAATAAATAAGCAACAAGGATATGGCAAATAAATATGCGCTATAGCTTCTGTGTAGATATTACAGTATGAATAGATAATTACAGTACATTATAAAAGAAAAAGTCAATAGATGTATTATTAAATATCCAATATATGCAATAATTAGGCATAAATATATGAGGGTACATTGTCTATATGCTATATTATAACTTTTTTATACATACTGATCATGTAGAGAATTTTCAGATACTAATTTCTAATTTTAATCATAAGTTTCATGAACTGATTTTTGGCAGTCGATTGATCAGTGTATGATTAAAGTACGTTCATTACCTCAGTCTGGCACCACTCACTTTTTGCCCTGCTGTCACTTTGAATTGTTTCATCTTACTTGCACTAGTCTGTCCACTGAATATTCATCTGTAATTTTCACATATTCATCTCATTCTTTACATATATTAATATATATTTTATACATTATTTTGTATTTTCTGTTAGCTATTTATGTTGACGCATGTGTCATCTTCATGTCATGTCACACTTCAGAGGGTGGTGAAAACCATCGAACAAATCATTGGCAACCAGCTACCCACCCTGGAAAACATTTACAAAAGACTCTGTCTACAAAGGGCCAGACGCGTTATCAAAGATTCCTTTCATCCAAATCATGGACTATTCAGTCATCGGGCAGGGACTACAGATGCATCAGAGCCTGCACCAAGAGACAAAATAATTTTTTTTTTAAATAATGGCTGTTAATGCACTGAACAGCTGATCATAGACTGTAATCTAACACATCATTGCACTGTCACTTTCTGTTTATATTGCACTGCTTCGTTTCTTACCTCTATGCATCTTTGCACTATAAATAATCACGCTCATCTTTGCACCACTCTACTGTATATTCCACCACTGTAAAAATAAGAACTCACACATGTACATATGCATATCCTGTCACTTTTAGGCATGTAATGTTCCAGACATGCTAATCCACTGAAATTTTTGCACAGTTACTCCTTTACATTGTATTATTCTGTACACCATTATAGATATAGACCTATATATACATATCTATTCCACATCTTTATTACCTAATGCACCTTCTGTTTACTATAGCACATTCACTGCGAAATGTTGCACAGTTATATTGTACATTATTATATAACTATATATACCATAACTCTATTATAAAATGCTTCTTCTGTTTGTATAATATATTGCATTTCTTTATTATAGATATGCCTCTTATGCGCTTCTGGTTAAATCCTAACTGCATTTCATTGACTCTGTGCATGTACAATAAAGTTGAATCTAATCTAATCTAATATAATCTATTTAAAAAATCTCCTTTTTTAACTGTATGCTCTAATCAATTGACACTACTGGATGTTTTAAATTTCCGGAGGGATCAATAAGGTATCTATCTATCTATTTATCTATCTATCTATGTGGTGTAGAAATGTTTTATAGGTGACAGAATCATAACTCTGTCATCTATCTGTCGCCACTAGGTGGAGCACAACACCAAATTTTCTCCTACCATTGTGCGCGCTCTATCCACTGCAGGACATCCAGTGTCTCACAGAGAAGGACCAAATGTTTGACGACAGCACAGATGGAGAGAAGCATATATCGTGCACATGCTATAAATAAACTAATTTCTAAAAATAAATAGGATCCTGGTAACAATCGTTAAATATATTTATGATTTACAGTAATATACGGTGTGATGCCTAATGGATGCTGCATCCTGTTAGTGGGCGTGATGCTAATGGACCGTTAGCACAAAACCGGAAGTACGTCCATCTCTTGAGAAGGTTCAGATTTTTTTTTTTTATAGTCAGGGTATAACTTTGCACATCACTCCATGGTACAAATTAGCTGCACTAATCCACATCCCAACTACATTATAGAGTATATAAACAGAACATATTTTCCAGCATTTAAACAGAACAGTATATACAGCATATAAATAGTATATAATAGTGTATAGTGTATTCATAAATATATTTAAATAAAATGTGCGCGCGTCCTAAATCGCACCCTAAAGCACTAGGTAGTGCGCTTAAACATCGCTCTTATCCCTTAAACCTAGTAACGTAGACTACGTTTAAATGTAGGTCTGCTCGCGGATAAAAACCGTCTGCTAACGGATACGGCTCGTGCTCACTCCTTCAAAACGGTTAATTGGTCCGTTTTTGGTAACGTGGGTGGGGCTTGAACGACGCTCGATCCCCTGATTCGTTGAATCCGAAATGTGGGCGGGGGAGAAAATCGGACGCTAGTAGGAGCACGGCACGGTTTCCTAAAGGCGCAGAGAGACTGAGAGAATGGGAGAGGGCTCGGAGATGTGTCCGTAGTGTAGAAGAGAATGAGATAGAAAGAATCGTATCAATTAATTCATCAATGAATAAATACGATTAAAGAGAGAGCGTGTCTGGTTTACTGTAAGGCCGGTTGGAAACGTTTGGATATTTACTTGATTTCATCTGTTGTTCTCAGTAGGAGCGGAGAGGATTGTTTGTTGGGTAAGTCTGTTCATTTAGATTATAATTAACCCCAGGCTGTTGGTGTTAACTGTGTTGAACAAAATGGAGAGAGTGTTTTTGGGGAGGGGGGGGGACGGGTGTTGAGCCTCCCAGAGACGGTTAGGACTCAGGACTGACGCCCTGGTTCATGTAAGCTGTTATTGTCTCCTCCAGTAATGAGACAATTCATCCTGCTGGGGGGCAAAAACTATTGCGCATGTCGCCAAGAGACATATGTCTGTCCGTATATTTATGTCTTTGGCAGTATGTAATAGCAAGTTAGACACAAAACAATGCTACAGTCAGATATATGGAGTTCCTTGGGCTGGTCATTGATTAACATTACTCTTGTCTCTCTGTGTGTGTGTGTGTGGGGGGGGGGGTCCAGTTAAAAAAAATAATGCAATCAGAACCTGATTATAAACTCATCCTTGATGCATCTTTATCACCGTGACACATTTTTCGTAGTGACAAATCTAAAATGTCCTTCTGGTTCTGCTTTTATTGTCCACTTGATGTTGGGTGTGTTCAAACTCACCCCGGTGGACACTACAGCGTTAACACATACACCGAGGTATAAAATCAACTAATTTCCCTATTAATATTAATCTAAATGCTTGATTAAATCCTTAGAAACGCTTCATTATATATATTTCCATCAGTTTGGACGTTTGTATTTTTGTCCTGTCCTGTCCTGTCCTTTTTTTTTTCTTCTTTCCCTCAATTCCCTGTAAAGTGCACGTTTTTTGTGCGCCTCTTAAAGAGACGATGAGCCGAATTGGGTGTGTGAGATCCTAAAATGTGCAGTGCGACACCAGGAGCAGGGAACGCTGCCCCACATAGACTACGCAGGAAGTCACGTCTAAGGCAACCGGACCTGCACCTTTTTTTTTTTCTTTTTTCTTTTTTACTCACTCATAGACGTGCAGCAGTCTTGTTGTACATCTTCATCTGCACTGATCCCACTTCTAAAATATATGGTTGATATTAATGCATCTCGGGTTACGTCTGCTATTAATCAGACGGTGATATCGGCTCTTCAGGTTTCTGTTGCACGCTTACATGAAGCACCAGACAGTGTTTATGTCCTGTATTTATAGTGCGTTGAAGGTCTGTGTCAAGTCACTCAACATAGTGTGTGTGTGTTCGTGGTATAAAACCTGTCTGAGAAACATGTATCTCAAATCTGATCCGATGTCTAGCCAGCGTCTCAATTCCAAGACACAGAACATCCTATATGTTTGGTTTAAAGTCTCGCTATATTACTGATCCCTGTTCAAGACAAAAGCTTATTTATTTAGAATGGCTTTTGGTGTTTAATAATTTTATGTGTTTTGTTTTATATATCTTATTGCAATTTTATTGTCAGTTATTGTAATGCTGTCAAGCACTTTGGTTCAACATAGTGATGTATAAATAAATATTGATTGATTGAAAGAGCTTCAAGTTGTTGTGAACTCATCTACAGTAATCATTTCTGTATTTCTTGCACAGGGAAACTTAAATGCATCTCAGTTTATGTTTAGATCAAAACACCATTTTGAGTGATGAAAGCACATCAGTTTCAGTCTGTTTTCCAAATTTAAAATGGAAAACTGTGGGGAAAAAAATCTGTTAGGTCTGCTGTGGATCTAAGGACAATGTAGTGTTTTGAATTAAGATCTTCTTGTCATTTTTCACGATTCCAAGATGGTAGAACCTGGAGGAACCCCACCAAGCACAGGGAGAACATGCAAATGGCATGCACGCAGACCCAATTTTTCACGATTCCAAGATGGTAGAACCTGGAGGAAACCCACCAAGCACAGGGAGAACATGCAAACGGCATGCACGCAGACCCAAGGCAGGAATCGAAACCTCGATCCTGGAGACGCTAGGCCACAGTGCTAACCACAGAGGAAAAGTTACAGTACAATTAATTCTCGATTAATTGTACAGCCCTAGTAGAACTTACTTCTAATTGCGATGTCAGTTTCTGTGTTTAGTATTTTAATTTCATGTTCAGTATAAAAAGAAGCACCGCTCATCCTTGCACAAAAATGTGGTTTTTTTTTTAAGTTTGTCAAATCATTTGTTAATTCTTGCTTAGTGCTTCTTGAAAGCAAAAACATGTGAGCCCACACACTTTATCTAAAAAAGTGTACTATTTATTTTTGAGCAGAAATATTTAAACTCCTTCCTATAAAGGTCAAAAATTAATAATCACTTGCTTCTGTCCTTGTGTAAAAATTATACCATAGCAGAATATTTTAATAGAAATCTAGAGAAGACACAAAAGAATACCATAACAAGGCAAGGTGGGCGAGACGTTGTCCATCGGTCCCAAATTTGGTATGATGCTCATTTTTTGTTTTTGTTTATTAATGTTGTTAAATTAAAAAATTGTCACTTTGTTGACTTCCGATGCACGTAAAGCTTTAGCGTACATCACCATAGCCACTATTTCTGACAGCACCGTTATCATCAGGGCTTACATTCCGCTGGTTCCCTTAACTTTTTGCATTGTTAGCTGAGAGATAACGTTGACGCATAAGGATTGTGCTTCCTTTCGCTGGACGTGCATTTTCAGAAGTTGACTTTATTTCTCATTTCTCAGGCCATTGCTCTGGATTATGTCCCTGCACTTTATTTCTCATTTCAGTCATAATCAGACGATTTCTTCACCATTATCACCATAGTTTGCTACAGAATGGACACAAGGACTCGTTGTTTGCTCGCCATCTGCGCCAAGTGTCTTGGCTGAAAGCAAACACAAGCTTGAGGTGCAGGGTTTACTCGTGTGTGCCTCGGAAAACAGGCCATGACGCTCAATCGACGGAGGTTACACGAGTTGAAGCGAGTAGCATTAAGCGCTTCGCTGACAGATCGGTCCAGTGTAACCAGAGGCTGAATTACACTTTACATCATGCTTGAGTTTGAGATGAGGAGGAAACGGAGACCGTTTCTGCCTGCAGAGACACCTCCTTTCCCGTCATACCCCGGTGCTGACATCCACACCGGACTGAACGGAAAAGGCGACAGCAAGTAGTTTTCCTCCTCAGGAAATACCTGCTGAGTCTTGAGCAGAACCAGGCAGAGACAAGACAAGGATAGTTGTCTCACTCTGAATATTTATTCTCAGTCTTATTTATATTCGTCTGCTCAAGCCTGGATTGTCATGTTGTCTTGGTGCTACTGTCAGCATTGACGTGGCCATGACTCTCCAGTTCAAGTGTACATAAAACAGCTTTCTCTTCAGCGTTTGTAGCCTAACGAAGGTGGTGGAGTGATTGTGATTCAAGACCAACCAGAGTCCATAAAATATATTGATCTATCCTGAATTTTGTGGAAATTCTTGGCATTTTTATAGCAAATAGGATAAAAATGTGCTCATCCAGCACTTCATACGCCAACATGGGAATGTTGTCACATCAGAGACCTGCAGAAAGGAAATGGACACCAAATTGTTTACTGTAAACTGACATCTTTCAGAAGGCCCAGGTCATGACTTGTGGATGTTTTTTTTTTTCTTCCTTTTTTATTGAATTGAACTACATGGGGCATTCAAGCCAAAACAGGACTTTTGATTGTGCAGAATAACAGAAGAATCTACTTTTATTCCTCTATATAATCCCCTCCTACACTAATGCACTTATTTCAGCGTTTCACTAGTGCTTACTGTATATACCAACTAGGTTTTCTCAGTATGCCAGAGCCATGATTGGAGTGCCTGCTTTACATCTGAAATGCTGGCCTTCCAGGAACTTCTTTAACGGCCCTAATATGTGGAAATGGCTTGGAGCGAGGTCAGGACTGCATGGGGGATGTGGCAATAACTCCCAGCTGAGTTCCTGTAACGTGCACGTGGTGTTGAGGATGGGTTCCCTGTTGAGTCTGGGTCCTCTCAGAGTTTTTCTTTGCCACTGTTGCCCTCAGCTCACTCATTAAGGAAAATCTGATAATTATGATATAAACCACTTATTTCCATACATTTTTATTCTGTAAAGCTGCTTTGTGTCAATATAAATAAAACTGAATTGAATTGTTGGAATCGTCTCTTTGCCAAAAGTTGGTAACAAATTATCCATTGATTTTCAAGGATCACTCACACAATGGTCATGGAAATGAATGCAGTAGGCTCCGAGCCACCACGGCCAGGATTGTCATTTACAGCCTTCTTTAAACATTGGTGCCATTTAAATGTTTTATGCGGATAAGAATCTTATCATCGTACTGTGCTTGAAGTCTTCTGTAAATGTCAGTCGGTTTCACCTTCAGTCACAAGTTCATCACAAGTCCCTATTTGACTTGAACACACTTTAACGTAATTTAAGTGTCCAGTTTTGAGATTTCTAGGCATGCTTAAAGATGCGTTTATTACAATTTGAAAAGAAGAAAAGTAATATTCATAGTATGATCAGGTTGGAACATCAGTTCAAGGCTATGCAGTCTGGCTATGCAATTCTCCTGATAATCAACTCTGAAATACAAAAGTACTTGACTACATTCAGAGAAAGAAAAAGTTTAATCGTAGACACCAGGATCGGATGTTTTCCTTGCTTTTAAGGGCAACTCTTATGCAAAATTCGCATTAACATACACCTATTTTGGAGGACCTCTGAGTTAACTTGTCAAAGAACCATTAACAAACCTGATATCAGTTTTTAGATATCAGAATTAGCAGTGGAAGCGTACAATAACTCTACCACCGTACCACTTTACAAGGCAAACTGCTGATCAGGAGAATCTGAGGTGGATAGTTTTGCCCTGTGCTGCGACATGCGGAAACCGAGTGTGCTGTTTGTGGTGTGAGATGTTGGGGAAGTCTTACGACTTGGCACCAGAATATCTGATGAAGAAATCAGCTGCCTAAGGACTTACTCATGCTCCTCATGGGGGAAGATGAGAAGAAAGGTTTATTATGTATTTGACAATGTGTGTGTGTCCAAGATCACCATTAGTCCACTAGATGCATGCCTTTGGGGTCGTACTGTGCATTATGTCCATCTTTCTCAGAGTGAGTTCTCTCTCTCTCTTTAATCTAATGAGCTTGCCTGTATATAATGGATGATGAGAACTAGATGGAGACTTGATGCTTTGATCTAGCATGCTTGATACATACACCCCTGAGGGATCCCACACAAAAGACTGGACTCTAAGGAGGTGTCGTCTTTCCAAAGCCCTCCTGAGGGTCTGAGATTTGAGGGGTGGGGGGGTCGTGGTGGGGTTTCAAAGGGACCTGTAGGCCAACGTGAAGGACAGTCAGCAGGCAGGGAGAAACAAGAAAGGAGATCCTTGGCTACTCAAAGCTCTGTCACTGCACAAGCAGGTGGGCAATGGTGTGATGCAGAGTGTCTGGATTTGGACACAGTCATTAATCTACAGCTGACTTGTCATCTGTAGCTTTTTTCTGGAAACACCCCGGTGGCACCAGTCGCCTCTTGATCATGTTACATTAGGGGGAAAGCAAATAATGCATGGCTGTGTTTTTGTGGTCCACTGGGTGGTGGTACTCATTGGGTCTTTATTAGCGCTACTTCTTTAGATATTAGCCTCATGGCGTGTAGATTGCTAATGGGTTAGCTGTGGTCGGTCTAGAAATGGTTTCCTCCCCAACAATCATACAGTTCTCTTAGCTTTTCATCGATGGCCTTGGATCCCACAGCTCTCCTGTGAATCATTTCCAAAAGAGCTGCTTGATACAAACTCGGCAAAGAAACAGGAACAGGAGGAGGGAGAAGAAGTGAGGGAGCGAGAAATAGAGACAGCTGTAATGTAAGAACTGAATCAGGAATTATGAAGCCATCTTTGTTGCTGTATTGAGTTGTAGAGTACTACAACAACGTAGCTGGACTGTTCAGTTTTATTATAATAATATCTTAATGTATTGTATAAGTCATGACTGAACTGCTTAAAGCTTACCACTTTTAATAATTGTTTGTGCCAGCATAGTATTTAGTAATGCACCAAAGCCCATGCTTAAGTCTGAACAAGGAAGTGTTTTATCTACTTATTTTGGGTATTGGTGATGACACCCACAGTGGCAGGTGGTGTGCTCCATGCCGTGACTCTTGTTAACAGCAGCCTGCAGGTCAACAGCAGGTGGCTTGAGTTCGTTACCCCCTCTTGCGTAATGGGCCAATCAAACGCGACACTGCGGTCATGTGACAGGAAGCAGTTGTCCCAGGACACGCCATGTTTGTGCAGATCTAAGGTTAATCCAGAGCAGTTACTTATGTTATGTTAGAGTGTAAAAGATGCTGCCGGGTGTGTTCCACATGACGGACTCAAATAATCACTAAACACTAGAACTGCTATCTTTTTTTTTTTCCCCCAGTACAAATTCAGCCAGGCTCTGAAACAATCCATTGTTTCGCTGATGACCTTCTTTGTCTTGTCCTTGAAAGAAAAAAAATATTAGTGCTTAGGTCCTTGTTTTATTGTGTGTGTCTACACAATCCCCATGTCTAGCCAAATTCAAACCTAGTGATTTTCCACAATGACCCATATTAGTATTTTTAAGTGTTATTTAGGTGTGCTGATTTGTGAGTAGAGTTTGTCCTCAAAAAATAAAGTTAGATTTGGGGTCACCAGTTGTATCCAATTAACCCTGGAGCACCCATGGGGTCATATTTGACCCAGACTTTTACTTCATCGTCATATTCAACCCACACACCAA
>JAQQZS010000010.1:8704482-8720064 GCA_030068045.1 Platyallabes tihoni | reverse complement strand
ACCTGGCTGACCCTGCGCTCTGACCCCAGTTTCCTAAGTGGGATATGCGAAGAAGACATTTCGCTGTGCTGTAAAAAAAAGTACATGTGACAATAATTGAATATTCTTCTTCTTCTTCTCTCTTCCGACACTGTCGACACTGCAAAAAACTTCATTCTGAGGTGTTAAAGCATCCTCCCTATAGTCCTGATCTCGCTTCACCAGACTTTCACCTGTGTGGTTCCCCGAAAGCAGCCGTACGAGGACAAAAGATTCACTTCTGATGAAGAAGCGAAGACAGCAGTGCATTCATGGCTTGCAGGTCAGCATTCGTAAAACATAATGAGGGAATATGAAAGCTTGTGGACAGATGGAGAAAGTGTATTGAAAAACAAGGAGATTATGTCGAAAAATTATGTATTTGTCTTTTCCAAAAGTTAATTAAAATAAAGTCTATAGCCAGAGTGAGGATAATTTTTTTACCCACCTTCGTATTATTAACATTGGCTGGAATGTGATGAAATCTTGAATAAATACACAGAATGTTCTGAAACGGAGAGGTTTGCAGTCACAAGGAAACTGATGTAAGATTTTCCATCCAAATTACTGATTGTTAGAACTTGTAGACGATATAGCTGGAAACAAGCGTGACGATGACTGTATCCTCTTTCGCCTGCAGTAGTCCCAGGAGCCCGGATATTCCCGCTTCCTCACACAGTCACAAGATGCCAAAACATCCTCTCCTCTATCACGCCGCCTTTAATAAGTTCTTCTTTAAATAGTCAGCACTCTTTTTGCTCTTCAGCGATCAGCCAAAGTGTTGAGCTGCGAGCCTTACTCTGAAAAGACGTTAAGTTTAATGCTGTAAAAAGCATTGCGTCTAACCTGGTGCTACATTTTTCTTTGTTTTAATGTCGTACTATATATAAACTAGTGTTATAGCAGGTTTTACACTGTCTGAGTAAAGTTGGTCTCTTCTGAACGGAATCTGCGGTCCAAGACATCGTGACAAGATGACGTTCTTTCTGTTATGTCATGAACAGTCGAGTAAGCTGGCTCAGAGATGACATCTTGGCTTGGAAGATTCATTTTATTGCATCAGGCTACATTAGATACCAGGTAGTGGTCAAAGGAGGTAGGAGAATAGCATTTCTGTGCCTCCGTGGATCAGGCTTGTTTGTCCAGCGCATCACCATACTGTAGATGATTGCTCAGAACAGTCTCTAGAGAGCCAAGCCAAGTCAGCGAATTTGGGCTTTTTTGCCTGCCAGGTCCATTGACTTTTTTTTTTTTTTTTTTTTAATGGTACCAGACAGGCTAGCCTTTGGTCTTTACGGGCCTGGATGATCCTTGGGTGCCCACGATCCTGTCACCAGTTCACTGATATATAATTGATAATCAATATGTTAATGATATGTAGTGTTAATGTTATGACTGATTGGTCTGTAGGATATATAGTCATGATATATAGTTTGTGTCCTCAGGTTTCTGTTCTTGAGTTAACAGGAGAGGACGTTCTGGTCTTGTGCTGTTGTAGCCCCATCAGCTTTAAGGTTTGATGTTCTTGTACATTCTGAAATGTTTTTATTTATATATTTTTTTTTTATCACCACTGTTCTAGGATCAGCTGTTTTTTCCCACCCCAATAATCATACAAACCCTATTGGTACCAACATTCAGGACACAATTGAAATCACAGAAATCACTTTTTTTTTTATTATTATTTATTCTAAAACATAGACCAGGCTCTTGTCCTGTATCTGCATGATTTTATGCATTGTGCTGCTGCCACATGATGAGCTGATTAGGTAAATGTTTAAGTGTGAATGCGTTACTGATTCTCATAAATATTCTTCCTAAATGTCGTCGTGAGTTTTCTCCCTTAATTGAAAGATGTTTTGAGGAGACGCTATGGGTCTGCTCTCATTCCATTCAGAGTGCTTAGATTAGATTTCTGCAGTGTCATGTAAGGCTGAGGGAATGATGTCGGCGCTCCCTGTAGTCCGGACGTCACTCAAAGCATGGCTGTCTCGATTCTCGCTCCATGGACAAATTGCTGTCAAGCCAATGAAGACGCACGTCTCCACCAGGTCATTAAAACACACATGGATTGAAGGCTGTTCCACTGTTTGTCTCAGCGATAGTAATGCTGACAGCACACACACACACACACACACACACACACACACACACACACACACACACACTAGTGCCAGTGTCCTGCATCACAAGCAGAGCAGTGCTATGAAAACAGCTGTGTGTATGCACACGTGTTTGTACGTGCATATATGTGTGTAGAGGTCTTATCTCCTTTTGAGTAATGTGGCTCTTTTTGAGTATTTCATTACAGCTACTGTAATTATACTGGCGCCTCGCAGCATCATCAATTTATAATGTCTTTGTTAGTGAGATTACAATTATTTAAAGCCTTCTGATGGATTTTAATATTCAAGACTAGGAGAGTGCTGCCTTGCGCTAGTATCACCCAAATCACTCGGAGTAAAAAAAAAAGGTGGAAGGAATGTTCCATTATAATGTCATTATAAGTCATAATAAATTTAGTTTTTGATTATTTACTCAATGCATTATTATGCAAATAATCTGCATTTATTGCTGATATTTAACTTTAGCTGAAGTCACCTATTACGCAAAATTTCACTTTTTAATCATCTATAGACATTTATACGGCTCTTTACAAAAGGTACAAAAAGAAAAAAAAAGCATTTTGTGGTTTTGTCCTTTTTTTTTTTTTCTTTACATTTTTTGTTTAAACATGCCAACAGGAAGCCAGTTCCGCTTAAGGTAACCTCATATATGAAGAGCCCCTCCACCGGGTTATTGCTCAGCTCTGCTGGTCTTTAGCATTTTCAGCATCTCTGATGAGTGAATCAGAGATATATTGATGTATTAAAAGGTTTATCTGTGTAATATTTCATCTTCTGCATTAACACACAGACTTTGAGGAAGCCCTGAGACCTGTGTAGTAAAATACGGAACCTTTAATAGAAGTCCCAGTCATATTATTAAATAAGGCCAAAATCTTTCTGTTTAAAGCAGAAAACAAAATAGAATGAGAATATTACAATATAGTATGATGTAAATTGTTGAATGTTGAAGAAACCTTGTGTTTGATGGCTAAAACTTAAGAAGCATGTCTTTAAATGTGACGTGTGACATTGTGCTTATGGGCAGGATTTTTCAGTTACTCACCTTTGTACCTTATACTGAACATCTAAAGGATCAAAACATGTGTCCAGTAAACTGTACGAGACATCCTTGTCCAACAGGTTTCCCTGGCGACCAGTAAAATGTTTAGTAATTTGTTGGTTGTCTGAAATGTTTGTGTGAACAGTTTAGAACGCACCACCTATAGGACTACAGATAAACTACAACATACATTTTACCACCTCAAACCGCAAACATGTATAAATTAAACATACGATTTTTGAGTCAGTGTGGCACTACAGGAATCGCCACACAAATTAATCACGATATTTAACTGATATTTATACATTTCTCCACTTGTGTGTGTGTGTGTGTGTGTGAGTGATGGAGAGGCTCACTACAAGGAGATTGTGTTTCAGAGCCATATGAGTGTTGCTAGGGAACTGAGTGTAGAAATGCAGACTGAAATAGACAGAGGGATGAAGTGAGTGATGACAGAGAATGCAGAGAAGGAGAGAGAAAGAAACCGAGAAGCACAAGAGACAAGAAGAAGGCAAAGAACGAGGGATCCGGACCCAGTCGAGGCAGCTCGTCCTTATAGTAGTCCCCCCAGACCTACATGCGTAGACTATCTCACACACAGTTAAGCAGAGGAATGATCCGTAAGTGTCCCAAGTGTGTGATGTGTGAAAGCGATATGAATATTGTCCCTGTGTAGAGGCACATGTTGATCGTTCTAATGAAATGGTCGCAATTTCCCTGACACAGATTTCATGCTGTGTTAGATGATGCACAGGATCGTGTGTGTGGGTGTCAAGGGTATGACAGATCAGGAGTGAAGTACAGACCCTGAGATATCATTTTGGATTAATACAATCTAGTGAAATCTAGCTTTTGACATGAATGACGATTTAAGTCGCGATGCGTTGGAAATGTGGATGCTACTATATCTATGAGCTAGCTAAGGACAGGCGCTAGTTTATTTGTATCATTTAATTAAGCTACATATAGATAATGTAAAGACAAATTGAATGTAAAAATGAGACAGAATTGTTGGGAACGTTAACATTTTCCTCAGCTGTGTCAGTAGATTTTTTAAAAGAGTCTGAAATTGTACTCTTCTTACACTTTAGCGTTAATGACTAAGCAAATTTCCACTAGCTAGCAAACACTGATTCTGCCTGGGGAGTCTTATGTAAACTCTCAATCTTCTTTGTTAAGTTTTTAAGTGTGTGTGTGTGTGTGTGTGTGTGTGTGTGTGTGTGTGGATTCTTCTGTTTGTGTCCATACAAGTGCTTTTATTTGACACGACCTCTTGGGTAATGTTGACTTTGCCTTTGTTCTCTCCTATCCTGGTGCTTTTATAGACTTTGTTAATTCCTGTCCCCTTTCCGCAAAGATCCACAATTCCCGTTCACCCTTCAAAAAAAACTAAAAGAAGCTTTTAGGGCGTTTCTACATTAGGCACGATTGATTTGATGAACCAGACTTTGGGGTCAAGTTTTCCCAAAATTATGAAAGTGCCCTTAGACTGATCCAAGATCCAGGTATTAGCACGGTCCTCAGTCAAAATACATACCTGATCTGAGATCTGTGTCAGAGCATCTTCCCCTGGCAAGGAGCTTACATGAATCTCCCTCGGGCCAGCCATGCCTCTGCTTAAAACGTTTAATTAAAGATATTTCTGACCTAACGTGATATCTGAAGTCTCGGATTTCTACGGTTCAATGTGTTGCCATTTCAGTGTGTGATGAGAGCAGTGTTCGATACTGAAACACTTAGGACAGGTCTGAGATCAGCACTTCAAAGGCAATCCTTACCTGTGCTGTTTTTGTAGTTTAATAGATTGTATCTGTTACCTTCAGCTATTGTCTTCTGTTTAAATCTCTTACACTACAGCACTGTTAAATTCTCAAATTAGTCTGTGTAGAAAGCATTTATAAAACATCAGCACTAACAGTAGCAGGCGTGTTCAAGTCAAAACAAGACTTTTGATTGTACACAATAACTGGACACAGTTTAGTTTCTCTATATAACCTCTTGCTATACTAATGCACTTATCCCAGCGTTTCATTAGTGCTTTGATACCATCAATGTAGAAAGTTCTTCAGTACGCCGGAGCCATGATCAGACTGTTCACTTCACGTCTGAAACGATGGCCTCTCAGGAATTCCTAATAATAAACGGATACAAATTTATTTTGTTATTTAACAAAGAAAAAAATCTATTTGTTGGTGAGTTCTTCTGTAAGGACACTTTATTAGAAACACAGGAGCTAACATAATTGACAAATGCAGTAGGATGTGAGACAATCACAGCTACATATTGGCGATCAAAATAGCAATGGATGGTGCACTACTGAAGCTCAAGTGTAGCAAGGTAAAGTAAGTGCTCCCATAGACTTCTACTGAAATTTAAAGACTAAGGAATTTAAATATGATACCTTTTTGTGTGGTGATGTTATTTATAAGTTTCCAATACTCAGATTTAATGGTCCCTAATGTAGTTTTTGCCTAATGTAATGGTCAGCTTAACTGAAATTTCTGTAGACAAAATTTTAGATAAAAAATTTTAAGCATTTAAGTAAGGCAGTTTTTCAGGGAAAACTAAGGTGCATAGACAAAATTCAAGTATGCAGATATCTTATAAAACTTTGTAATAAAGATGAAATAAGCAAGGTCACATTGAATAGACATCTGGCTCGTATTCACAAATCTTCTTAGAATTCTCTCAGAGATCTCCTATCTTAGTTTAAAAAGTCCTAGCTGGGAGCCTTAGACTAAAAGTCATTTAGGAAACTTGTAAATGACTCAGAGCAACTCTGAGTAAGGAAAGTACAGAAACCTTTATCTTAATGAGGCGGCATGGTTGACCACGTTACTAGGGATGATGCAGCAATTCAAGGACTGTGATTGGTTGATAAACTCTGACCGCTGCAAAGGTCTTGAAAAGTGCTCTTTGTGAAAATAGGATATATGATGATAGAATAGACAGTGAAATCATAACGTTTGTATATGAAGAAATTGTATAATCATGACTACAGGCTACTTTATGCAAAGTTTCTGTTATAGGCTAAACATCTTAAACAGCCAAATGTTGAAAATGTGTCTACTTTTGAAGCAACCAATTTCCACACAGTAGTTACTATATTTAAGTTCTTACATTTATTTATCATACTGAGTTTATTACCTGTAATCCATTTTAGATTGCTGGGATCAAAATGGCTCAGCTATTACCAATTTACATGATTGCAGGACAGTCTAAGTTACACTTTTGGATGGTATGTAGTCATCAATCCAAGAGAGATGTAAGGGAATAAAACAACAAGTTGGACAGAAGAGCAGTGTTTACTTTTAGCTTTACGTTCAGTGTTTGGAGAATATTTCTTCTTTCCACCAGTTTGTCCTCTGTTATAGAAACTCTTGAGCCTCTTAAAATTCCTTCTCTCTACTCTTAACAATTTTTACCTTGGGAGCTGTTTTTAGGGCTAAGATGTTTCGTGAATCATTTTAATGTTTACTAAGATTTAGTCCTAAATTTAAGGAGAAATTCTAAGAAAATGTCATAACTCTAAGAATTTCGTCACTAGGAGCAACTTTTAGGCCTAAGAAGCTTTGTGAATACAGGTCCTGATCGAGAATATAGTCCTTAATTTTTTTAGATAGTTTTGTAATTATATTCAGACATACTTTTTAAAAATAATTTCGAAAGCATCTTTGGGTTTAGAAATGTTTTACATGCCCATGTCTCCCCATGTAACATCATACACTCTCATAGCTCTTACAGTGACATCATACTGACAAGAATACTAGCACATGAAATGTTTTGCCACAAATGAGGCCGTTCCATCAGTGCGAATCCGATATCTATAGCTCCATCCTAACCATGAGGAGCCAGAGGGCTAATCTGTCCAGTGAGCGACAGTTAAAAGTGTCTGGTTTTGTAACGGGAATTCCCGCTGCAGACTTCTTCCTCTAGTCAACAGTAGCTCTTGTGTAGTGAGGGCCTTCAAGCCAGTTAACGTCATCTCCAGTGGCTGCATTTTTTTTCTGTAATCCTAAAGCCCTTCCTTCTTTAACAGTCAGTATCCATTCGTTTTTTTTTTTTTCCCTCATTGGCTATACCAGCGCAGAGCCCGTTCTTACTCCGGAAGCTCACACCATAGAAATATAATGTACTGGGGTAAAGGAGTGGGCGGTGGCACACTACTAAAAATACCCCTCCTTTCCTCCACACCCAAACATTAATCCCCAACAGCCATTCAACATTGTCTCTTTACAGTTGCCCATCACAATTGGCCATTTGTAGAGCGATGCAGCAGTGTAGATCTCAAAAGGTCAGTCGGGTCGTTTATGAAGCCGTACAGTAGCGTATTTGCCAAAGGTCACTTCACACTACGACTCTATATTCTTTTCATTTGCAAGTTCATTTACCGGGACGTATTGAAATGTCACCAGCAATGTTGTGATAACTTTTTCAACTCGGAACTTTTCAGCATAGATGTATTGTACAGTAACCTGCTCCTGTGGTTTAGAGATAATAAACAAACATTCTCATGAAACGGCTAAAAACGCTTAAAATGCAAAACTGAGTGTGGAGTCACGATGGAGGCGTTGAGCAGAAGTCAAACAATATAACGGATATGACTATGTTGTTGTTTTTTTATTTATCCATATGCAGACAGAAGCTTGGATGCCAGACAATCTTGCTGTAGGTTTTTTCATCTAACATGACGAAATCTATTGTACTGATCTGAGATCAGTTTAAAATGTCTGTGACTGCCTCATATCATAAAAAGGCCTGATCTGAGATCAGTATACAAGGGCGCATCACAGGGTTTTCAACTGAACACAGGTAGGCATGATGCTAGTCAAGTGAAATGTTCACACAGACAGGCAAGTACATACATACACAAACACACACACACACACACCACACACGCATCACTCGCACACAATGCACACAGCTTTCCTCCGATAATTCAGTTAGTTTTTAAGCAGCAGGTGGTGAAGAGCACTTGATTAGATTTGAAAAGAGAGCTGTGTATGTTTTCAGGGATCGTAAATGTGGGAGTTAAACACACACACTGAGGACGTGTGTTTTTAAACAGTAAGGAGGGTTAGGTCGTCTGTCTTTTGTTTCCTTTTATTATTTCCTTGTCAACCCTGATTTCAGTCTGTGTGAACAAGAAAGAAAAAAAAAGAAAGAAAGACTGAGAAAGACGTAGAGAAGGAGACAGAGGGTGGGAGAAACCTGACCGAACCACTCATGGGAGAGAGATGAAGTGTTCAACTCATTGTTTCTTGTACACACACACACACACACACACACACGTACACGTACACCCATCTTGCTTTGGTGTCGATGTCCAATCTTTACACCCAGTCAGGCTTTCAAGATTTTAATGATCCTGTTTAATGCAGAGGGTGTGTTTACTTTTGCAAAATATAAGATGTTCAACATTTTAAAAGTGATCTGCTAAAATTGTTTTTGTGTGTGTTTGTCACCAAGACTTCACATACTCACAGGTGGTGTTTTTTTTTTTTTTTTTTTTTTTAAACAGCTGCATTGAGACACACACACACACACACACACACACAAGGGTGATGAAAACAAACCTTGCAGCTGTTATGAGTGTGACAAAAGAACGTCTCTGTCCACTTCTAGCACACACTTTTATAATTTGTGTAGCAGCACACAATGCCTTTCTTTTCACACACTAGAGTTTTTTTTTATTCGGATAAACACAATGAACCCCGTTATCCCGACCTATTCACCCTGTTTTTCTCAATTAAGTAAAAAGTTTGAGCTTTTTTTTTGTTTGTTGTGGTTAACAAAGATTTACATGAGGCAACTTGAGGCTTAAACATGTGAAAGTTTTCATTTGTAAATTTAGTGGTCTCACTTTCTCCTGGTGTCAATGTCTCCGAGCGAGCGAAAGATGGATGTCCTCAGCTGCCCATTTTATGAAGCAGGCACCAGACATTTGCGTGTAGTTGTGTCTAACCCCACGGAGCGTTGATTTTCTCACTAGGGTTTAGCATCTTGGGATGATTATAGCCTCGTGGAAAGGACATGCTAGATGTACATGCTGAAGAAATTAAACATAGATATGGGTATCGTCAGTGTATTTTCTATGCGGTAGTGTGCCGGGGACGACGCCTCAGAAGCAGGGATGCCCCAGACATTAAACAAAGTGCTTTTCCATCATGGCCAACTTTGATCTCCCAAACAGTAATGTGTTTAGTAATAAAAAAAATTAAAATTCTGTTGCAAAAATGCTCAACTGACAGACACAGGAAACCCTTTGTCCCCAGAGCCATTCAGCTTTTCAGCACCTCTCTGCAGCGGCATGGGCATGTGGACTCGGGGATCGAGGGTTAAGACTCTTCTGTTATTTACATCATGGTGCGCACATCTTTTAGCGTCAGGGTCTGCTGAAGTCACTACTCTCAGTGTTGCATATTACGCCAATGTGCATTGTACCCAGTCAGTTCTTCCCACAATTATTACGATTTTGCACTGTTACAAAAGTACACTTGCACATCAAAGGGTGGCACCACATTTCACTTGTTGTTATTGTTCAGGTAAGAAAAAAATAAAATGAATGAATGAACAATAATAAGTCAGTGAGAAACAGGTACAGATGATTAGTAGTAAAGAAATACGATAGAAAATAAATTTAACTAGGATAAAAATAGAAATATACTGTACAAATAAGAACATTCACAATATAGCAAAATATAGAAAATATAGAGAAAAAAAATATACATTTGTAAAGATTTTGAAATTTGGTGTGAAAAAAAAAATTTTTTACTCCAAAACTATCTTATAATAAACCTGTGGGTGTGTGTTTACGTCTTGCATGTCATGTTAGTGACCAGAGCATTGTTACAGAGGACACCGCTGAGGATCAGTACCTAAGCGATTTAGATTAATGCTTCAGAAGAATTCTTTTAGACTCGGAAGAATTTTACAGCACTGAGTGATAGATAACTGTCTAGTCTGCTCATTTGATGTCTGACTCAAGGTTTATATTTGTTTAAAATCCCTTAATTGCACCAATTGTTGTTCGTAGCATATGAGTGAAAGTAGATCTGTACGGTCCGCAGTACTGAGGAGAGAGCAGCTGCCTGCCCGCCAAAACCCACATTCAAAACCAGTCACAGCACATTCAGCAAGCAAACACATCCGATAATGTTGTGTCATTTTAAACAACACTTTGCCTACTTCATAATTGCTGAAGTAAGTCGTTCAGAAACGTATCCAAAGCTACAAAGCGTACAGTAACTATCCCCTGGCACAATGCAGTCGCTCTCTAACCCCTGATCAAGGGACCTATTTGGTGTGTGGGACAAGTGATTGTACGCCCCATCGCACTAGCTTTTCATTTAACATTTAATTTAGGAATTAACCCAGATGTTAAGAGAGCTGATATTCTAAAGCAGAATTATTAGAGATATAAAGTGAAACTTACAAGATTTGCAGGACTCTCCAGCACCTCCATGGTTTTTTTTTTTTTTTTTCCACTTTTGACAGCATAGTACCAGTTAAATGACACTAACTGTCAGTCACAAACTGTCTGTCTGTTGGCAGAGTGAAATACCTGGTTAAATAAACAAATCATGATCACTTGATAATAAGTATGTTTGTGGATTTGTTGTATAAAACAGTTTCCGTGCCTTTTATCATCACATCCGTGCTGATATTCATCACAACAGCACTCCCTCTTGCGTGATATTGCTTAAGTACCAAACACAAACAGACACACATCCACTGACCTGTATCAAGGAACAGTGTCATTCCGAAAGCTAAACTGACTCTCAGGGTTCCCCCCCCCATCCCCCCCAACAGTTCACTGTCAAAAGTGATGTTGTAATTTTCACATTGTGTTTTAAGTTCACGGCTTTTGAAATGTAAAAACTATTAGTTTTCTTCCTTTTTGAGAGAACGGAAAGCTTTATAAATTTCATTTTGGTGTTTATAGTACTGTACAATGTATGAGAGCGTTATATACACAACTAGCTGCACACACATTAATGTTGGGAATTAGACTCTGATACACTGACAGACAAGTTTACATACATTATATTGAGTATAATTAATTAAATAAGCATCTGGGGCAGTGGTGCAGCACATACAATATATAGCTGAAAAAAAAAGCGATAAAGTTATATATCGTAATAGGTTTTTTTTTTTTGTGGCGATTCATGTATCACCTCACCAAAATCTTTTCTTTCTTTTTTTTTTTTTATTTACGCATGTTCACATTTGAGGTGGCAAAATGTTGCAGTTCCTCTGTAATCCTACAGGTGGTGCCCTTTAAACTGTTCGCAGATTTGCAAGAAGCACAGCATCCCATGTGGTAGGAGCAAAGTATGTGTATGTGCTTAAGTTTGTTTAGGATTGGAACAAAATCTCAAAAAAAAAAATAAAAATTTAATTGCGATATTTATAAAATTGTCATGTTAATAGAATCGCAATACGAATTGAATCAGCACGTATGTAGCATGATAATATTGTACTAGCTGGTCCCTGGAGATCCCCGTGCCTAATGGTGAAGGGCCGCTTTGACAGGGTTTCCTGTCGTTTCTGCTGTATTCACACTCTGACCCTGTGCGCTGTAGTAGTCTGCTCAACATCACACACTAGCGCGCTATCAGACCCTCAGGATCATCCCTTTATCTAGGTTAGTACAGTATGATTTAAACATGTTTTGATCTACAAATAGTAATTTGGTTTGTTGGACAGTAGAGGGCGCACCATCATCACCTTAAACCCTTACAGCATTCCAGTTTAGACTGCGTGCAGTAAAATCATACTCCTAATCATATACTAGGTGGACTGATTTCCTCAAGGTTTTTTGTGTGTGTGTGTGAGACAACAGCTGATTCTGCTCACCATGAGGAAAGAGAAATACCATGTGTACCAAGTCACCAGACTGTAGTTGAACCCCATGCTGAGGGTGATTCATGGGTAGGCACTGTTGCCATAGTGAAGACTAAGAGCAAAAAAAAAAAAAAGGGGGATAGTCTGAAAGGGCCAATAGCTGTTTCCATGGCAACTCTGCCAGTCTTGGGAGACGTGGTGAGGGTTGCCATGGAAACCAGGTTGCACCCATTGAGTTGGCAGATTCTGTCTAGCGGCTGACGTTATGCCAAGAGTCTTCAAGTGGTTTCTGTCTCTCTGAGCCTGTGTGTGTGTATTAGCTTAACCCTAATGCTCTCATATGGAGGGTGTGATGGATGAGCCGAATGAACACGAACGTCACGCCAGGTTTCAGCAGGTCTCTGGCTAGATTTTCTGGTTCCTGCTTAAGGCTAAATCTTTGTGTCAAAAAAAAATCATACCAAATTTTTTCTGATAGACAGTACTGATGTGCTGCTGCAGAAAAAAAAAAGCAGCGTCATTCTGCTTAGCCAGATTAATGACATTTAATATTTAGAGATATTGAGATATCCCAATAGAAGCACGATGCTCCGTCACCATGGACACTGTTGATATGGCGACCACGATGGCAGACTGATGTAGCGCATAGGAATTGAGAGAGCGCTGAAGGTTGACATGCTCCGAGGCATGTCAGGGTTGCCATAGTGACAGGAGACGAGACTCGCAAGGTGTGAGAAATTGAAATTGCAGAACGCAGGCTCTAAAGTTTGTCCCTGTGTGTGTGTGTGTGTGTGTGTGTGTGTGTGTGTGTGTTGCAGATGGAGCAGGTGTCGGATGATGAGCTGGACCATGCTGCCGAGGAAGACAGCGATAAGGAGGATCAGGACTTGGACAAGATGTTTGGAGCCTGGTTAGGAGAGCTGGACAAAATCACGCAGGTCACACACAAACACACACACAAACAACTGTCTATGAACTTGTTCCAGGAATGCGTGAGAATACTGTATGTTGGAATGTTTTTTTTTTTCATGCATATCTGTCTCTTCTTTCTAGAGTCTGGATGATGGACGTCATCCAGGAAAAGTCCAGAAAGCTCCTCTCAGAGAAGAGACCAACCTAGCCAACTTCTCCTACCGATTCTCCATGTACAACATCAATGGTCAGCACGCACACACACACACACACACACACACACACACACACACACACACACACACACAAGCATGACAACAACCGTGTCCTTTTGTACATCAACCCTCAGAAATAAGTGAGACGTTCACATTTTATGTGTGCCTCTTGTCATGTGATATACAGTAGAATGATTGACAGTTGTATTGCACTCTCACTGGAAGTTCCGCCCTTTTCTTACCATCTTAACACTGATAATCTCTGGTCTCCTATCAATTCTTCAACTTGATTTTCATTCATCTCTTAATGAGAATGGAGATTTTTCAAAAGGTAAAAAAATGGAAATTGTAAATGTTAAAAAAAAAAAAAAAAAAAAACACTCTTCCATGCAAAAGATTTTTGATGGACTTTTCTGGCTGAAAGATAAACCAAAATGTAATTTTTAATGGTAAGGATATTTCTAATTAGTATGAGTATGTCAGGAGTTTAAGTGCAGGCATAAATCATGAACATTGTGAGTAAAGTCTCGCTTATATCCAAATGCAGTAACCAAAATCTTTCAGTGACGAGAGAGCAGGAAAAGTACCCGCCTGCTACTAGTTTAAAAAAATAGTTTTCATCGACATTTCCCTCACTGTTATCGCTCTCCACCTTTTTCTCCTCCACAGAAGCCATAAACCAGGGTGAGCCAGTGGACCTGGACGCCCTCATGGCCGACCTGTGCTCCATCGAGCAGGAGCTCAGTACCATCGGCAAGCCTTCCTCCTCCTCGTCCTCCTTCTCCTCCTCCTCCTCGTCCTCCTCTTCTTCCTCCGGTCGCCCCACCGACCTGAAGTCTCGGCAGCGAGCCGCACAGGGGCGTTCGGCCAGCGCTCGCCACGCCGGAGGCAGCAGCGGCGGGAGCGCGTGCAGCAGCAGCCAGGCCTCTCCGGCAGGTACCGTGCGAGCGGGTGGCGGCCAGAGCCGACCTATGGCCTCCAACTTCTCTTTGGACGACATCACGGCCCAGCTGGAGCAGGCGTCACGGAGCATGGACGAGGCCGCCCGTCAGACCTCGGAGTCACCCGCGCCCAACTCTCAGCTCAGGCGTGTGGGCTCGGTGGGCGGGGCCAGCGATCAGGAGGCGCGCTCGGTCGGCCGCTCGTCGCGATCGAGTGTCAACTCCGTCTCCGCCTCCAGCATGGACTCGCTGGACATGAGGGGGCAGGATGGGGACACACAGAGCCAAACGAGCACAGAGGTACACACACACACACACACACACACACACACACACACACACAAACACACACACACACACACACACACACACACACACACACACACACACACACACACACACACACACACACACACACATACACACACACACACACACACACACACACACACACACAGATGCTACACATTACACCATTCACAAATGACCTTTATTTACATGTTTATTTTCTCTCATCTTTTTTTATGTTTATTTTTTGCCTCAGTTACAAATAATGATCACAAAAAAAAGTTCTTTCAAAGACTCACACAATAGTTCACAGAGTTTAGAGAATGTACAGAATCAACCCACAGAGATCAGAAGTAAGTGATGTAAGCCATGTGGCTCGTTTCCCAGGGTGCTTTGCACTCCGAGGTCATGGAGGACAATGGTGCTCCCAGCTCCAGGGTGAGAATACAATAGTGGCAGATTTCACCAGGCTTTGGCTCGGCTGTGACCGAAAATTGAATTAGACTTTGAAACAGAACGAAACAGATGTGAGGGATTTCTGCCTGCATGACACACACACGCGCACACACACACAGTGGGGTAGAAACAGAGAGTCCCAAAAGGATTTTGAAATAAATCTTGAACCGCCTTGGTGTCTTTTACACCATTATGGTCGCTGACAGTTTCTACCACAATGTGTTTTAACACTTGATTCTGACTGCAGCAGCTCTGACCGTTAATGCAGTTCTATGGATTTCAATACATTCGCACTTTTATAGACACAAACCCGAGTGAACGTTCCACATAAACCAGATTTTAAAGCCTGTAATCGTTGACACTATGAGGGTTTCTGTAAGCTGGTGTTGGTCTCTAGTTTGAGCAACACAGAAAACTTTCCAAGATCGAGGGCGTCGACCTCAGAAAGCTTTCTCAGTAATACGACCAGCTGCAAAAAAAAAAATATACAGTACAGTACAGTAGGTCTCCTTGTACACAAAACAGGCGGCATCACTAATTAGTTTGTCTGATCTGAACGCTGAAGAGTTGCGTTAAATAGAATCAGCTGGTTTAGTTAACGGATCAAACACATATACGTATATATATGGCGGGAGTTTAATGTCCTGAAGCCAGGGAGCAACACAAATGAACTGCGAAGTTCTGTGGCAAATTTCTGAAGAAATCAAGCAGGCAAGTGACCCCAGAGTACTGCAGAC
>JAQQZS010000010.1:8692118-8704382 GCA_030068045.1 Platyallabes tihoni | reverse complement strand
ACACAAATGAACTGCGAAGTTCTGTGGCAAATTTCTGAAGAAATCAAGCAGGCAAGTGACCCCAGAGTACTGCAGACGTCTTCATGACTGTCTGTCCAGCTGGACCCAGCAGGTTTTCGAAGAATAATAAACGACTTCATACTAAATATCGATTGTCGTATAGCGACTTCATTGCATCCGTCTCAATACTTTTGGCCACCACCGTTATAGTTAAATATTAAATGATGTGCTATTCTTTAAAGAATTAAACCTGCGATGCTGGCGTGTGACAGGAAAATAAGTTTAAAACAATCGACCGTGATGTTAAGCGGTAATGTCTTCTTTAGTTTCATCCCGTAGGATCATCATCACTCAAACTGTATGTCTCAAGCATTACAAGTGTGTTTTCATCTCGGAGCCGTTACACAACCGACACACGCATGTATATTTTTGGATAAATTCAAGATTCACTTATTTTATCAATACATCCATCGGAGACTTAATGAAATTAAAGCTGCAACATGCAAATACACACACACACACACACACACACACACACACACACACACACACACATACATGCACATCTATTAAAGAATCTGCACTGGCTCTACTACAGTAGAATCAAATTACTTTTTTAGATTGGTTTTAATGGAAGCCAGATGTGGTTTAACAAGTTTTGTATCATTATGTCATTGTGTGTGTGTGTGTGTTTGGGCTCTTTTGTACTGTACATTCAAAAACAAACTCCAAACAGGAAGCAGATGTTAAGGTCCTTGTGTATTATCTTATTATCTACAGACCAACAGGTTCGTACTGGACTAAAATAAAGTGAAATGAAATATAATTGTGTAAAATCTAAAATCAGGAAGTGAGGAGAAATGTTTTTTTTTTTTTTTTTTTTGCTTGGGTCATATTTGTGGCAAACAGTAAATACAGTAAGAAAACATGATTGGAAGCTTTAATACTGTACCACGGAGTAATGGGAAGATTTGACGCGGTTTTTTTAGTGCGCAGTAGAAAACAGCCCAGCGTGTGACTATACAGTACGTGTGACTGTGAGTGTGTGACTGTCTGCAATTAACCCACTTGTCCACTGTGTGTAATTGCAATTACCATTTCAGCGACAGCTAATTAATTATCATTGTGATGCCAGTTATTCATGTGAATGCATGTGTTGGAAACCCCATGACAGCATGACGTAGCACCACCTCGCCCGTCCCCTTTTGTCCAGTGTGTCATGATGCACGATGAGCATGACCGAGACGTCACAGCTCCAAGATCCAGCCTGCTTATATTAATAATCTACCTAAATATTAATAGGAGCTTTATCGTGCTAATTTCTAAACTGAGAGTTTTTCAGATGAGCTTGAGTATAGAACTAGGGGCAACTAGGAGCAATTTCATTTTTAAACATGAACTTCTTACAGTTTTTTTGATCATAGTGATATTTTTGTATTATTATTATTATTATTAGATCTGTTTGGTAAGTAGGGTTGGGTAGTCTTGTAAGTAAAGAAAAGGGGAGGGACAAGCTAGTGATTCTAGCTGCTATAGCATAAGTGACAACATTAAATGCAACCATGAGGGGTTAAAACATAATTGTGCCTAAATTACAAACTGTGAATGCTGGCAAATCACCGTAGGAATAAAACACTTCAGGATAATAACACTAACCGCACATCCTCAAGCGTTTTATTCCCTAAATAATTTTTGCACATGTATTTAAAGATAATATATTATACAATAGAACCGTATTGACAGCTTTAAGAATAGAGACATTAATGTCACCTAATTTTAATCCTTTCACCTTTCCTACCCGTTCCCAACACCACCTTCGCCTGCCTGCATGATTGACATGTCTCTCTTTACCTGTATGTCCGTGATGTCCCCACCTGACCTACCCCCATTTCCCAGCATGCCACATTGAGAAGGGTCAATGGTAACGCCGCCAGACGGCACCTAGACTTCACCTCCCGTGAGGGGGACGTGGATCAGTTCACTGTAAGTGTGTGTGAAGAACATGAATGTGTGTCTGTATTTGTAATTTCCTCTAACCACTCAGAATGTGCAGATTTATATTCCTATGACTGACATAACTGAAGCAAATTATTCATTCATAGTAATAAGCTGAGCAGTTAATTGGTTAAAGTTAATAGGTTTCCAGGACAGACAGCCATTTCTGGCTATCCTAGCAATTTTTTAATTTACATTTTATTAGGTACATTTAATTAACGCTCTCTGGCCATTGTTGGGTAAATCTACCATATAGGTCACTTCCTGTTTTCTAATATTAATGTTAATTCTATATTCTGAAGTTTGGGTTGCTGTTGTTGTAGTTTCTATGATTAGTTTACTTCCACAGTTGCCATGGTTTCCTGGAAGCATCGGAGAAGAGGGAACATAGACAAAACCAGCCCTCCGACCACACAATTATACTGCACGTTTCCAAATTATACATATTCTGGAGGGAACTGATTAAGTGTGAATTTTATGATTGCAGCACATCAAGGTCGGTTGGGCTTGTCCGAATAAGACCAAAACTATAAATGAATGAATGAATGGTGAAAACTCAAGTTTTAATTTATGGAAATCAATCCCACAAGTCCTGGATTCTTTCGGCGGAAGAAACATAACATAGTCTCCTATTCACATTGCGAGAAGTGCATTGCTTCACCCATTAATCATATTAATATCACCAGCTTCCATTGACCTTCAAATTGTGGTTAAAATGTTATGGTGTGAACGCTGATTGTCCAGTGCACTGACATGTACAGTACAGTAACACGTTGTGCCAGAGCTGTCAGAGCTACAAAGTGACCATCCTTACCTCTATGGTAGGTCGACCTGATCAAATGGCCAGTGAAGGTCTTAATTATATGTTAAAGGCTTCATGTTTCCACGTTTAATTACAACACAATTCAGTAAGGCTTACACCGCTGCACTTAGTGACTCCTGAACTGTTAATCACGTTTATTCAGTATGATTTTTTTCCCCCATAGTTTATTTGTTCACACTTCTTTGTTTCCTTATGTGATTTTCATCTTTTATTTCCCTATTCAGTTAATGCACCACGATCAACACGTGCATCGCTTTCACACTCCTTCCAATCACCATTTGCACATGTTCTAGATTGACCAGATCACCATTATTGCTCATTGTGCACTGACTGATCTTGTTTGTCTTTCCCCTTGCCGTTGTTAAAGCACTCGTACCTGGACAGGGAGACCTCTCTGATTGTCAAAAGCATTGCAGGAAAGCCTTCTCACCTGCTGACCAAGGTGACGCCTTTCGCTTGCTCCTTCCTCTATATTTATTTTTTTACTCTTTTGGCATGCAAATGACCTGTGTTTATCGCCTCCTAACCCCAACCCTGGAATCAGCTGGTTTTCATCGCTTCACCCTTTCTGCATCTGCCACGCCCACACGATTAGAAGCTCCTCCCACTTTCTTTCTCTCCGCACAGGAGTTTTGTTGTTATTATCCCGAAGGTGCTGGAGAAAGTTTACAATTGATCCCTGATCTTAAGATCATTCTGCTGAGCAAATCTTAAGGCCTGACCAACCAAAATGATGCCCATGTTTTGTTTAAGTGTATTTTTCCTGTAAAGAAAATAAAAGGACCATGAATGTTAAAGTTAAAGCACAAAGAAGTAAATTGTAGAAGTGTGGTAACACTACTCGTGCCAACAAGCTGTAAATAAAGATAAAGTCCCTCCTTAGGGGTTTTGTGCCCAGTTTTCAAATTGTGGTTTAATGAGAATGTTTTAAAGTGTGCCCCAAAATGTATAAAATAAGAGCTACAGTGCTTTCAAGGAAATGAAACCCAGATGGTCTGTGTATTTTGAGACAACCCAGACATTACAGGAAATAGTTCATACATTAAATGATGTTACTATTATTATTATTATTATTATTATTATTATTATTATTATTGTCCTGATCTAGGATTGTTTTTATCCCTCTTGGTATAATCCGCCTCACCTACTGTACATGGTCATTCCTGAAACTACTCCTAGATCAGCACTGTTACTATGACATGTGATTTCTTTGTTATACATTTGTATTTTATTTGTGCATCATAAAGGGTTCATTACGTTGTTCAGTTCCTATCACAGTGTGATGAGATTCTACAAACTGAAGAACCCTTTTTATTATTTCTGTACATGTAGAGTGCATAAGTATCAACTTTTTAATCTTCACACCAGCAGAGCATGTATGTGTGTATGTATTTTCTATTACGAGCAAACCTGTTGGTATTTGTTCCAATTTTTCCTGAAAATTTTAATACAAAGTGAAAGTCTGACAGGGTGTTTGTGGTCTAAAGGTAAGGCAAGTCATGTCGTCGCGACTCCGAATCCCAGGACAGAGAAATCGTCTATGACAGTATTGCATTGTGCTTTAAAAAAAAAAAAAAAATGATTCTACAGTACCCTGACTCCACCTTGTATTCGGTCAGTGATCGTTCTGTCTCAGGATCGAGCACCATCTCCACTACATCATTTAGTTGTACATGTTTGTGGGTGGTTGTTTGCATGTTTAGTGGTTTGAGGCTTGCCGTGTATTTACAAAAAGAATCCCAATTTGACATAAGTGACAAATACGTTCTGGCTGCGCAAGTGTGTGTACACACAAGTAAACATGCACATGTAAACGTTTCTAGAACATGTGATGCCTCAAGGTGATATTAATTTATATAAGAATATAAACGTTCATCATCTGTGTCTCACACACAAGCACAAATATTTATCTCTAACCATAAGATGGACATATTAAAGACCCGGACATGTCTTAGTATTCCATACACAGCAGCATAAAGTCACTTGGCTGCCACATTTGTTTTCCCTGGCAATTTAAACGTATTTGTATCTTTAAAACTAACAGCTGTCCCCATAAGTCCTAGCTCTGTCCCCAGCACTGTCCTCACGTGCCCCATTAATACTATTCACACTTCATTATCATGTTCCCAAACATTGTCTACATGTTTCCAAATACCATCCTCATGTCCAACACTGTCCCCATATAGCCTGACACCATTCACATGTGCTCCAGTGCTGTGCCCATGTGGTGCCCTGACACCATCCACTTGTGTTTCAACACCATCCCCATATGCTTTATACCCTAACACCATCCACTTGTGTTTCAACACCATCCCCATGTCCCTATGCGCCCTGACTCCATCCACATGTTTCAACACCATCCCCATTTCCCAGTGTGCCCTGACATCATCCACATGTTCTCCAACACTTTCCCCATGTGGTGCCCTGACACCATCCACTTGTTCTCCAACACTTTCCCCATGTGGTGCCCTGACACCATCCATATGTGCTCCAACACTGCCCATGTGCCCTCACAACGTCCACATGTGTTCCAACACACTGCCCATGTGCCCTGACACCATCCACATGAGTTTCAATACTGTCCCCATATGCCCTGACACCATCCACATGTTCTCCAACACTGTCCTCATGTAGTGCCCTGACACTATCCACATGTGCTCTCCAACACAGTCCAGTAACATCCTCCTCACGCCCAACAACATCCCTATGTGCCCTGACGTCGCCCCCAGAATGCCTTTTAAAGCTATAATTTATAAGATAAGTTCAGAAGCATCTCAGTTCAAAGTTATGTTGTTGTTGTTTGCCATCAGTGTTTTAATTCACTGATTCCATCAGTGACTCATTTAGTCTGTATATCTGATCTGAAAAAAAAAAACTTTTGCAAAACTGCTCCCTGAAAATTAAGTTTGTTAAATAGCTTTTAGGCTCGTTTCTTGAAGACACATTCTTGAAGCTTGTCAACAGCCAGAATCATGAAGTGCTCTAAAATCTTCTGTTAGACAATTGCGTTAACTTTAGACTCGATAAAACACAGTCAAAAAAACACCAGCAGATGGCATGGCACCCAAAATCATCACTGACTTTGGAAACCTGGACTTCAAGGAATTTTGAGAAACTCAATTCCAAATGAGTGCAAAGATGACTTTGATCTAAAAAGAGGACCAGTTATTTTATAGGATAATTTTACATGTAAAAGTCAAGTAGGCTTTTATTGTCATTTTAACCATATACAGTTCAGTACACAGTCAATACAACATATTCACTTTGTCTTAAGTGCAAAAACTTACATGAACATTACTCAGAGATGAAGTGCAATCTTGTATCAGTGGGAGCTGTGAGCTTGTGTCTGGCTTGAGAGAAGGTCAAAGTCTCTCTTGGTTCCCATCACGTCCGGTCTCAGTGACTGACGTAAATGTTCATCACTGATTCTTAATCTTTTTGCAGTGTTTATTAATTGTATTCTTGAGAAGGTTTGCTCACAGATCCTGAAGAGTTTAGCCATTTTGATACCGTGCTTTTTGATGTTTTGTCCCCGAATGCGTCTTATAACAGTAGCAACACAGTTCTGGTATTCAACCAGCTCCGATTGATAACAGGGCAGGACATCATCTGTCAGCACCAAATGGATTTTGTAAAAGAGGAATCATTTGCATGTAGATGAAGTCCGCAGAATTGTCTCCCTGTTGATCAGTTTTAACGCTTTCACACACTTTCGGTCTCAGTGCCTTTTTTCTGCTTGGGAATGCGATCAGTGATTTCTTAGTAAATATCTTCACAGAAAGATCGCAAAATATGTGACAGTTTTGCTTTTGGTCTGAAGAATGTGTTGAGGTCGGAACGCGTGTTAAAACTCGGCCCGGATCAATTACCTGACTTGTATGGTGCATGACATCACCATAATCAGAGTCTAGCTCAGACAAAACCTCTAGCAACTGTCATTGGTTAAGCATTTTTGCTCTAATGAAGTTTACACATTCCAGAATCCACTTTGCCACACAAGACTTGTTTGGCAGATGCCCTTATCCAAAGCAACTTACATTTTATCTTATATCAACTGTTGAGGGCCTTGCTCAAGGGGCCAGAAGTGGCAACTTGGTGGTGCTGAGGTTTAAACCTGGGACTCTTCCGGTGAGTAGTCCAACCACTGAGCTACCCATCAACAAGGCCAAGAAGGACCTCTCTTTTTGCCAGCTATGCAAAGCACACCGCCAGTTATCACATTTTGCTTTGCCCAGTAAAGCCCCAAATATTCTATCATTTGGTGATTATTTTCAAAACCATCCTGTCTTAACAGTGTTACTTTTGAGGCTTCATAGAGCTGCAAGCTCTTCCCAGATTTCAAAATCAAACGAGATGCTCCACAGTGTCCCACACATCATTACTCTCATCACAGACCAGTCAAAAAGGTTTCACTGAAGTCTCACTACTGAAATCTCTCTCATGATAAAGTTTCTTTTCTAATAGCATCTGTTTCGCAAAGACAAACTTCAGCAGCAACCCTTTTCCTTCAAACAAACCTCCCCATCTGAAATAGATTTGTCGCTGCATGCTATTAGTTTGGAGACCTTAAAGCTCGCCCGGATGCACAACTCATTGAGTTGATCTTGTCTTTTAAATTCATCCTGCTGTGTTTCCAGTCCTTTTGTTTGTTTCTATGCTTGCACCTTTGTTTGCATGCCATTATTTGGATTCATAATCATGGCAGACATCTTATTATTTGCAAACTGACACAGCCTCTTGTCAAACCAGACAAATCGCAGCTTTCCTGTGATGAGTGAAGAAACGATTGTTTCCCCATTGCTCATTAAATCACCCTGCATTCTGTCAGGTTTTTCTCTTACTTAACTTCACTATTCTTTGTTAAAGAAAAAAAATAATGTACTAAACGCCAAATATGGTCAGCTTTTTTGTCAGAAATCAGAGAAAATACAGCTACACTTGACTTACTGTATAAACGTGACTAGGTCATAAAAACCGTTCTTTTCTGAACCATATAAAGGTGGCATGGAATATTCCCGAGCCGTAAGGGAAGGAAAAACTCCATGGATGTGATAACCTGGTCTTAAAGTCCTGACCCTGTCATAACACTGCCTCCAGAGGCTTGTACACTGGCCGCTATGCATCCCTTCATGCACTTGCCTTCTTACCCTGATACGCCCATCGCTCTGGAAAAGGAACAATCTGCACTCATCAGACCAAAGTCTAATCTTTATACTCCCTAGCAAGTTGAAGCCTTTTTTTTTCTGATTAGTCTCATTAACAAGTGGTTTTTCTTATTGAAAAACAGCTCTTTAGTCCCAATCCTGTGTAGATTTCAAATCTCCTTAGTTGTTTTCTTTGCTTGATCCACCCCAATAATTTGATCCTTCTGAAACGGCGACTCTCTTTTTTTTTTTTTTTTTTTTTGGACAATGTTATTTCTCAAAGCATCGGTCAAGAATATCTTGCTGATATTGTTTACAAGTTTAAAATTCCTTCAAGAGGGCTGCACTTGGGGGCCCCTACAAAAGAGACTTGGTGTGGAAGAAGAACTTGAGTATTTCTTGAACAATGATGAGATGAGAAACGGGTTCACTTCATTTATTTTGTATGAGGGAAGAGACAGCACGGTGAATTACAGAACATGAAGCAGAGAGAGAGAGAGAGAGAGAGAGCGAGGGAAGAAGAGGAAGGGGGAAGAGAAGGCAAGCAACTTCAAAGAGAATTTGAATATTTTTGTAATAGCCTCTGCAAAGCCTGTTATCTCTCTCTCTCTCTCTCTCTCTCTCTCTCGCTCAGCTCACAGGAATCTACCCTTGACAAAGACCTGCAATATTTCTCCATGCACATTTTTCCTTTGTTTTTCCCCCCTGCTACATTCTTCTCGTTTTTTCATCTGCATTGTTTCCAATTTTAAATATGTTAATCCATAGTGGATCTCTCACTCACTCTGTCTTTACCTCCCTCACTATCAAGCTCTCCGCGCCTAAAGTGTGACAGAAATTAAGGACAGTGGATTATTTTTCCAAAGGGCGTAAATAAAAATTATATAGGGTTGATCGCCACGAGTTTGATTGTAAATTTCCCAAACTGCCGCCATTCCGTTTTCCACACCGATATAAAAACGGGTAATGGCAGGAGACGCCCGCTCGGGCCCTGCGATAGGCCAACGGAAAGAAGGTCACGAAAACGCTGCCCTTTGATTGGCTCTCAAGCTTTAACTGCATACACTGATTGGAGCAGAGGGTCTTCTGGGATGCTTCTGGTGTTTATGATGGGGATTAGTCCCCAAGATTGGACACAGTCCCAGAGAAATGCAGCTGCTCTGCAGAGAGAAAGAGAAACGAGTGCAGAGATATGGAGCTGTGGAGTGAGACCGTGAGATACTGAGAGAAGGAAAGAGAGCACAGAAGATGGGTGTAAGAGGGGAAAAGGGGAAATGTAGCAAGAGGAAGACAGTGAAGGGACAAGAGAGAAAAGGAGGGAGAAAAATGATTCAATGAAAAATTAATCAGGAGACGCAGGATGACAGAAAAGACAGAAAAGAGAAAGAAAATAGAAAAAATACATAAAGAATGAGTGTGGAAAGGAACTGGAAGACAAAAAAATTAAGAATTTGCCTGGAGGAGTCAAGACAGTGAAGAACATGCAGAGAGATATTGTAAGAGAAGTAAGGAGACAGACAGGTAAGAAGGGAAGATTGACAGGAGTTGAGAAGAGAAGAGAGAAAGAGCAAGGCACAGGCAAAGAGGTACAAAAAGTTATGAGGAAGCAGAAAAGCAGATAGAGGCAATCAGCGCCATGGAGAAAGACCGTAAAAGGAAACTAGTGAGACAGACGGAAAACTGGAGAGAGAAATGCAGAAAGAGGAGTGAGACAGAAAGAGAAGAGGTAGAGTAAGAGAAAGACAGGATTGAAGCTGAGAGAGGGAAAGAGAAGTGATAGACTGAAAAAGAGAGACAGACACTTGCAGTCTCTCCCTCTCTCTCTCTCTCTCTCTCTCTCTCCTGACCCCTCCCTCTCTTCCAGAGTGTAGTGTGTAGAGCTGAATATCAGCAGTGTGTCTGCTAACACCTCAGCCTGTCTCCATGTCTCCAGCTGTGTCTCGTGCTTGGACACATCATATAGAGTATACACACAGACATTTCATTGCAGTTTTGCATTACACACCCTCTGACCAACCAGGATTAACTTTTGTGTTGTCTTTTTGTCTTTTTCGCATCATGGACTCCGTTTTTTAGATGAAGACCTTTCTTGGCTTTTCCACTAAATCAACAAGCATGCTCCAGATCTGTTCTCCTGAACGAATCGACGTCCGGTTTCGTCCGTGAAATTTTCGGCTTTGCGTCTCCATTCCCGTGGACATTTTTTTAATGTGAAAAAGCAGCCATTTGTTCTCCTAGGGGTAGGTGCTTGGCAGGACGGGACAGGATGTGTGAGTAGGTCCTGAGCGCAAGCTGAGACACAAGCTGCCGCTTTTAATCAAACATGGACATGATGACGGCGTGCTGGAGGGGACAGGTAGGGCTGATTGTAACGGGACATGAGAGGATGTGAAATCCACCTGTCGACTTTCAAAAAATTATTATTATTCAACATACAATGCTCTTGCTGGTGTGAAGGTATTTTGTGCATGCATGTGTCTTTGTGTCCCTTTGTGTGTGTGTTGTAACATTGTTGTGTGTTTGTAGGAGGAGCAGGCTGCCAAAGCAAAGGCAGAAAAAATTCGTGTGGCTCTAGAGAAAATTAAGGAAGCGCAGGTCAAAAAGGTAGGTGTGCCAAAGGGGTGTGTGTGTGTGTGTGTCTTGGTTCTACGGTTCAAAAAGTAATTTATTCAAATGGCTAATAAAGAGCCAGTGGTACATGAAAGGAAAAAAATCTCACATTTTTACATTGTGAAGGGTTTCGAAAAAAAAAATTTTAAAAAAACCGCATACAAAAAATAATAATTGAATTTGCTGGTGTTTAGAATTAATAACGCATCAATTTAATATTTAATAATGCAATTTAATATGAATTCATCAATATATCATCCAACTGTTGTTGTTGTTTTTTTTCCTTTTGAGGTAATTTGCTTTCTTTTCATTTGTCACAAATATGTTTTTTCTTTTTAATCCATACTCATTATTGGTCACAGTAGTTTATTTTAACAACTTTATTTTTAGTCGAAGTTACAGGCTGTTAGATTTAATTCAAGATCATCACGATTTCTAATATGCCTGATGGATTTATTTAATTTAATTAATTTTTTATTAACTGACCTGGGTGGTTCAAATTGAACGTCTTTGAGAATAACTCCTCCTCTATTCAAAGGTTCTACTATACTTAACATAGTCTACATCACAAGCGATGCAACTGATGCCCTTCATCCATCACAATGCTCTTGTCAATGGTGTCATCTCCGTAAACATTCTGTAGAGACCATCAAGTGCAACAAAGGGGTGTTTTAAAAAAGGATTGGGTGCATAATCAACAGTGGTTGATTGCATGGTTTGTGATGGAGACTATGATGAGTAGTGCCTTTGTATAGAGGAAGAGTTACTCTACCAACGTGTGCAATTTGAACAGCCTATGTCAAAAAAAAATAAAAATTTCCGACACTGCTACATGCATGAGATCTTTATAGAGTGCATTATTGATATTTTAGAAAGATTAATTAATGAATCTCTTGCATTTATTTGCATAATTAAAGAACTAGTAATATAGCGGGTGGCATATTAAATAAATGTTTTTATATTCCTATCGATAATATATTATATTGTCAAGTTATAATATGAAGCCTTATTGGGCAGTTAATGATGATTCTGCTATTAAGCCCAATTTATATTTTGGTTAAATTGGTTCTTTCCCCAAAATCTGTAGGAGTAACTGAGCTATTTAAAAAAAAAAAAAAAACAGGAGGATATTGTTGCGCATGAATATAATAGAGCTCTATATGTGCTGCCCGAATGCTGGCTGTGCAGCATGCCGCAGTCAGACGAGGAGAGAGAGAGCATGCTAGAAAATAGGTCAGTGTGTGTGTGTGTGTGGAGTGATTTAGTAACAGAGGAACGGTGCAAAGACTGACACAGCAATAAATTTTTTTTCTCCCCTTAATCGATGTTCATACATCCTTTTTTTTTGTTTATTATATTTACTGCGATTTTCAGACATACAAAAGGAACACAATCACAAAAGCAGACAAAACACACCTACAAGTGTAAAAAAACAAACAAACAAACAAAAACAAGAAACAGCATCTCCTTCAGTCAACCACCTCACTGTGTAAAGGCAAAAAAGGTCAAACATAGGTTTTTACTCAATATGACATTATGAATAATAGTGACAATAATAATACAAATATTAATATATAATCACCTAGGTACTTAAAGCAAGAGTGACAGGGGAAGTAAAAATAAAAACAGAGAACAAATAAATTTGCAAGTATCAGCACTATCGGTAGTATTAACAAGAGATTAAGATCGAGA
>JAQQZS010000010.1:8630690-8641127 GCA_030068045.1 Platyallabes tihoni | reverse complement strand
GGGATAGGCTCCAGGTCCCCCGCGACCCTGATCATAGGATTAAGCGGTATAGAAAATGAATGAATGAATGAATGAGTTTATTAGCTTGATGTCACAGGCACATGTTTGATCTTTTTTTTTTTTTTGTTGGTCCCTTATAAGGTCTCGTACCCCACCGCGTCACCACCGGAGCCCCTCTCCAACAACCCGCCCTCACCATTCTCCCTCATCTCATTCCGGCTCTTCGCACCAGCGCCACTCTCCGTCTCCTCGCCGGCACCGTGGCTCCGCCTCCCCGTCCTACCAACGAGACCTGCTCCCCCCCTTGTCATCCTCGCCTACAGCGGCTCAGGCCTCCCGCCGCTCGCGTTCCCGTTCGCCTTCCACACCGCAGAGGTCGAGCCCCGCCTCCCGCCATCACTCGCAGGGCCGGGAGCGGGAAAAAGAGAGAGGACGTGGGGAGAGGGAGAGAACCCCCACACACGACAGGCGTCATGAACGGCGAGATGGTACGAGTATTTTCTAACCCATGAATCTATAATCGTTAGATATCCGGTAAGCTATTAATTCAGTATTTTTTCCTCTTTCAACATGTAGAAAGTCGCGGGAAGCGCGATAAAGACAGCGGACGGGACGATCGCAGCTACGAGGCCGATCAGACCTCCTCGCGCGAAGACCGCGAAACCCGAGAGAACCGCGACCGCCGCTTCGACCGGGACCGGCGAGACGACCGACAGCACCGAGGCAGTGACGCCAAGGACGCGCGCGACACCAGAGACCGGACCGGCAGGGACTTGATGGAACAGAGAGAGCGAGATAGGGAGAGGGAGAGAGAAAGAGAGAGGGAAAGGAATGATGTTCACAGGAAAGGTGATACATCGGTGCAGGAAGAGAGAAATTACGGAAGAGGACACGGTAGAGACGAGGGGAGGAGCGAGAACAGGGCAGACAACAGGAACGAATCTCGAGCAGAGAGGATGGGACGTGGAAGGGGACGTGCATCGGACAACCCCGAGAAAGGTGAGGAAATGATTCCGCCTGATGTTCTCAAAAGATGATGGTTTGTTGTTAATTTGTTATCATGCCCCGCCCTTTCTCCTCACCAGGATCGGCTCGTGGGTCTCGTACATCGCAGGCAGACACCGGCGGCCATGATGCATGGGAGTCTCGTAGCAGCGGCCTAAGGGAGAGGAGCTCCGAGAGAAACACGGAGAGGGCGACAGAACGTGATCGCTATGACGGCGACAGGCAGCGTGGCGAGCAGACCCGAGATTCGTCTTACGACCGCCGTGGTAGTCAGGCAGACCGGGATCGCCGTGACCACAGGGACAGAGGTTATAAATGACCTTCAAACAGATAAAACATTTAAAAACTCATATTGTGTAATAACTTGAGTCGTAACACGACTTCTGTTCTCAGCAGATCAGAGAGCGCCTTCACCAAGTCGCCACCAGGGCCGCAGTGAGGACGCGGAGCGCGACGAAAGGAGGGACGACAGGAGGAGCGACAGAGGAGAGGACAGACGGGAGGACAGGGGCCGCGAGCGCGAGGTCCGCGAGCGAGACCGAGAAAGGGACAGGGAGAGAGAGAGGGAGCGGGAAAGAGAGAAAGAGCGGGAGAGAGAGGCCGAGAGGGAGAGGGAAAGAGTCAGGGAAAGAGAGCGTGAGAGAGAGCGGGAACGAGAGAGGGAACGAGAGCGGGAGGAGCGCGAGAGGGAGCGAGAACGAGAGGAGCGTGAGCGGGAGAGAGAGAGGGAACGAGAGAGAGAGGAGCGGGAGCGGGAGAGAGAGAGGGAACGAGAGAGAGAGGAGCGGGAACGGGAGAGGAAGGAGAGGGAACGGGAGAGGGAGCTGAGAGAGAGGGAGAGGCAGAGAGAATGGGAGGAGAGAGAGAAAGGCAGGGAGGAGAGGCGGGACAGAAGAGAGGAGGTGCGAGACGAACGCTCCGTCAGAGACGCTCATGAAGAGCGAAAGAACGCGTGAGTTTCAAAGCATTCATCATTTAGTCGTGTTGATTGAGTGCGGTTAGTGTAACTGAAAACCTTCTCTGCTCAACTCTGTTAGTGCGCGCAAGAGGCACCGCGCAGAGAACACGCCCAGCCCCCGGCCCTCTCCTAAAAAAGTGCGGGAAGGGAGCCCTGCAGACAGCGACGGCTACAACAGTTCAGAGGAGAAAGGTAACTAGTGAAAGTAGACAATAAGTGAGAGATAACGCACTGTGTTATTGCTATTGTCTGGTTTTACAGAGCTCTTTTAATTGTGTGTGTGTTTTTTTTTTTTTTTATTTACGCAGGTGATAAACACAGACTCTTGAGTCAGGTTGTCCGTCCTCAGGAGCCAAACCGCTCCCCTCCTCGCGCATCCGTCGAGGACAAGTCCTCACGCTGGAGGGACAATGAACGTCGCGGCGACAAGAAGGATGTGCGCAGTCGGCACGAAGAAGCAGAGCCTCGCGCTGATCGGGGCACGATTCGGGGGACGGAGCGCCGTGGGGATCATCCTTCAGAGAGTTCCGTGAACACGCCAGCATCTGAGTCTCGAAGGGGTAAAGAGCAGAGAGATGCCATCACGCCACCCGCCCCCTCAGCTGCCCTCCCAGAGGTACGAGAGCCTGTACCGCTCGTCCACGAGGAGGGCAAGAAGAAAACAAAGTCTGTAAAAAAGACTCTGAAGAAAAACAGGAAAGAGGACGAGGGCAGCACTGGTGGAGATCGGTTTAACCCCGAGCCCCCGGCCCCTTCCGTTTCCTCAGTGCCCCCTGAAGCACCACGCCCGCTTCTCTCACCCCCTAAAATGGGCAAGAAGAAGTCTCTGGAGAGGAGGCGGAAGCGTTCCCGGGGTGCCGAGTCTGACCAATCGGAGGATGAGCAACCGATCAGCAAGAGACGCCGCGGTCCTCAGACACCTCCTCCCATCAACAAAGAGGACTTGCCTTCCCAGCGAGCGCTGATGTCTGGTCATGCTGCGGCGGCAGCAGCAGCAGCACCGCTCAAAATGGACCCTAACTTCAGTGACTGGTCCGACGAGGAGGTCCCGGAGCGCACCGAAGCTTCATCAGAGCGAGCTCCGGAGCGCCTGCTGCCCCGCCGGAACCCACCTCTAGCTCCGCTGCTCCCCGATCCTCCCATCGTGATGCATGCCCTTCCGCTGCAGCCACTGCTTCCGCAGCACATGTTGCGCAAGCCGCAGCAGGCCGATCAAAGGCAGCAACGCAGTAGCAGCATGGGTAGCAACCCGAGTCGGGCGGCATCATCGCGCCGGCTCCGTTCGCCCTCCAACGACTCGGCCCACCGCACAGAGGACAGTCAGCCGGGGCCGCGGTCTCGCAGGGCACGCGGACAGGGCGCTAATTCCCGGGACAGGGAGAGAGAAAGGGAACGAGAGAGGGAAAGGGTGGCAGCCACCGAACCCATCGGAGTAAGGGAGGAGAGGAAGTCAAGGATCGACCAATTGAGGAGAGGAGAGCCGAGTCGCAGCACCTCATCAGGTAATCGATTCCTGATTCACGATACACCCACGTACTCGTGCTTTGATGCAAAACAAATTTATCAAAGATTTCAGGTCTTAAAAGTTATTCTCTATGAATCATCAAAGAAACACGCCAAGTAATGCAACTGTATATTTTTTTTGTTATTGTTTTTTTTTTCTTCAGACCGACAGGACTCGCGTAGTCACAGCTCTAGACGCAGCTCTCCGGAGTCGGAGCGGCAAGGACGCTCTCGCGCCGGCTCACACGACAGCCGCGAGCGTGACCGGGACCGCGAGCGTGAACAGTTCGACCGCGACAGGAAGGAGTACCGGCAGCCGCCGAACCAGCCACCGCTATCACAGCAGCGCGACTGGGAGCCAGAGCCCCGAGTGCCGGAGTGGGGAGTCCGAGGTCGCGAGCCCCTCCTACTCCGTCCCAATCGGGAGCCGATCAGAGAGCGGGATTTGCGCGAGATGCGCGAAAGGGAACGACTTCTGCCTGATGGACTGCTCTCACACGAACGCATAGACCGCGACAGGGAGCGAGAGCGGGACAGAGACCGAGGAGAACGAGAGCGCATGCTGCCCTTTGAGCTCCCGCCGTTAGGGGAACCCAAGAGCCGAGCAGAGATGCGGATGGAGCGGGGAGACTATGAGCCCCTGCTGCCTCGAGAAGCCCATGCGGACATGGACAAACCCAGCGCTACGGACGAGCCGCATGTACCGATGGAATCCTGTGAGACAGAGAAGATAGACAGCCTTGATGGTGAGATCGTTTTCTAAATGATTGTACACTGAGAGAGTTCCAAGACCAGGCTTTAACGGTTTGTTTGTTTGTTTTTTTGTAGAGGATGAAGGGAAGGGTGAAGACGCTCAGTCGGCGGTGTCGGGTGGGGAGGAATACGAGCCCATCAGCGACGACGAGCTGGATGAGATCTTAGCCGACAGCCAGAAAAGAGACGATCAGCAGGACGAGGAGAAAGTCCCAGGTACAGATACAGGATGTGTGTGTTGTCTGAGGTTAGCGTTGCAGAATGAATGACTGAACAGTACATTCAATTCATACTTAGAATGCCTCCTTGTACTCTCACTGCAAAACCGACATGCTTTTGTGACACCTATTTGCGCTAAGCATTATTAAAAGAGGCAAGTTTTTATTTGAGTCAAACTCGAGATGTTGATGTATCCTATGGCTTTTAGTAGCCAACCGACTAACACAGGGGTCGGCAACTGGCTCTTTTAAATCCCTCTGCTGCAGCTCCCTGTGGCTTTGGTAAATAAATATTAAGTATATAAAATAAAATAAATGTAAATTAGTTTGCTTTTTATTTATTGAGCTTTTCGAGCCCCGGTTTCATTCAGGTTTACAGCTGACCAAGTGCACGCTCCAGTACACGCGGGAAAACGATAACAGCACACAGAAGCAGACGGCATTTTCAGTTTGCTGCAAGTGGATAATTTAAGTTAGGTTTTTTTTTTCCCCATAAATACGAGGAGGACTCAAATAGACACAGACACAGAGTATTTTATTAGCAAGTAACCTTCAACCCGGTGGCTTTCTTTTTCAGAGTTCAAAATGTTTTTTTGTTGCGTTCGGAAATAAGATTTTGTTTTCTTCATTGATTTCATAAATGCAACACGCTATAGTTTTTAAAAAAATAGCATAAAAGTAAAAACCGATATATGCAGTGTTATCTTCATTTTAGAGTTCAAAAGGGTTTTGTGTCTTCCGGTGTTTTCTTTATCGTGGGAAACGGGTCCAGGTGGATCTTTAGTGTTTAAGGTTGCCGACCCCTGGTCTAACATTAACCATTCTCTCATTTTAACTTCAAGCCCTTTTCATAACTTTCACATATTATTGATATTATTAAGCTGATTTGCTGATCTTCAAATTAATTTATTGAACCTTTTTTTCTTTTTTGGTGCTCTGTAGGACCCCTGGACGTGATTGATGTAGACTGGTCCAGCCTGATGCCTAAGCAGAAACAGGAAACTCGGGCACCAGGAGCTGCACTGCTTAGATTCACACCTGGAGCCATGCTGCTCCGCGCGGGCGTCTCTAGTCGTCTGGCCGGCCCTCAGCTCCTCGCGCGTGTTAAAGATGTCTGTGTTAAAGAGCTGGAGGATCCTAAATGTGAGGAAATGACACCAATTATTTATGATGTACTATTTTTTATTACTACTATTTTATTTACATACAGTATAAAGTGTATGTGTGTATATAAGAGAATATGAATTATATCATTTGTATTATTTAACCTGCATGTATTGCTTTAATTTCGCTATATATAGTGACCATAAAGAATCTTGAATCCGCGCTTTTGTTAGACTGGTGCTCAGTTTTATGAGTTGTTCTCGCTGATGTTTTTCAGATGCGGAAAAGCTGTTCGAGCACGACCTCGGAGCGCTGAACATGGCTGCCCTGAACAGGAGGACGGAGAGAGCGAACCTGCTGAGAAACCTAGGGCCGTGTGGCAAGGCGCTCTGTGCACGCCGAGACATCGCCATCCGCAGGCAACTCCTCAAAAACGACAAGGTAAAATAACCTGATGGTTCTGTTTTTTGTTGTTTTAGATGACACAAGGTGATGTGTTTCTTTGAGGAAGTATTTAAACGACTTAAACGACTGGGTTTGAATGTGGGATTTGGTAGGCAGCTGCTTTCTTTCAATACTACAGACCATTTTACCCATTTCACCCATGCTGAGACTGAGAGTAGTGTTAATTTCGTCAACGAAAATAATGACGGAAAATATTCGTAGACGACCTTTTTGCCTGCGGCGATGATGAGACGTCACTGATATTAATGAACAGTGAGTGACGAAATCAGCATGCGATATTGTTGACGAAAAAAGACGAGACTAAAATGTGGTTTCAAAAAATTAAAACTAATAAAACATCTGTATTTATGTTTTTGTCACAATCCGCTGGGATATGGTGTTCATTCATTACTGCACAAGCAGCAGTGTTTCCCACGTCACGGCACACAGCATATCAGAAGTAGCATATAATTTTCTTCATATTGAACTGGAGAAAAAAAGCCGATGTGTAGTAATATATCGGAGAGGAAACAGTGTTGTGGGCACACAATCGCTGGGAAAAATACTACAAACCTGAAGAGACGCATCAAGGCATACCATAAAAATCACTCTGTTTTACAGACTCTTTTTGGTAATTGTTACCACATGATACCATCATTTTATTGTATCTTATTTTATTTTATAGCCAAACACATTAAGCTAATAGGTTAGCAAATGATCGTGACCCATAGGAGGTATCCCTACAACAAGGTCTAAGTAATCATTTGTAAACAATTATGTGGACATGCAGCAGTTGTTGTGATGGTTAAAAATAAATATAATTAGCTGAAACAATCAGATGAAAAGATACGTTTTAAATGTTAAGATTATTTTGTGAGAAACCTTAAAAAATGGTTTTGGCTAGACTAGATTGACTGTAGGGTTAATTAATAAAAATATTATTGCAAAAATGTTATGTTTTCATCGACTAAAACTAGACTAAAGTACTTAAGGGTTCCTCTGACTAAAACTAGACTAAAATGTCCAGAGTTTTAGTCGACTAAAATACAATAAGATAACTAAGAGGGACATTTATCCCCGGACTAAGACTAAAATTGAAAATAGCTGGAAAAAATTGTCAGTAACTGAGAGTTAGAGTATTTAACTGTTATTAACTATAAATTTTTTGTGTTTCAGTTATTGTGCAGGATATAGTGTTTTTAATCTTTCGGGCATGTTTCGGTACACAGCTGTAATTTTGACAGCCTGACAACACGTTTGCCGCATCCTCAACAGGACGAGCTGTGTTGGAATTTTCAGGTGTTCTCTGGTTTTGTTGTATTCCGTTAACATCTGCCTGCTTGTCTTGGTTGTGGTCTTAGGGGATGACAAAGCAGATCTACACCAGCGCTCCAGTAGTGGACCAAGAACTGCTGCAGCTCAGTGTACGTCTCTTCAAGAAGAAAATGGCTGCCGGGCAGGAAAAAGCCGACTCGGCATCTGCGGCGAATAATAATAATACACCGGCTGAGGTGTGTGTGTCTTGAGACGCCTCAATGAGTAAAGCGTGTGATTACCTGGACTTGACCATCTCGTGCTGCAAAACACTGAAACTGTTTGTGAGTCAGTGATAACGGAGAATTAAGCGCTGCGACACAGGACCATAGAGACTGGAGGAACACTAGCCTATGAAGATACTGTAGAAATTACGAAAGCCAACGAACTTTCTAAGTGTGGCAGAGAACTTTTGATGAGAACTGGCTCTCATTCCTGGTAACATTTTAGAAAAACTTTTTTTTTCTTTTCTTTTTTTCCCCTGCATTTATACCAGAGTTGCTTTTTGTGTTTTGTTTGATGTACTACGTATTAGAGTTGTGCATTAAAATAATCTTTGTCATTTTTTTGTCTCTTTTCATTTCTTCTTTAAATATCTTTGCCATGTTTTATTTGCTACGACATGAAAATTACCTGAATTAAGTATTTATTTACAAGATTATAAGAAAGACAATAGACTTTGTTGTTTGTCTTTCGGCTTGCTCCTGTCAAGGAAGTTTTCGCACCCCTGTTTTTATGTTGGAAACCCATCCTGGTACAACCCTCCAATTTTTATCCGGTATTGGGACCGGCATTGCATCCAGTGGCCAGGATTTGGGAGGAAATTAAACCCAGGCCGAAGGCATGGCAGGCTTTAAATAACAACAAAAAAAAAGCCCTGGTCATAATAAACAGCTCAAAGATTTGCCAAAATTTCTTCAAAAATAAAGGGCAAATTAAATAATGTACTTTTATTAAAATAAAATGTAAAATAAACTTTTGAATTAAATTTAATACAAATTTTAATTAAAATTAAACGATATGGTATATAACCATATAATTTTGTTTTGTTTTAATTAAATGTAAAGCCACTTTGAAAACTGGATTGTGGTTAGCAGTATGTCGTGTACCAGATGACGTGTCTTCCCACAGCATAATTTCTAATGTAATACCCATTTTCCGGCAAAACCCCGCCTCTTCCGCCATGTTGGACTCGCTTCTCGATTTTCTATTGGCTAATCCTTCGGTGAACTGTCCAATCACTGATCTACATGTGAAAACGAACCAAGGTTATCCAATCACAGTGGTGGAGCACGGCTAGTCGGATTACAGGTAGGAAGAAAAACGCAAAGCAACTGTCGAACTAGAAAAGTGGGTTACGCAGACGGGCAGATCCGCCGTGCTGTAACTGGCCTGCGCGAGCCGACCGCAAAGCAAATGATCCGTTTCTGATATCTGTGTTGTGTTTGAGTTTGTTTTGACAACCGCTGAATGAAGTGTTAGCTCGTCCACAGAGACCGAGGAAGAGACACAGGCTATAATGATGTTTTCGCGAGTCCGTTTGGCGCTGATGTCCGCGCTGCTGCTCCTCGTACAGGGTGCTGCGGCTTTCTATCTTCCGGGTTTAGCTCCGGTCAGCTTCTGTGAAAAACCTAAGGACGGGAAGGACGCTCAGGGGGAATGCCAGGTAACCCGCTGTGTCTTATTTAACCTTTCGGCTTTTCTCTCGGAGACGAAGTGAAAATAACTTCACTGTCATAGCTCGTATTAGCCTTCTCTTGCTTGCTAGCCAGCTAACTCACTAGCTAGCGCTTTAGCTGCTAACATGGCGCTAATGATGTATTTACTCAGGGTTCTGATTTAATTTCAACGGTAACTGTTTAATGTCTGTATTTGAAATTTGCTTGGCTCTGAACGGTTACATACACTTTCGCTATTTTATTCAGCGTTTTAGCTTCTCCAGGACTGTTTATTACTATGGGAGCGGGTTGTGTCCCGAATCACTCCATGGAACACTCACTGCGCTGCCTCCATAGGCAGGAACATACGTTACTTTTTAGCCTTCTTAGCGCACGAAGAGTAATGAGTAAGTGTAATGCAGTGGATTCAGAACACAGCCGTGAGCTAGCTTAATATAGTAGTGCATATATACTCTCGTGCGCTCTCCCCAAGTTGACGTCAGTTTTCATAAAATGAGTTATTATATTGTTACACCGATTCCTTTCGGTGACCAAGTACTTATGTGACGTAACTTTTGACGGACTGGATCATTTGAATGGAACAAGGAAGGGATCCGAGTCAACCGATTAAAGGTCAACGTTCATAAGTTTTCAGTAGTGTCTTTTGTGACGTCATCGCCATTATAACATCGTTTTCCTCTTTTTTGGCTGTTGAATTGGCATTATGAACGTTGACCTTTAATTGGGCCACAAATGCCTATAAATGATTTAGCTGACAATGCTAAATCATTACTAACAATGCATTCACTTATCAGCTAAATATGGGTTGTTAAGCATATGCACTTATCAGCTAAATCATTTATAGGCATTGGTGGCCCAGTGGTAGGTTTCTTGCCTGCCATGCATGAGGAATGCCCCAGGTTCAATTCACGCCCGCCCCAGCCACTGGATATAGTGAGCCTGGATAAAATGGGAGGGTTGTGCCAAATTTGTGTGCGGATCGGACGGTCCTCTGTGGCGACCCCGATGGGAACAACCGAAAGATCGACAACAATAACTTAAATATTCCTGTTGTTGAAATTTTGAAAATAAAAGTTTACTAACTACATTTTTAGATCATCAGTATAACTATACAACCACTCTAAGTTCTATTAGCAAAAAAAAAAAAAAAAGTTCCGGACTGGGACGTGCTCACGAAGGAAATAGTTATGGAAGAAATTTCAGTCCTTGTAATTATTTCCAAGGACCGAATTTTAAATGAACATTAGTGATCAGGGAAGATTTTGCTTAGTGGTGAATTAGCTATGATGCTCTAGATTTGCAGTTTGTGGTTACTAGTTAAACCTATGTAAGTCAGTTACTGCTAGAGACGCTCATGTTCTACATTCCTTATACACTGGGCATCACTAAGGCTACGTTTACACTGTCAGGTAAATGTGACCCAATTCCGATTTTTTGCTCATATGTGACACATATCGGA
>JAQQZS010000010.1:8596138-8602718 GCA_030068045.1 Platyallabes tihoni | reverse complement strand
TTTTCTTTTAAATTGAAATTTGGTGGAGGAAGTATGGTGTGCAAGTATGCATAGAAAAAGTGTCTTAAGGTGCCTTCCTTCTTTCTGATTTGAACGCCCCTCATGTAATCAGTCAATCATGTGATACCAGTGCAGCCATGAGTCATGAGCTTTAGTTAATTAAATACCAGTATTAATTTAAATACCAGAGTGGTAGGAAATTCTATCTCTGTCCTTTTACAATGATGTGGTGGGTGATGGCCTGGTTTTCTGGCGCTTTTACTTATTTGAGATTTCACAGTGAAAACAGCCTGTATGATTGCACAGATTGGTGCGAGAAACAAAAACAACTAATGAGCAAGAGCTCAGCAGGCAGAAACACAGTGGTGATAAAAGGGGTCAGGGGAGACTGGCCAGACTGGTTTGAGCTCTTTAGGCAGATTCTACTGGAAAGACCACATGAGGTTCCACTCCTGTCAATATGAAACAAGAAACTCACCAAACTATGGCAGTTGGCAGATTGAAATAAAATTAGACCTGGTCTCTGTCCGGTTATTTAAATGTCCAGTTTTAGTTAAACATCTCACCAAAAACACATCAATGCAAGTACTTTAAAAAGCCTAAGATGCTTTATATATTTATATATAAACCTTATATACTTGTGCTGTATGCTAGAGATCTGGATTTTTTTTTCTTTTTTGTGATTTTATAGTTTTGGCAGTTGATTGGGGCTTTTGCATTGTTCCAGGGCTTTTGCATTGTTCCAAATTAAATATAATTACTAATTCTGTCTAAATTCAGTTCAATTTAATTTTATTTGTATAGCGCTTTTAACAATTGTCATTGTCACAAAGCCGCTTTACACAATCAAAAGAAAATACAATAATATATTTTTTATCATAATTTACAAAACTTGTGGAACAGCTTATTTTGACTAATTAAGTAAATAGTTTGAAATAAATGTAATTAAATCTAAAGTTTTAATAAAAATCTTTTAAATTAAGGGTTTAAATAAAGGTTTAACGATAATCCTGATTGATGTCAAGTGTATCAGGTTACATAATCTTGTGCTTCGTTATGATTTGCCTGTTATGGTGCATAACATTTTCATGTGAACCTTAAACTACATTTTGTATAACTACCAAAGCTTATTTATAAAAACAAGATTTAGGAATGAGATTTGATCTAGTTTTAAGATCAGTTCAATTTCTCAGCTCACCTATTTCGTTTTTCTAATTCCAGATTCTTGAATCCAGTTTTAATAGAAATGTTTGTAATGATAATGTTTATAAGTTTGAAACATTTGTTTGTGTATAATCGGTTAAGTAAATAAATATTATTTTGGAAGATACATAGCAGGTGTATAATTATTTGTACCTTAGAGACCAAAAACACTCTCAGAAAAGATGGCAGCATCCTGTATTAATATTCTAACCATCTTTAATAAATTTAGCAATAATAAATTTCAATAATAATAGTAATAGCTTATCGAAATTATTGTACGAAAGCACTGTAAAACAAGGTTTTCCATGAACATGATTAGACATATTCCTGGTTCTGCATTATACAGAATGACTTCCTCTTTAACATCTGTGCTTTGATTTGTGGATTTGACTCAATTATGTTCTTGTAACTGTCCCTCTATATCCTACTACTGTATATAATGATATTTACATATATGATTATTATTACTATATGTATCAACATTGCCTTGAGTATATATTTAAGAGTTGCTCCAGTGAGAATGTAATGCTTTAGTGAGCAGCTTGGCTTAAGCGTGCATTATTGATTGTTAACGCAGGCGTTATGTGTGGCTAATGGTGCTCTGAAAACTGTGAAACTCCTTTGTCCTTCTCCACCATCACCTGTTAACTGGAGATGCTTGGCAGACGAGGGCTTCCACCGCCACAAAGTGCCTCAGGCCGTGTGTCGTCCATCTCGGTAAATCCTGTCTCTGTAGGCATTGTTCCCTGGCCTTCGACCTCCTCAGACCCGTTTCGAAACAAAACAGCGATGAGGGAAGCGGAATGCCTGGGAAAAGTTTGATGTTGTGGGCGTCCCAGTTGGGCTGGGTTGACCGGGAGGTGTTTGTTGGTCTGACCAGGGTTAAATAGCGAGAAGTTACAAAGCCATGTTGTACTGAAAAACTATTTTAGCTCCCTGTTTATAGCAAAACAATGTGATGGAGCGGTAAAATTTATATACTGTACATGATGGCTTCCTCACTTTCCATCATCCTTTGGCTCTAACTTTTGCAATAGTCACAATTTCTCAGTCAAATGTGCTAATAATGCATTTTAAAATATATGCTGTAAAGTATGTTTTCTGGCTTGGGAGGTTTACAAAAAATTGACAAAAACATAAAACATAGCACCTATAGTACCAGGTAACAGGTAACATTCCAGACAGATGTTATAAATATAATCCTAAAGAAAACCATAATTTAACACTGAAGTTGATGTGCATGGGTATTTACTTTATTAACTTTAATATTAAGCAAGTTATGTAAAAAAGAAAAAAAAAAACAATAAATCATTTTGATTCAGAATTTATAGGAAAAGCAGCCAAGTGCACAGCATGTATGAAATTCTTCAGGGCTCTTGCAGTAGCATCCCAGGAGACTCCGGATGAAACTCCAGTATAAGCATGCCAAGAATGTGCACACCGACATATAAGGTAATAGATTACTTTGATGGATTTATATTTAATGATTTTGTATTTATGAAATTAATAAATACTAAAGATAGAAATTCAATCAAACAAAATCCAAATATTCATCTTTTACTATGAATCCAAAACTATCCAAATCAAATCATTTGATAGAAATTGCCCCTTTTCACTTCTCACTGGATTAGGAGACATTCGAAGTGTGACTCAGTGACTGAGAAGCATTATGCCTGAGTGCTCCTTTAAGGAGAAACATCGTCTTAAATCATTCTGCTTGTTTTTCCTGCTGTTTGTGTCTAATGAAAGCACGTATAGACCAAATCTCTATCCACTGTATACATGTAACACATGACTGAATAGCACACACTGGAAATTTTTCTTGTACTGAAAACCTTTTTACTACAAACTCACTTGCAGTACACAACTATGTTGAATTCTGGTCAATGTTTATGTGAGAATTGTTTGCAGAATTTTGGAACAAATATTATAATTTTTCCATTTGTCCTCAACTTTAATTTTGAAATTAAAGACTTTTTTAATGGAAGTCACGACTTTCAGATTCAATTCGAATTTCGAGTTTCACAAAAGTGTGGCGTTAACACTTCAGAAATTAAAGCCATTTTCATACACTCCCCTTCTGGTCATAAATAATGGACCAAACTAACATACACTAACAATCAAAAGTTTGGACGCATCTTCTAATTCCAGGGTTTTTCCTGATTTCTATTGAGGTGTGTCTGCTACTTATGATCTGTAAATCCTTCATTATGGCTCTAATCTGAGGTGCTGTTTGTTAGTTAGTGATTTCTGAGGCTGGTGACTCTAAATGAACTTCTCCTCTGCAGCAGAGGTAAGTTTGGGTCTTGCTTTCCTAGGAAGGTCTGAGAGTCAGGTTCATCACGGTGCTTGATGGGTTCTTGCAAGAACTACTCCAGAACAGCTGACCTTCATGTCTGACTGTTGCTGTTGTTACTATTTTACCTAATGCCATAGTTTTGAAAATAATCCAGTATTGTTCAAGAATGTAGAAACTAAATCCAAACTTGGGTCCAATCTTTTGACTGGTATTGTAATTACAGACATAAGAATCACCTTTTATACTACCTTTAAAATCATTTGCAGTCAATGAATGCCTGAAGTCTGGAACAAATGGACATGAGCAAATGCTGAGTTTCCTCCCTCAAGATGTTTTGTCAGGTGTCTTCAGCTGCTGCTTGTTTGTGAGTCTGTCTCCCTTCAGTCTTGTCTTCAGTAAGTGAAAAGCATGCTCTGTTGGGTTGAGAGCAGGTGACTATTTATTTATAATTATTGATAATAAATTAAAATGTATTAATAAATGTAACATTTAGGTATTATATTTAAAAAAAAAATATTTATTTACATTTATTTAAATTTTTTTTACTTTTTAAAAATTTATTTAATTAATTGATTTATGTTATTTTTACAAAAAAATTATTAATTGTTAATGGTAAAAGTTAATTCTAGTACAAATTCATTTTCTGCCACATCAGTCCAAAAAAAAAGTTTTCTGGTCTAATCTGTCCTTTCTGTTCTTGAATGTTACCAGTGGTTTGCACCTTGCTGTGAAGTGTCTATATTTATTTTTAAAGACTCCTCTTGCCTGTAGACTTTGACAAAAATTGTCTGGATGTTGTGAAATGGTTTTTCTTTACTAAATTGTCTTTTATGGTCTTGCAGGCCTTTTGCTGTTGCTGAGCTGTCCGATTGCTAGGTTTCGATATTTCGTTTTTTCAGCCTAATGATGGCCTTCTTCACTTGCATAGACAACTCATGTTGAGAGTTCAAGTGAACAGCTACCAAATTAAAAAGTAACAATCAGAACCACTTCACGGGCTTGGGATTTGTTTGGTTATTTCTTTCATTCCAAACTTGGGCGTAAAGGGGTAGGGTGGTGGTGTCTCAGTGTGTTAAGGCTCTGAATTACTGATCGGAAGGTTGGCAGTTCGAGCCCCAACTCCACCAGGTTGTCACTGTTAGACCCTTAACCCTGTCTGCTCCAGGGGCACTGTATAATGGTGCCCCAGCCTACTAACAAAAAGCACTGATATGCGAAGAATAAAGAATTTAACTGTGTTGTAATGTATGTTTGATGAATAGATGCTGAACTTAATTGAATCAATATGAAGAAGAGAGGAGTGGATCAAGACTTCCACACACACATATATATAAACCCATCAAGGGACCAGTGGTGACAGGAGCACCCCATGCTAACTGTCATTAACTTCACATCGGTTGTGTTCTCGCTTTCAGGCTAAACCGAAGTAATTACTCTGAAGCTGTCTGCATTCCTGCCGTGGCCCCCTGGTTTTCCCACTGTGCCCTGTTTCACCGCCCTGTGGAGAAATGACCTCGACATCTTTTCAGAAACCCCACATCTACCCCCATCAGCTGATATAATTAAAGTAAAGATGACTGTGATAATTTGGTTTAGAGACTGTAAAACAACATACTGGCTTTTGGGTGAAATGTGTTTGCTCTCTCTCCCTCTCTCTCTCTCTGTGCTTGTATGAGTGAGTGAGTATGTGATGAAGGTTCTGTCCCCTGCTGCTGTTCTGAATGAGTCCATCATGATCCCCTGCTCAGTTTTATTCCTGCCTGTTGATGCAGACATTATGCTAATCCAGCTCTCCTTCTGAATCGCTTCAAGTTTTATGGAAAACCCAAGTCTCATATGAGTATGTTGGATCTATAACTACAGGACATGAGAATAAGAACAGAGAAAAAAAATAGAGGTTATGTTTGGTGTTAATTCAAGGAATACTCCAGTATTATAACGTATATTTATTCTTCACAATAACTTAAAAAATGCTCTGTTAAAGAAACTGAAAATATGCCTTCATTTAAATTAATTTAGTATAGAAGTCTAAGGGTAGGTTCTGGACTTTAAATCTATGTGAACATGACACCAATCACAATAAAAAACTCTGACACTATTACAGTAAAGGGCGAGAAAAGAGACTGCAACCTGCTGTTATGGAATTTTATACAACTTTCCTTACAACAGCTCATACAGACATTTCTCATCATTCAACATCTGGCCTGAGACTTTGATTACAACTGAATTTTGAGTAGACAGCTTTTTTCTGTTGTTTTCTCACTACAGGGAAGCGTGTTGAAATTCATGTGTGTGATAGTGACACATTACCACCTTAGGCAGCAGATAAAGACTGGGTTGAAAACTGCCAGAGAATGTTGCTTTAAATTAAAACATTTCACTGCATTTATTTCCCTTATGAACGTTTCCATTTTGAGAAGAAGCACAGCAAGGCTGAGGTGTTGAGGAAGAGGAAGTGGCGTGAGAGACGTGTTGAGGACGTTGTTGAACACATGCAGCGCTGGGAGAATGTTGCAGTTATTTTTTTTCTTCTTTACTCTGTATGAGTTTCCTTCTTGTTCCTTCCTTCTTCATCTTCTGTCACATGAAGGGAGCCAGCAAGAGTGAGGGAGAGAGAGGGAGAGGGAGGGCAAGAGGACTAACATTTGTGAGTTTCCAGATGGTGGAACATGATTAGAAATGGAGCTTTCATAGAACAAGGAAGAGTCTGAGACAGATACTACCACAAAGAGACGAGGGAAAAGAGACACAGATGCTGTCATACTTAACCACACTCATATTAATATTTTCATATTATATATTAATAATAATCATATTATTATAAGTTTTTCTTTTCCTGAAGAAAACATTTTTTGCTGACTCTGTGTATATATACTATATCCCTATATAGCCTATATCTATTTAAGTTTAAACAAAAAAAATCTAAACGAAAAAATAAGTAAAAAAGAGTCTTAATCTTAATCTAAATTCTTTGCAAACATTTAAACCGAAAGTCAACATCATACAATTAGTTTTCTTGGTCCTGCCTAAATATTCTTGTAATGTATGAAAAACGACTAAAACCAGCAATGATCTGAA
>JAQQZS010000010.1:8588638-8593638 GCA_030068045.1 Platyallabes tihoni | reverse complement strand
AATAAAAATATAAATAACTAAACAAAAAATAGTACACAATAGTCTTAGAATCAGATATAACTTCTGTAAAGTTTGCCTTTTTATATTGTTTATTTTTCGTTCTGTTTTAATAATTTACAGTAAAGACAGTATTCTGTTTTGCAGTAGTGTCTCCTATCTTTTTTTTCTAAATATTTAGCAAAACCTTTTGCGCGTGCACACGTTTAATGTTCATTCAATCCCAGACTGCATGCCACATACAGTATGAACACAGTGAGTGGTAATGCACTGCAATGTTCAGGTTCATAAATACCGAATCCGCTGCAGCTGGGCGCGCGCTCCTCAAGATCAACATCAGGAGCGCGCGCGGGACTCCAGCTGTGGCTCGGTCTAATGCCCAGCTGCGAAAACAAAACAAAATGTTACTGGCTATAGTATATGCTTTGGAATGTAATATAAAAAAGATGAGAGGGGATGTCAGGGATAAAGTGCACCTCGTGAACCAGTGGTGTATTATATACTGTATACTGCAACCTTATGCGCAGTGCAACAGCGGGCTGTATCACATAGCTTGCTGGTTTAGAGGCTGAAGCCGACCAGATGCGTGCGTAACCCTAGCAACAATTCTTTTTTTATTTTTTTTGAGAGTCTTGGTTCTGGTAATGCATATGCACATACACACCTCCTGTATTATCTTACACATGTATACTTCAGTCTTACATGCATTTTTTTAAATTAAATGTATGACAGGATTACAGATAAACACGTAAACTACCCAAGCACGCTGCTCCTCTTAACCTCATATTATATTATTTTTATTATTATCGGTCAACATGTGCTGGTCATTCGTTTGTAATCGCCAGCAAACATTTTAAAACAGCACCCCTACTCCTGGGGCAGGAGACGCTGAGCAACAGTGAGGAAAGATTAGTCACGGAGCCTCGGCGTCTGATTGGACGAGAGTAACGGATTAGGGATTCACAGCAGCCAATCGGAGCACAGCGGGGCTCTTGTAGTAAAGGGGGCGTGGGGGAGCGAGGAGACAGATAAACACAGTCAAAGCCGAAAAAGTAGTACATTAACGGACAGACAGGAGTAGGAGTGTTTTCGGGCTCTTGGCTGCTTTTGCGCATCAGTTTGTGCGTCCAGAGATCGACTTTCAGTCTTCAGTCCATCAAGATAACTTATTCTGTGGGTTTATTATTTTTTTCTAAAGATAAAAAAAAAAAAAAAATCTCTCTGATCAGAACTTAAACCCACATCCTTTGGGTCATGCAGGCTTCGTTCTGATTCGGCTTTTACGCACGGGGGTTATTTTGCGCACCGTATTTCCAAAAAGAAAACCTAGAGAAGTGAGCAGTGATGTTACTGGACGCCGGTCACTTGGGTACTTTCTCCCGGCATCACCACGCAGCGGAGTCACACGACAGGGACGCGAGTTTTGCAGAAGCGGCGCATGTGGGCGCCTTCAAGGTGAGCCATGGTGAGTTGTCTCCGGGTCAGGGAGGAGCCTTCGGAGCCCAGGCTTCAGGCTACGCGGCTCTGGGCGCGTCATACGGAGGTTCCGCGTTCGGCTCGCCCCGAGACTTCTTGCTCCGCGGACGCGGCTTTGCGGATCCAGAGCGCGGCCTCTTCAGCCCGGCGACCGGCGCGCTTCATCCCTCGCACGCGGACCCACAGAGTCATCTGCTGTTCCCGGGATTCCACGAGCAGCACAGTTCTACCAACAACGCGCTGTTCGCAAGGCCGGACCAGTTCCACCACCACCAGGTTTCTAACGCGCGGCCTGACCCGTACGGCCAGTACGGCTTGAACGTCGCGGCTGCACATCACCATCACCCGGCAGCGTTCTTCCGCTACGTCCGGCAGCAGTGCGTGAAGCAGGAGCTCGTGTGCAAGTGGCTCGAACCAGAGCGCGAGAAGCGCCGCTGCAGCAGAACCTTCGGCACCATGCACGAGCTCGTGGCGCACGTCTCCACGGAGCACGTCGGCGGACCCGAGCAATGCAACCACATGTGCTTTTGGGAAGAATGTCCTAGAGAGGGCAAGGCCTTCAAGGCCAAATACAAACTGGTCAACCACATCCGCGTGCACACAGGAGAGAAGCCCTTTGCGTGTCCGTTCCCGGGATGCGGCAAAGTCTTCGCGCGCTCCGAGAACCTGAAAATACACAAGAGGACGCACACAGGTGAATACACCTGAATTCAAGTCTTTTATTCTTAACCTATATACCATGATTAGTTCTTATAGCTGATCGTGTTTATTTATGCATTTGCATTTAGGAAAATCTGTTCTAGGCCTCATAAAAAGTGATTTCCTGTTTAAAGGCTGAAATCATTCCCATTACTTTTCACGCGTTTGTGTACACACATGTAATGAGAGTCACTTCACACGCTTTTGAGCTGCGCGCTTTTCCGGTCATCGGCAAGCGCGAGACGACGTGTTAATGCTCCATTTCCATGGTTACGTGAGGCCATTGTTTGTGTTTAGATGCGTGTGTGCGGTACAGCAGGTCTAAAGATAGGACGTAGGTGTGAATTGCGCTTTTTTATTGAGGACTGAGTGCTAGCCATAAAATGTGCTTGGGTGCAGAGGAAGGGCAGGATTGGCTCATTCCTTATTAGTTCACCAGAGTTAACCATTTTTTGTTGTTTATTATTGTTTTTGTAGGAGAAAAGCCATTCCTGTGTGAGTTCGAGGGCTGCGACCGGCGCTTTGCCAACAGCAGCGACAGGAAGAAGCACATGCATGTGCACACGTCTGATAAGCCATACCTGTGCAAACTGTGCGACAAGTCGTACACACATCCCAGCTCCCTGAGGAAACACATGAAAGTGAGTTACACCAGAGGTTCACAGCTGTGCGTCATGCCATGTGTATTAGTAGCCTAATGAAATCATATCAAGCTGTCTCTAAGGTCTGTGTGATTTTTTTCCTCAACAGGTTCACGACGAGCAGTCCAGTCCAGTGAACGAGTCCTCGCCGACCGGAAGCTCCGGCTACGAGTCGTCCAGCCTGGTGTCGCCGTGTTCAGAGACTCAGAGCACCAGCATGTCTCCAGACTCTGCCGTGCTTAACAGCAGCAGTCACAGCAGCATAGCGTCCAACTTCAGCGAGTGGTACGTGTAGAACCTCTTTATGAACTCTTTCCACACAGGCTTGTGACCAAAACTGTCAAGAACTGCAAAAAGGGACGCAGCTGGACTTCACTGATCAACAGTGTAGACAATCCTCTAAAATATAGTGATATTGTTTAAAAAAATATAAACACATACTGTGATAAGTTATGGACAATTGCAGGTTTCATTACCTACCCTCTCTGTGATGTTTTTAATGCCTCCTGTGATGATAATGCTACTGTCATTCTTCCACTCGATGGTTAAAATGTCATTTCTGTCGATTAAAATGTTCACTGTAAAATCTCTGACTCTACTCAGAGTCAAATGTACTGTATATATAAAATAAATGAAGGTTTATCTTTTTTTGCTTTTTTGTTTATCAGTATTGCACTGTGAAAAGAATGCCATTATCCACTGCGTATTATAAACTATGAAGGATGTATTTCTCGTATAAAGAAATAAATATTTGTTTTTCTCTAAATATTCTCCATGTGGATCTTTGTTTCTTGTGTTATGAAATTAGAAAGAACTATTATGTATATTGAAGAACTCATTAAAGGTTTCATTCACTTAATAAATAAATAAATGGATACATAAACTAATACATAAAAGTTACCAGAATAAGCTGGAAAATATACACTTGCCTATTTTCTTTTTGTAGAAACATATAGCTTATGAACTGTTGTCTAATTACGTTTCTTAGTTATTGTGTAACATTCTAATAGAAAACAAAGACCTAAACAATAGCCTATAACATGCATATTGTAAAATAGTGAAAGCGAATTATCTCAGTAAAACAACATGGCCTATTACATGTGTAAAAAAGAGTGTTCATGTTTTGTTTAAAAGTAATATAATTACTTTTAGTAATGAAATATAATTGTTAAAATATAAAACCCCTAGATATTTCTTGAAAAACACAATATTTTTGAAAAATCAAGATTCAGTTGGAAACTACGTGTCTATTTATATTAATATTGTAGATTTAAACAGTTGTATAATACTATTAGAACTTTTTATGGGTACAGCAGCATAAAAATAACATTAGTTTAAGTTTCACATCTAATAACAAATATCTATCTATCTATATATATACACTATTATTATTATTTTTTAAACACTGTATTTGTCCATGTGGCTGTTTGTGTTTTGTGCTTTAAAATAAGGAAGGATGAGTATGTATATTGAAGAGCTCATTAACAGCTTCAGTGACCTTAATAAATAAATATATAAATAAATAAACAAATACATAAAACTTACCATAAATAAAGTATAAATTGTAAATCTTTATACAATATATAAAGTGTGTCACTTTGTCACTCTTGTTTGCACATTTGGATGTGCACTTTATGTTGTCTCTTTTGTATAAAAACATAGATAGTTCTCTGTTTAACTTTAAATGTAAATTTGTCTTGTCTCAGCTAGTCAGCTAATTAGGTTTCTTAGTTAGCTAGTTAGTTTTTGTTAATTTATGCTGTTAAATGTATGTTTTATGTAGCACCTTGGTCCTGGAGGAACGTTGTTTCATTTCACTGTGTACTAAACTGTATATGGTTGAAATAACAATAAAAGCCTACTTGACTGGACTTGACTTTAAATCACACCAAAGGAAAATATACACTTGTTGTCTACTTTTTTTTAGGGAAAAAAAGCCATAACTTTTTTTTTTATTATAAATAAGCAAGAAAATACTTTAGATTAATACAGACCTACAAGTATAAAGTTTCGCCTGAAAATGTCAGTTTGCAGTTTGTCTAAAAGAGTCACAAGGACTTATCATAATGAGTCCTTAATTTATTATGGATTTTTAAAAAAGAATTTGTAACTATATATATATATATATATATATAACTAAATATATATATATATATATATATATATAGTTTTCATATACACAGGTGA
>JAQQZS010000010.1:8558046-8588538 GCA_030068045.1 Platyallabes tihoni | reverse complement strand
GATAGGCTCCAGGCCCCCCGCGACCCTGATCACAGGATAAAGCGGTATAGAAGATGAATGAATGAATGAATAAATAACTGAATTATTACTACATGTAAACATAATATAATCCACTTTATATACTGTACTTTACAACTGAATGGAAATATTAAAACATGAACTCTCAGCAAAAAGATTTTAGGTAGTATGCATTTATTAGGAAAAGTATAGACAAAATATTTAAAATTACATTTAACTGAATGTGCGTATCACTTCTTACTTAAGCTAATTCATGTCTATTAATAACATGATTTTAAATAAAATATCATAAAATAACAAAATGTTAGAGGTTGAGTGGTTAAGTGGTTTATGAGTGGTTCATTAATGTGTGCATGATTGTGAATACAATTAAATAATTATACACTAAAATAACCATGTGAGTAAATAAAATATGAGTAGTATAATTATATATAAAATGTTTGCATTAAGATTTTATTTAAAATATATTATATTAGAAACATTTGTGGATATTCAAGTTTTCAAGGTAAAATATAAATAGTTATTTGTAGTTGTAAAACTGCATTATACATTATAGGTTTCTACAATAATAAAATCTACATTATGAAAGTATATGCTACCAGTCAAAAGTTTGGACACGCCTTCTAATTCCACAGTCTTTTAAGATTTCTATTTTTTTTTCTACAGTGTGAAACAATGCTGAAGGCATCCGAAATATACAATAATCTCCCTTGAACAGAAGTATTACCCCTTTTTGGATAGATATATACACATAAGTTTTGGTCTTGCTTTCCATGGGTTTTGCAAATGCACTTGACAATACCGTTCTTGCAAGAACTGATCCAGAACAGCTGACCTTCATGTCTTAAAATAACACCTGACTGTTGTTGCCTAATTACATAATATACCATATGTGTTATTTCATCATTTTTAAATCTTTAGAATTGTTCTAGAATGTATAAAATAAATCACAAAAAACTAACAAACATTGATTTAGAAGGTGTGTTCAAACTGTGTTTACGGGTACTGTCTATAATAACAGTTATTATTTCTTATATAAAAAATCCACATCAGGAATATATACAGTAAATAATAGACATTATTTGTTGATAAAACTCCTCTGCACGGTGATTGGCTGAAAGTGAAAACACCTCCAATGCTGCTGTAGGTGACGTCCTGGATTTGCGCATGCGCAGTAGCCACTAGCACCGGTCATCATGGCGGCTTACAGGATAACGCCAAGCTTTCAAAGAGTCTTGCACGCTGTAAAGGTGAGACTGTGATTCTCATTCTTTCAAACACAGACCCATAGAGGTGATAGTGAAAGCACGGCTTTAAAAAATCATACAGAGTGTTTTTTAAGTAACACGTCATGTTGTGCTGCAGAAGAAAAGCTCTTGGCTAACTGGTTAGCCGAATGTTAGGGTCGGTCCCAAATACAGCTCTTATGCCTGCTCTAGTACGCTTTTTCTAGGCCAGGACAATGCAATTCTATAACGTACGTAGTGCACTATTCAAACAAGAAGGCTGTATTTGGGATTTGGCCTTTATTCTGTGCGTCTGAGTCCTTCAGAATGTTTAATGGATATTGTTTACTTCCAGCAAGTTATTTATTTTTTTTAAATATGAGGCTAAGCTTAAATAAGAGTCTCTACTGCATTTCAGCTCCTTTAAATTGTCTCAGAAAATATAATTACATAAAAAATAGCATTTTAGTAAATACGAGCTCCACGTTAACCTTGTCCTGTGCTACCTGTCCTTTTTTAACTGCCCACATCACGTGACCTAAATGACGTAATCATAGTGTGCACAGGAAGGTGTATTTACTCAGTATTATAGCTTTAATTGTCCTAAGCTTTTTTTTTTTTTTAATCAGTATTCTGATATTTATTCTGGTATATGTGATCCAGGATCAGTGTTCATCTGGAATAAAATACCACAGTGATTATAATTAATGACACCCAGTTATTTGTTTGTTAAAGCATTATCTTACGAGGGGGACTGAATATCAGCAAAGGCATCACAATTGTGCTGATATTCAGCACAACAGCACAACCTGGATTGTGATGTTAGGCTTTCCACAAGCACCATTTATTATCAACAGATTTGTTTGGCCAAAAAGTCATGAAAGTCAGCACACAGGTTGGAATCTGCTGCCATTAGGACGCCTAAGCGGCTGGGCCCTGGGTGTGACCCGAGGCCTTTATAGGAAATTGTTTTGCATAGATCATCATATACACTCGCACGTAAACATGTAAAAACCTGGTAAACACTTAGACACTCTTCTGAACAGGAAGTGAGTTATTTTGGGTTGTTTGCAAAACGCATCCAATAGAATTAGATATACTCTTCCTAGGAGATTTATACGAGCACAGCAAACTGGGCCAAGACATCGAGGATACAAAATCGCGAAGGGATTTTTGATGTATCAAACGGTTCAGCTGTGGTGAGGTCTTAAACTTATGACAGAAAGTGGTTAATAACTTTGTTAGTTATGTAAAAGCTGGTGTCGCCTCTGCTTACTGTTACAGTCGGATAGGAACGCCTGTGACACACTCACATTAAGAGCAGCTGTTATGTCTCATTATGGCACATTGTCCCGTTAAAAGCATGTGCCTCCTTTCTCTACTGTTTTTCTGGTGCACCTGGGCGGCGATGGCTCAGGTGCTTGGGCCCGATCATCACTGCTTTACAACCATATTATGGTTTTTATTGGTCTCACTCACTCATTCATCTTCTATACCGCTTTATCCTGTATTCAGGGTCACGGGGATCTAAGCTTTTTTATTTATTTATTTTTTAATTATTAGTATTTTGATATTCATTCTGGTATATGACTGATCCAGGATCACTGTTTATTTGAAATAAAATGCCAAACAGTGGTTATAATTAACAGCATCCAGTAAGTTTTGTTAAAGCGACAGCTCCTATATTGTGCACTAACTTTCCATTTAATGCAACCTGTGTGCTGACCTTCATGACTTTTTGGGATTCAGTCTTGTGTTAGAAGCTAGTTAGCTTGGTAACCGTAAATAAAAGAACACGGATGGTTCAGAGGTGATTCGGAGCAAATATGAAGTAGACATTTACATTTACATTTAGGCATTTTCCAACCGCTCTTATCCAGAGCGACTTACAAAAGTGCTTTGAAGTTTCTGTCATTAGATAGATACTTACACTGGGTTACTAGGTTACTAAGTGCCATCAGTCAAACACAGACTGATGGCACTTAGACAAACTGATTGTTAAGATGACATAATGTTATCAGATGTGTTTTCTTGCTTGAAGTGCCTCCGTGACTGGTTTTAAATGTGCGTTTTGGCAGGCAGCTGCTCTCCCCTTAGTACTGCGGTCTGTACAGTACAGACCTACTTTCCGACAGTTAGTGTAATTAGTAATTAGTGTAATTATATTCTTAGTACATGTTGACATGGAGTGATACATATAGTTAAACATCCCAGTGTTGTTACTGTCTATTATCATCACTTGTTGAATGCCTCTCATCCAATCAGATCACTCATTCGGTTGTGTTAAATATTCATTCTTGTCTCAAGTCTTAGCCTTAGCTGCTTGGCTATATTTGTGTTAAAGCAAAACTTCACTACTTGATTACATCACTACGTTTGCATGATGGGGTGTCCAGTGTTTCACATTTTGCAATATGGCAGATTAAAATACCTTTGAAAATATATGTATATTTTTTATGACTGTGTGTTTCAGCTCGCCTCTCTGCGGCCTGCGTGCTGGCTCATAAGCCGCCATGCCTGCTACTCCACGGTGTGTAACCTCGATGAGAAGGTGAGCTTCAGCACCTTTAGTACTACTCAGAGACCCAGGATCAGGTCTGATCACTAATAGGTTTGAAGAACCGGTCCGGGGAATAGTCAGAATAGAGGACATACGAGCTCATCCTCATGGCACAGGTTCTTTTTGGGACACACGTTTCCAGCAGCCTAGTCTCCAATACAAACACGGCAGCATCCTGGTGCTTTGCTGTGCCGCCTTCAAACAGCCGGTGCCCAGAGGGGTGTGTGTGTGTGTGTGTGTGTGTGTGTCTGTGTCTGTGTGTGGGTTGGGGGGGGTATTTGGTACAGATTTAGGAATGCAACATACACATTTGCTTACTGTAGGGTATCACTGCTGGAATCCTGTGTGTGTGTGTGTGAGAGTGTGTGTTTACTCAGGAGGCTACAGCGTACAGCTTAGATTAGTGAGTGAGCTTTTTACGAAGTGGCCTGGATTTGTAAATAAACCTCAACTGTGACTGTTTTGAAAAAGATGGGTGAGGTTTTTACAGAATCGCTCTAGACTAGAATGAGTATAAATACCAATATACTGATTAGATAGATAGATAGATAGATAGATGGAAAGATGAAAGAATAGACTATAGGATAGTTAATGGTTGATACTTTTACATGAATGAATTTTTTGATCTGCCCAAATTTTAATGCCGTGAGACAACGATTTCTACCAGAACAAACTTTAAAGAATTTATTCTGCAAGATGAAACCAGAAAAACATTTACAATTTCTAGCAAAAGTGCATCTAAAGAACTTTAAAATCTTGTTCGTCTGGCCAAGGTCATTTTATAATATTATTATAATGATATTTATTTATTTATCCTTTTTTTTTAAATAAGAAAAACAACCTTTTAAATCCCATACATTATATCTATAACTTTATAATATATTGGTTTGTATAAATCGGTTGAATGTTTAATGTGTGTCTGCCATGAAATAGCCTTTGATGCTGATATGGCAATAAACCCTAATACAAAGAAACAAACAAACAAAATATGAATGAATTTGTGAAAAAAAGATAAGGTAGGGTGGATGGATTGGCAGGATCATAGAATAATTAGATAACGGGTAAAATATACAGTCAGCCAAAAAAATGTGTACACACTTTAGGAAAAGATTTTCGGCTGACTCTGTATATGCTGGATGAATAGGTGGAGGAATAGATGCTTAGACTGGTTGGATAGAATATGTGTAGGATGGGCTAACTGCTGGTTAGATAGATAGATAGATAGATCCTCAAACAGATACTGTAGATAGAAGGATGAATGGATTATATAGACAGATGAATAGATATGCTTGATGTATCGTTAAAATATTCGATCAGAACCATGGATGGATAGATGCTGGTCCTGGATAGACGAGTGGTTTAAATTGTAGCAGTGGATGAGATTAGAAAAGTTGGACTAGAGAGTGTATATTTAATAATGTTTAATAGTTTGATGGATAGATTAATGTTAGATGAATGTGTTCTGACTGTAGGAGGACTGGCAGAGAGACAGATACAGAGATGGACTGATAGAATGGATGAGTAGTCGAGCTGAAAGGATAGAGGGATGTGTAGTTATTTGAGATAGATGAATTGAAATGAATGGATTTGTGGATGGATCGATAGTGGAATAGAAGTTGAATGGAGTGATTTGTACTTATGGGTAGATGAAAGGATGGAGAGAGTGATAGCTGGATAATGATTTGTGACTAATAATTTGGACACCTTTTATATGATAAATGTTCACGTTTATTATTTTCTAAGGTTCAGTGTCTGGAAGAGAAAGTGCTCACACACACACACCACACACCACACACACACACACACACACACACTTGGTCAAATGATTTGTTGTCAAAACGAATGTCCTAATCGCTCTGTATTCTGGCTCTCTTCCTGCAGACCTTTGATAAGATCCTCATCGCAAACAGAGGAGAGATCGCCTGCAGGGTAAGTGCAGTGTGTTTGTGTGCGAATTATCAGAAAGAAAGTGTTTGTATGTGTGTGTGTTGTTGAGCTCCTCAGGCACTTATAGGTGTGGGGTCACTACAACATTGATGTATAGTCTTAAATTCATAACGAACACGTACACTGCCATTTAACACCAACACACTCGTATGTAATGATGTGTGATTATTATTAATTAATTAACTTTTTTTTTTTTCTCAATGCCAAAAAAAAAAAGCTTAACACAACTCTGAACGCTTCACAGCGGAGAGAAAAGCAGCAAAAGTACAACTTACATCCTATTTAGTTTCATTGTTCTGTACCAGGCTTTGATTACTTTTTTTTTTTTTTTTACATTTATTTAACAATAATAGTTTAAAACATTTGAAAGGAGATTCATTTGTGTTGTGATTAATGTCGTTTTGGGTAAAAGTAAATTGTTTAAATAATTAAAAGTATCAATACAAAAAGGGGGGTTTAAAGTGAAACAAAATATGCTTTGAGTTTAATTACAGGTGGTGTTCAAGTCAAACCGGGACTTGTGATGAAATTACTGGTGAATGAAGTAAAACAAGCCGTAAAACATTTAAATGATGCACAAGAAAGTGTAAAGAAGTCTATACATCCGTGTGCGACGATCCAGGCCGAGGTGGAACCTCTGATCCTTGAAAATCGACAGACAATCAACTTGTCTCCAACTTTTTGTTGAAAGAGATGCGTCTGTGTGTGGAAACTGTACACACACTCATTCACCAACACCACTTACACGGCACACGAACTCGTTACAGGGGTTATTGCCACCTCGATCCAAGACATGTTTGGGACATTAAAGGAGTTTCTGGGAGGCCAGTGTTTCAGATGTTGAACAGGCAGTGCGATCATTACTTCGGCATACTGAGAGAACTTTCTACATTGATGGTATCTAAGCACTAGTGAAACACTGGCATAAGTGCATTAGTGTGCATTAGCAGGGGATTATATAGAGAAATACTGTGTTCTGTTATTCTGCACAATCAGTAGTCCCGGTTTGACTTGAATGCCTATCATATTTTGCCTAATCTAAATTATTTTTTAATATTGAGAAGTATATGTTTATTTCTATGATGTACGGTTTGTTTCTTTGTTTCACACTGAATAGTATGAGTTAATACTTAACATCTATTATAGTCACATATTATGTTTTCTGATCTGCCACCGGAATATATTTAGGATCCCGATCCAGATGTCACACTCGCTCTATGGTTCTTTGTAACTCTTAGTTTTTTCACCCTCAGGTAATGAAAACATGTAAGAAGATGGGGATCAGGACGGTCGCTGTGCACAGTGACGTAGATTCGAGCGCGGTAAGCGGTTTTAGCAACAGTTGTTCATGTCATGCGGGGAAGCTGCTGTTCTTTCACTTCTCCGTGCTCTTTTCATCCGTTCGCCGTTCCCCCCCACCCCTCCCCCGTGACTGATGGCTGTCACTCACCCCCCTCTTGCATATGCATGCGAAGGCTTTTTCACACAAAGTCCACGCCGTCCCCCCTGCTGTCGAACCCCTAACCGGGGGAGGGGATAAGGTTTGGGGTAAAAAGCAAGGAGGTGGGGGGAAGGAGTGGTGATGTGCATTTGATTAGATGCTTCTAAAGAGCTTTAAATAAAGATCTCCTTAAACAGAACGGCAGGGGAGCGCTTGATCCGCATACGAGTGGAGTTTGGGTTAGAAGTCCATATTTGCTGGCTTTAGGGTTGTTGTTTTTTTTTTTTTTTCTGGACTTTTTCATGAGCAGAGGGGGTTGGCAATCTGTATTAAAATGTTTATTAATGGTTATTTGTCTTGTAAACATGGTTTCTTTCCTCAGTTTGAGTATAATAATGATGTAACTGTAACATTTTTGGAAAATCATACTGTTAAATGATTAAGAATTAAGACGCGATGTTCTCTAAAATCATTTAAAATAATTACTTAAACGTTTCTACTGCCAGCCTTTCTCATATTCAAAATCTAAAAATAAAAAAAAATTGTTAATCTTTTTAAAACTTTTAATCTTTCTGCTTTTATACAATCTAAAAGATTTTTTGCATCATTTTTAATCTTTTTATTTTTTTAAAGCAATATTATTATTGTTATTATTAAAGGTATTATATTGCTGTGTATTGAATTACTCCATTAATTTCCTTATTTCTTACAGAACATTTATGGCATATCGTGATTACGTAGCTCATCATTAAAGATCGCCCGGTGTTCATTCAAAATAAACAAAAAAAGCCATGATTTTTCTCTCTCTGCTCTAATCTTCAGTATATTCTATGAATTTTCATGATCTCTTTTGCTGTTAGTGTGTTGTTGGGAAGGGAAACCCTGGTTTCCTCCTGCCTCAGGACGATCTTGCACTGCCTAAGGTGAACTTTCCCCTCGCTGCCAGATGGAGAACAGGGTTTATTGAGACAAATGTTGTAAGAGAACGAAGGACACATGTATCCTGATTAAAGCACTCTGTAAAAACCACTGACCGTGCAGATGGCTGAATGACCGCAGCGTGAAAGAATTCGTGATGGGTTTTGTGATCGTAATTTAGTTAAAAACAAAAAAAGGGGTTGAACTACAGTGTAGTTTAATAACACAATACAATGATGGTGGAAATGGGTAGAAAAGCACAAGATACTGTAGCGGAAATTCTTTTCTCAGTATTTGACTGAATAGAAGTTGATCGTGATTCATGAGGTTTCAAAGATTATGTGATGGGGAAACTCTGAGTTCATTTATATTTAAAGTGATGGAAATGCAGGACTCCTGTTGCTGTGTAGTGTTTACTCTTACGAGGTGGAAAAAGTCATAGCACTTTAAACAGACCTCATAGCAGGTTTTCTAATGTAGGAGATCATACATACACCCTCATCTTAAAAAAAGGACCCACAATGTTGCTGAATCACCACGACTATCACACTTTTTGGCATTAGGGTGCACTTTATTTTGCTCAGTTTAACTAATGTTTACAAAGAGCTGTATGTTTTTCTCAAAACCTAATTTCCCACCTTTTTGGTTGGTGAACATACAGTTTTTGCCCTATTTGGGCAAATACAAGAAAAAAAATGTGTAGCCCAGATTTTGTTGCAAATACCTTTCAAACATTTTATCTCATATACACATATCTCGTTTTAGCTATGTTTCAGGTTCAGATGATGTGTCTCCATCCAGAAAGATTCAGAATATTAGTCTGATATCCCCTGGTGTTGACAAATGAAGATATAATAGTAGCTAACTTGAAGTGTCTGATCAGCAATGCAGAGATCCGATCACTGAGCTGAGCACTAAAAAATTATACAAATATATTTTTTAAGAAAACATAACTGAACTGAGTACTGATTCTTGGTGATCTCCTTGAGGCTGTAGAGGCTGCAAGGGGGATGAAACAGAATTTCTCGATGCTGCCTGGTTTAAACAGTTTTGTAAATGTGCCGAGTAAAAAGTGCTAGTATTGGTTAAAATGTTGGTTGCTGTGGGAACGGCATGTGTGCTGTAATTTGTTCTCCCTCGGTGCAGTGCTTAGGATAATGCTTAGGAAAATTGAATAAAACTGTACATCATATCCAATCTCAACAGTGTGGACAAGGAATTTGTGGCAATAGTGAATTTGCATGTTCTCTCTAATAGCGCATCCCACCAGGGCCTCCCGTAATCACCCGAGCTCTGCTTTCACCCCTCTTTGACACCCGGGTCTGGCTCGAGTGCCCTCCTGTTGAGTGTTTTCACTGAACTTACGCCCAGACTAACTCATTGCAGGCTTTAATAACCGTTAACGACTCGAATCAGTCATGATGGGGTTGAGAAAACTCGACTCTCCGTGGAGACCCCGAGAGGTCATCGCTCTTGACCCCGACTCGCAGGATGACACTTGAGCGGCGCGCCGCGACGTCTCTTCCCTAGCGTTTGCGTGTTAAGTGCAGTGCCGTGAAAGGCGGCAGCTAGTTAGAGAGTGTTTTTTGACGCTTTCCCGTTGATGCAATTGACGCCGTTAAAGCTTCCCCTAGGTGACGTCTGTCACTTCATTACCTAGACACGATTCCTAATGGGCTGTCTGTCTGCGTGTTTGTGTGTCATCCTGTAACAAACTTGTAACCACCTGTAATATATATACATATACAGTTTTTAGTACAAATGTGTATTTTGTGTGTTTTTTTTTTTTCTTCACAGGTTCACGTGAAGATGGCGGACGAGGCCGTATGTGTAGGTCCAGCCCCGACTAATAAGAGCTACCTTAACATGGGCGCCATCATGGATGCCATCCGAACCACAGGAGCTCAAGCTGTGAGTATGTGTGAATGAAAAATAGTTCATCTATACAAGAAATCAAGTGTGTTATCTATTAACACCGTTATCTATCCATACTTGTTTTGCTCACCCAGGTCCACCCGGGCTATGGCTTCCTGTCAGAGAATAAAGAGTTTGCTCGGAGGCTGGTGAGTAGCTTATGAGTATGAGCTTTATAACTCGTCGAGGAAAGGAATCATGAATGAAAGAGAAAGAGGGCTTAAGAGGCGAATATTCAAATGACTTTTTTTTTTTTTTTTTACAGTTGAAGTTAGAATGAGCCACTTGTATGCTGATCTTTTGTACACACACACACTCTCTCACACACTCATACTCTCTGTGTTTTTGTAATTAACACCTCACGGCCCCCTGGAGTAATTTAATTAAAGGTATGAGGACTAAGGTGAGATGACGATTTACATGCCAAATAGAAGCAGAATGGCCAAAAGGGTCAGAGGGTCAGAGTCTCTCACTCAGTTCAACGGATTACACCGGCTTTTTTAACTAACAAATCATCATTTTTGTAGCATAAAACAGCTGTAAAATATGTTTTAGTACGTGAAAAATGAAAATAATTACAGTGGAATATGATGCATTACGACTTGACGCACTTTTTTTCTGAGATTGTACGAGTGCAATGTCTCTTCATAATTCATTCTTTGCAAACTGTTTTCAAAAGCAGCGTGTTTGATGTGAAAGTTCAGTATTATTCATTTATTAATGATTTATTTAAGGATTTTTAAATAAAAGTATCCTTACAGATGAAGATTTCAAAACTATGAAATAACACATATGGCTTTAGGTAATTAAGTAGCAACAACAGGCAGTTGTTATTTTAAGACACGACGGTCAGCTGTTCTGGAATAGTTCTTAGAAGAACAGTTTTGTCAAGTGCGTTTGCAAAACCCATCAAGCACCATGATGAAACTGGATCTCATGAAGACCAACAATATGGAAAGATATGGCAAAGATCTGCTATGAAGGTTTTACAGAGCATAAGGTGCAGAAACATCTTGATGTCAACTGTTTATAGGATATTATTGCATATACTGTACTTCAGCATCCAAATGTGATCTGATCGTTGTGTCTTATCTGAATCTGGTCATGGGGAAATAGGTTTCATTTTAGGAATATGACACAAATGTGCAACAAGATGCAAAAAAAAAAAACCCCTGAAAAATTACACGTTTAAAGGTCGACCCTCCCCATAAGACATTTCTATCATGGTGTATAGTAACACGGGACTTATTTATGTTCACTCTTTGTGTTTAACTGTTCACACACTGGCATTTTGTGTGGTAGGAGTGAATGATTTGCTAATATTTATATTTAGAAATAATTATGGAGGATGAGAGAAATACATACTGCTGCTTAGTAAAAAACTTAAGCCGTTAAATAAAGCTAAGGTATAAAACTTTTAAGTTTTAAAAGGTTAAAGGTCTTGTAACCCCAACTTGAATCAAATCGCCACCTAGGTATCGTGATATTGTATCGGGTGGTGACTGGTGATTCCCATCCCTAATACTTTGGTACATATACTTTAGTATGGCACATACTGTAGTATGTATCACGGTACTTTGGATGAATTCGATGGTTCTTACTTCGTAGCACAATGGCTACTAAAGTTTAGCACAATATGGTACTGTATTTGTACTGTACCAAAGCAGAAGTGTGCATAAATATTGGATACATGTGTACCCTGGTATTCACCAAAGTGAGGTCGTTCTGTACATAGCATAGTACTACATCGGTACCCAAGTACCTAAAGTACCATGGTTAATGTAGTATATTATGGTATGTACTAGAGTTTATCATAGTAGACTATATATCATACTGTAGTAACATTTTTCATGGATAATTCTTAACCCTAGAGTTACATTAACAGAACACCTTTTTGCGCCTAGTGATGAAGAAATAAACCCAGAGTATGACATTGGGGGGGGGGGAAGCTGTCCTCTGTATCTCCAGAGATGAAGGTTAGTTTGTAGATGCGCTTCAGATAAATTCACTTTCAGATTAGATTTGAAATGTATTGGGACGGGGATAAAGAGTGTATCAGGTGAGTGACATTCTGTAGCTGCAGAGCTCCAGCAATGAAAGTAGAAAACAAAACGCACACAAAAATAATAATAATTATTATAATGATGTTCTGCGTTCATAATAATTTAATATTTTTGTGAAATCGTGTCTAAGTCACGTCTGGTACCTGCATTATGAAACACAGCCTCGTGGTGTCAATCTGGGTCATATTTGTTTATTTATTTATTTATTTTCTTTGGCCTTACAAATATGTATGGGTACCATGGCAACTCCACCAACCCCCCACCTCCTTGAGCCAACTTGATCTCTTTATTCTTCCATCTTGCTTTTTCAAAGCACAGGATTTGACACTTTGTAGTAAAACAAAGGCGGAGGCTGTGACTGTGAGTACACTCGAGCTCCTGGCTTACTTTTTTATTTATTTATAAAAAAAAAATTCTTGCTGATGTTTTGATCCCAAAATATCGTTTCTCTGTTCCCTGGATCGGGTCTCCTACTGTGGACTTGCACGCGCGCACACACACGCTTACACACACGCACGTGCACGCGCTGCGGGATGCTTCTCTGCAGTGCCATGGAGGACGAGGGATGAGAAGGAAAAATGTCGAAAAAGTGCCCTTGATCCATCACTCCTCAAATACACACTCATCTAACACACTCACGAAAGTTGTATCATATGCACACTGATGTGCGTGTGTGTGTGAGAGAGATTTCTCAGTCACATGTCTCTATACGATAACTAAAAAGAAAGAGAGATGTTGAGTTTTTTTTTCTGTTTTTTTCTCCCCCTGAGCAACCAATAGCAGTGCAGCGGCATAATGACGTCATGGCAGCAGAGCGTAGCGGGGTTCCTCCAAAAACTGCTTTGATCTTAATCTGGCTCAGGCAGGAGGCATACTGACACACACACACACACACACTCTCACACATTCAACCTTAGCTTCACCTTCATGCTCAAAATGCCAGTGCCGCTCCTTACTGTGCTCAAATCCAGCTGAACGTTTCATCAACGTTTCTTTTTTTTTTTGTTTGTTTTCTTTTTTTCCCCCAGCACTAGATAGAGATTAAAGTCTCAATTCTGGCATTTTATTAAAATATGAGAATAAAAATTTCAGGGAAAATGGTGTCAAATATTTAAAATATTTGGTATTAAAATGTGAACGCGAGCAGCTCAGACACCAGCTGATCAGAGACCTGCACGACTGCTGTAGCTGTCGTAGCCTGGAATCATAAAATGCTCGCATGATTGACATGTTTGTCACAGACTCCCAGGCTGCTGCGCAACACGAGCCGCACTAAACAAGACAGCACAAACACTGACAGTCAGGATAGTTCAACACCACACCTACACACGTTCACCACAATCAGAAAGAGTAAAAAATCTTTTGGAAAATTCAGCAACACAGTTCTGAAATTGTTTGTCTCCTCTTGCTTCACTCCCCTGTTATGTGCACTAGGTGCTGTAATACACATGGTAGGGATGGAAATGACCAGGTGCCGTCTGATACGATATCATCACCATACTTTGGTGACGATTTAATTTGTATTGTGATTCTGTAGTAAGTGATGTAAACATCACGATTTTACAAGGGTGAGTCAAAAATTGTCCGCTCTCCGGTTATTCTAAACATTCTGTTGGCCGCGTTGTCTAATCAGTGCTTTCTGATGAAGGATACTGTCTCCCCTGTCACTGCTGTGCAGTTGTGAACGTGGTTCATCAGTTCATTTGTAACTGCGGTGTGAGCAAAAATGGACATCCCGCTTGTTATTTGCACGAAAGAAGAGCAGCATACAGTGATTTCTTTTAACTCTAAGGAAGGTTAATGTTACCTTAGAGAATGGAAACATCCTCAATTGCAGACTGAGAAAAAGTTAAAAAAAAAAAAAAATCAACCATCAGAAAAATTTTATTTAAGTTTACAGTTTTCTGGGATCCTCAAGGCGCAGTATTGGAACATTCTCAGGAAAAAGATCATCATCATCATCATCATTCATCAACAGTCATCAGTTGGCCGTTGGTCTCATACAGTGAGACGATTATTGAAGATCTGAAGCCTAAACTTCGGGTCGTTGTGACATTGCACGACGCTACACGTCTGCACACTTCCGCTCACACTGGTGACACTCTGCAAAAAAGTTTTGAGGTGTTAAAGCATGTTCCCTGTAGTTGTAATCTTGCTCCATCAGACTTTCACCTGTTTGGTCCCCTGAAAACGACCCGAGGCCTAAAACATTTTTAATGAGGGAATACGAAAGCTTGTTGACAGGCGGACAGAGTGTATTGAAAAGCAAGGAGTACAAATGATAGCTTTGTTTTTTTCTAAAATTAATTTAAATTAATTCTATAACTAGTGTCCGGATATTTTTTTTACTCACTCTCGTATAAATATCCTTGATCCAAAGTTTCCGATTTTGTCACAACCTCAAAGCCATGACCTGGTGATTCTTAATTATTTTGCCATTTGGATATTTTGTAGTTTTACAGGTTCTACTTTTTCTTTAAAAAAAAAAGTATGCAATAATAATATTATTAAAATATTTGTAAGGTTTCGATTACAAGCTAAATGGAAATTTATTATATATCTGATTTAATTATGCAAATAGTTTTACTGGTTGACCTTTTCATAATGAAAAAAAAGTTCTCTGCAAAAAAAAGTTGGTTTAATTAAAATAAATAAAATAATTATTTTTCATTATTTTCATTTATTGGAAAGCTTATTTCTTTTTGTTTTCAGGTTATTTTTTCACAGTTTGATATTTTAAAAAAATATTTTTATACATTTAATTTTTTTATATAACTTTTTTTATTAATTACATTTTTTTTTTACAATTATTACAAGTAATTACAAAATTGTTTAAACTAAAATGTTGTTATACCTGTAAAGTTTCTTTTAAGTTTAGAGTTTTATTTAACAGCTTCATTATGTAATCAAATGTAGCTTGTTCATTATAACATTAGTTAAACAGTTATTACAGTTAGTACAAATAACCAAGAGGTTAAAATTTAACTTAAAATTTAATGAAACAGTTAAAGCTTTAGATTGTGGCACTTTAAGATTATACAGGAACTGAGACATTTGACCACCTTAAATGAAAACATATACAAATTAAAAATTAATAAAGAAAAAAAATAAGACAAAATGATTTTTCCATCCCTCTCTAACATGTGCTGATATTTTTATATATCACAGCGGTTACACGCTTTGCTAATCCATCAAAGGATGAACATTAAAATTAATGTTGAAAGTCTAGAATTAAGAAAGAAGAAGAAAGAAAACTGTGTTTGCTCTGTGGGTTAATTTCTGCCCTCTGTGATAGCCTTCTGTCTAGACTAGCTCTAACTTTGTGTTTGTCTCTCTGCTAGCTTTTGCTCTCTGTCTTAGTTTTCTCTCTCCATGTTAGTTTTGCAGTCTATGTTAGCTTTCATTTGTTAAATTAACTTTCTCTCAAGGTTAGTTTTCACTTCCTGGGTTTGTGCTTCTTCTCTAGGTTAGCTTTTTCTGTTTGTTAGCATTTGCTGTGTCTGTATTAGCTTTCTCCCTCTTCATGTTAGCATTCACTCTGGAGATTTGCTTTCCTTCTCTAAATTATTGAAATCCTTCTCACTGGGTTAATTCAATTCAATTAAATTTTATTTGTATAGCGCTTTTAGCAATTGTCATTGCCTCAAAGCAGCTTTACACAATCAAGAGAATTATTTAAGTTTGAAGGTTAGCATTCATACTTGAAACATCTTTCTTTCTCTCTTCAGGTTTGTTTTCATTTGCTAGGTTTGTGCTTGTTTTCCATATTAGCTTTTGCTGCTTGTTAGCCTTTGCTCTCCATCTTAGCTTTCTCTTTCCATGTGAGATAGTCAGCTAATTCGATCTTTTAGTGTACTAGCTGGTTCCGGTGAAGTGTGTTGTTAATTTATGTTGTGTTGTTAATTTATGTTGTTGCATGTATGTAGCACCTTGGTCCTGGAGGAACGTTGTTTCGTTTCACTGTATACTGAACTGTATATGGTTGGAATGACAATAAAAGCCTACTTGTCTTGACTACTTGACTTGAGAGAGCTTTCTTTCTCAGAATTAGCTTCCTCACTAGGTTAGCTTTCACTTCCTGGGTTTGTGTTTATTCTCCAAGTGTGCTTTCCATCTCTAGGCTATCTTTCTATCTATGTCTAGCTTGCTAGCATTGTGCTTGTTCTGTAGATTAGCATTGTTAGAATTTGTTGTCTTATCTTAGCTTTCTCTCTGTGTTCGCTTTCACGCTCTGGGTGGGTTAGCGTTTATTCTTTAAATCAACCTTGTTTCTGAGTTAGCGTTCACACTTGCAGTCTTTCTTCACTTTTGCTGTCTAGCTTTTGCTCTGTACCTGTGTGTTTTAGCCTTTGTGTTCTAGTTTGCGCCACTTTGAGTGTAATTTGCTTGGATTCGAACAAATGGTTCACTTTTTACTGTTTCAATCCAAAGGTCAAATTTACAGCGATGAGAAAACAGTTGTGTTGAAAAACTAGTTGCCATGATCTCCATGTTAAGATCGTTTAGGACAATTAGTGACCTGCGGAGAAAATGGGCGATTGTTAAAGAGACAATCATGACCACAAGGGTTTTGAGGAAAAACCTCCAGGAGGGACATGATTTCTACAATCAAGGTCCTGATACTGACGGATAGATAAAGAATTTGAGCACAAATCAGTTAAAATGAACACATTCGTCTGCTATTCACCCTGACGCTTGTCTACACCGGGTTTTTTTAAACAAGCATTTCTTTAACTCTGTGCAAGGAGTTCGATGGCATTAATTTCGGTAATCTCCCCTCAAACCACTTTATAGCATTCCACAAATCCCCATCCTCTCCTACACACACACATGCACACACATACACAGATGAGTGGGCCGTCCGCTGCTTGTGTGTGTGTGGAAATGAAGATGTCATTACATTAGCAGTTGAATAGTGAGCACCCCCTCCACAGACACTCACATATGAATAGAAGGTGAATGAGCCCCCTCATTGTGAATGGAAGCCCTCTCTGCCTGACAGTTAGTACACTTTTATGCAGTGCAAACGACGGGCCGAGGCCTCAGGCCAGAGCACGGCCGCTCCAAAGGACCTGTTAGCATTCCCTCTATGGCCTCTTTACCATGGCAAAGGCACATCGCCTTTGAATAGAGCAGAGGAGATTGACTTCAGTTCAAGTGGCCTTTTCGAGGGATTAGGAAAGTGTGCGCATGCGTGTGTGTGTGTGTGTGTGTGTGTGTGTGTGTGGTCAGTCATGTCCCTTTGCTTTTAGGACTTGTCTAAGACAAGATGTTGGAATGTTGTGCTTTAAAGCTGTGACTAAACGAGCATCATTATGATTTTTTTATCCATTCAGTCGGTCAATCTTTCAATCATTAAAATATGTGGCCTTATATGTTTATTCATTCATTTTATTTATTTATTTTGCATCACTCTATCTATCTATCTATCTATCTATCTATCTGTCTGTCTATTCACATTCAACCACTAAACCTACTTAATTTATTAATTTTCTCTTTCTTTAATTTGCATTATCTATCTATTTGTCCCTCTGGCTAATTTATTTATTTAATTTATTCTATTATACTCTAAAAATTATTAAACATCTTCATACATATGAAGATCAAATCTATAATTAAAAAACTCATGCATAATACTTTATTTGTTAGTTTTTTTGTTTATTTTTTTCTCTCTTGTATGTGATTTTTATTCCCCCCTCCATAACCACCTTAATGAGAGATTCATACATTTGGATGCAAAAGTTTGTACCCCCATGGTGATTCAATGAAAAGAAGCAACCTCCCTCAGAAAAAAACAAAAAACAGCAGTATGCCAACTTTCCACATTTTTTTTTAACCGATCATGTCAAACTTTATTCCTGTTTATAGTTAAGTTGACGAGTCATGACGAGTTATTTCCTTTTTTATAGCAGCTGTAAATAACAATGCAAAAAAGTGATTTTGGCTGGTTTTAGCTTCACACTTACTAATGATTTTGACTTTTGAGTTCACTCTTATACTCACACACAGACATACTCACACCTGGAGGTGTGAAACTGAGCAGAAGGAGGGAGGGAGTGTGTGAGTGACAGCTGAATAGACAGAGATGCCTTATTAGATTTGATTAGTCGGGTCCTACGGAGAGCTTTTAGTCAACAATGTGTTCTTCAACTGCAAATACAAACTCCTGAAATCACATGAGTATTGACCAGAGCCTGAGTCCCGCTGTGCTTAAGACTGATTTATCATTTTATTTTCTTTGTTTTTAGGTTACACGTTACAGCGTAAAGCTCGATAGTGTAAAGTAAAGCGTAAAGTCTTATTTAACAGTAATGACTGAAAAGGGTAACAATAGCTGATGGTTCTTAATTATTTTCCCATTTAGATATTTTGTAGTTTTACAGGTTCTTCCTTTTCATGATGAAATAATAATAATATAAAAATATTAAGGTTTTCATTACGAACTAAATGCAAGTTCTTTATATATCTGATTAATTTTGCAAATAGTTTTAATGGTTACCTTTTCAAAATGGAAAAAAATATTGGTTTAATTAAAATAACTATTTAAACATTTTTAGTTCCTTATTTTCATTTATTGGAAAGCTTATTCCTTTTTGTTTTCAGGTTATTTTTTCAGTTTGACAAAATTTAAAGTTTTTTTAAAATTATTATTTATTCATTACAAATTATTTTTAAGCTTAACAGCTTTGACTTTTTAAAAAAAAAAAAAAAATTAAATACAATATAAATTTAAAATGATAAAATATTTCCAATTCATTCAAAAATATTTCCAATATTTGTTTAATTTTTCTTTTTTTTTTAGCTTTATCGATGTAAAGGTTGGATTTTCTCATTGAACTATATAAAAAAGGGTTAATTTGATAAAGTTGTAAGATGTTTTTTACCAAACACTAATAGATAATAAATATATATATTTTTTAATGTTATTCAACATAGTAAAAAAGATTCATAATCCTTAGAAAAGGAAAAGATTTGTTATTAATGATTGTAGCTAAAGTTAACTAGAAGACAGACATTAGACATTGGTTTTAGTGACCGGTTAATATTAGTTAACCTGGTCAGTTTGGAGAGATCGTTTACATCAATTACTGCAGGTAGCGATGGTTTAGCGAATGTTTCTGTTTAAAGTTTAAATCACTTGGATGATGTAAGTAAGGACCGTATTTGAAATGTGCAAAGTCCAAAATCATGATTTAAAATCCCAAAATAATAAACTTTCTCCTTCCAAATATCTCCATGTCCTGTAAAAGTGATCAGATTATCCAGTTTATCAGAACGCACCTTTAAGAGTAGAGAAATGTTTAGCAGGAGGATTTAGTCTGCAGCTGGATTTCTTTCCTTTTTCTCTCATCTACTTTTCCTACTTTTTTTCCCCCCTCATGACACTAATTGCATTGTTTTGCAGGAGTCATGGGGTCAGATCTGTCTCCTAATTACAGACTTCTCTCTGTGCTGATGAGCGCCTCAGGCCTTTCTATCTGTAGTATATTAGCCAGGAAGCAATAATCTCCCGATTCTCGAACGGGACAAAGACTAAAAAGTGGAACCCATCTTCCCGTGCCACGCGAAAGCTGGGGTTTTCGGGCTGCTCGCGTCCTCGGGTGACGCTCGAGGCTACACTGGGCCACACTACAAAGTCCAGATCATCAGGGTGCATTAGTGAGGAGGATTTAGTTTGCAATGGTGGAGCAGCAGGGTACCTGCTGCATCCTTTTCTGCTAACACTGTAGTTTGAAGTTGAATGAGCTTTTTAAATGCTTATATTTGTGTGTAATGATTTGAAGGAAACTTTTGTTTTAGGTCACCATATGTTTAATTTCTTTTAACAGGCGGCAGAGGGAGTCGCCTTCATCGGTCCTGACACGCACGCCATCCAGGCCATGGGCGACAAAATCGAGAGCAAACTCATCGCCAAGGCGGCCAAAGTCAACACTATTCCTGGCTTCGATGGAGTCGTGAAGGTGATTCATGCCTCGTGAAATGATTTATATTAGAAAGTGAAGCAGTTGAAAATTCTTCCTTAATCACCAGTCTAGCACCAAGACACGGTCACAGAAGCATTGTATTCATCCCAAAGACATCACTTTTCTCAACCGTACCCCAGCCAAGCTACAGTTACTGAAAATACTGAACATTCAGGATAACAGAGCAACACACTAACACACTGACAGCTTTGAAATAATAGCCGGAAATTAATGAATTCAAATTCAAATTTTATTTGTCACATACACAGTCATACACAGTACGATATGCAGTGAAATGCTTATACGACCGCCAGTGACCTTAAAAATAAAAGCTTGTACATAAGAAATAAATATGAATAAAGAGAAGAGAAATACGATGGAAAATAAATTTAACTAGTAAAATATACTGTACAAATGAGGACATAATAAAAAATATAGCAAAATATAGAAATCTAGAAGGAAAAAATTTAAGTTTAGAAATGACTGGGGGTGTGCAAATATGCATAAAAAGTGACTTATTAAAGTGTCTTATTAAAGTGTCTTGTGCGATGGTCCAGAAATGAAAATATAAATATGTAGTGCAAGTGTGCATGATTGTGTCCATAGTGGCCATGAATGCCCAATCAATGTTGGATGTTAAAAAGGTGTTATTAGTCCTGTGTTGTGTTGTGGTTGAGAGACCTTATCGCCTGCGGGAAGAATTCATTCATTTACTTGCTTACTTATTTATTCGAAAGTACATTTTCAGTTGCCATGGTGATTTCTTTAACCCAGATTGAATGACCTAGAAGGTGTGCCAGAATATATGCATCTGCCTGTGTGATTAGGCAAATATTTTTCAATCTTTCTGTGTAGTTCTCACATGCAGTTAGTTTTATTGCTCCTGGATATAAATGGATGTTAGTTTTACACAATTAAACAATATTACATTGTTGAAAAGGGTTTTAACCATGAATACCAAGATATCAGTGAAATCATTGAGAATGAAAGTTGAATTTGCGAATGCGTTCTGCTCGATATGTATTTATGTAGATTTACATAATCTAGTTGAATTCTTAATGTGGATTTGTGTTATTCAGTTTTGGTGTTGAATTGTTCTTTAAAATTCTTCTTTAACAATACTCCAAATCTAACCCGTGCTATTTAGCAGGTATCCGAGCTGGTTTAAATCAAAAAGTTTAAAATGTAAATAATAGTTAAGAATATAAAAATATGTTCAGCTTAGCTTGGAAGTAAAAGACCTTTGTACATTTAAGGCAAAAAAAAAAGTAGGAACAGACACAGATCCGGGATCATGGAGGAAATTCTGTTACGAGTCGGATTTAGTTGAATACAGATTAGACTTCTGGCTTGTGCAGTTAGTTTGTAGCTTTGGAAGAGTACCTGTGATCAGATTGCATTTAGGTAAGGAATGGTCTGAGTGTGTGTTTGTGTGTGTGTGTGTGTCTTGATGCACTAAATCTGCCATACATCATTTTACAGTTTACAAGTACAGTTCAAAGTACAAAGTCAATTCATAGCATTTACGAGAAAAGGACAAAGGTGACCGTACATGTACAAGATGAACCATATGAAGCAATGAATCAACCGTGAGACGACATGATGGAGTTAGAGAGCATGTCAGATTTGCACATTTAAACCTCTAAAGCCTCTACGTCCATCCCCCGTCTCTGATCTAAATGTGCTTTAACGACGTCGTGTAGTGGCTGTTTTGACACTTCCTGGCCTTATTGGCTCCATAAAGGGGTGCTCCGGAGCTCAGCCACAGCAGACAAAGGCAGCACGTCGGAGCTGCAATTACCATATGAGAGAGAGCAGTAACAACCACCGTGCCATCAGCCAGATCGCTATCGAACCCACACACACGCGCTAAAACACCACTCGTTTAGCCTAGGCCGTACCTGCGCTGTGGGGTTTCTCACCTCGCTCTGATTACATTCTGTTTGTGGAAGGAGAATAACTAGGTGTTTGTGTGTGTTTTGAGCTGGGACAAAAGTGCCATGATGGAACAGGATCGAGGAATGACAAATGATATCCTAGGATATTTGTGCAAGGAGACAAACTGTAGGGAAGATGAATACAGTAGTGCAAGCGCACAGAACCTGCCCTCTGTTGGTTGGGATGAGAAACTGCACTACCATCCCGTCTTCATCCTTATTATCACATGCAGATATGATATTGATAGAGTGATTAATTATGTCATAGTAACGCATTACCGAAACTTAAAAGTAACTGATATTAGGATCAGACAAAAATACTAATCAATCTTGTGAGACTTAAACCCGTCCCCACACGCATACAATCCTTTTCACATGTATATTTTTGAAAAATGTAGTTTTTATTCTTTTACTTTCCAAGTGATCCCCACCCATAAGTGTACAGAGCATACTTAAAATCTCTCGTTTACACATACAAGGGGCAAAGTTCAAGTCAAACCGGGACTTGTGATATTTGAAGAAGACCTGAAGCAAAATACGATGAGACTTTGAGCTGCAGACAAACGTTTGAATGGTGAAAACGATTTAAAGAAGGCCGTATATTTGTGAATGCACATTACAGGAACTCGGCATAACTCGGTTATTGCCATATCCCCTGTACAGTCCTGATCTCGCTCCAAGCCATTTCCACATGTTTGGGCTATTAAAGGAGTTCCTGGGAGGCCAGTGTTTCACACATGAAGCAGGCAGTCCAATCATGGCTCTCGTGTGCTGAGAAAACTTTCAACCTTGATGGTATCCAAGCCCTAGTGAAACACTTTAATAACTGTGTTTCTCTTTTTCTGCTTTGACTTGACCCACCCTCGTATAAGTGTCATTCTGAAAACACAGTGCTTACTTCGCAGTTTTCAGAATAATTCATGTCCACACTTGTATTAAGAGAGTTAAAAAGACATATTTTACCTGTGTTTTCCTAAATAAACCTCATCAATGCCTACTTATCATGATGTTGAAACCACTATTACATCACCTTTTGAATTTTATTTAGTAGTCATGAACATATTTTACAATCATACTTTATACAGTTTATACAGTTTATTATAAGTGCACCATGAAAGCATGACCGTGCTATAAATATGTTTTAATATGGATCTGTTACTTATTGATTATTAAAATGTGTTTTATTTAGAATGCAGAGGAGGCTGTGAAGATTGCGGCAGAAATCGGTACGTAACCGTGAAGCACTTCAAGTTTACTGTGGTATCTGTATTGGAAAAGAAAATAGAAAATGAAGCTTGACTTTACCTGGATTAATATAATGCACCAGGGTATTTAATTACATTCCTGATGTGTTTGTATAAAAGTGATCTTTTCCTGTTATAACTCAGTAAATCATGTTCTATGCTACTTCACTTCACTGTATACATTAGATTTAAAGAAAAGGCGCTGATTTATAATCATCTAATAATCTGTAATGGGACAGTTCATTCAGAATACCAACTGGACGGATTCTTCTCTTAACACTACGTGCATTCCATCAGCCTAGCCCTGTCCAAGGTTTCCCAATATCGCTTGAAAGAAGTCTGGCTCGCCCAAAATCATTTCTGTGAATATCTTACTTAAAACACATCCAGTTCCTTTTTTATTGCTGACACTCAGACAGCACTCAGCACCATGTGATTAAGGATGCAGTGAGAAATAAGTTGAGGAGGCGCTACACAGTCTTTCACCCGAAGCGATGACATTTGCTGCATTTCTGATCCAAAAATCCAGCTATGTCATGTAAATAAATGTGAAAGTTGCTTATCCATGGGACTTTGGGACATTAGCTGTAGTGGTTGCTTCTACCATTTTTAATACAGAAACTACGCGAAAAACCTGTGTTAGATAGTGCAGATTGGTCTGTTCTGCAAAGAAAGCTTAGAGGTACGGTATAGTGCCAAAAAGTATTGTTCTGTGGGTCACTATCTGGGTATGTCATGTCCGATACGTGTCTGTACACCCATTCATTACACTCCAACACTAACACCAGGTGAATGATATCATATTACTAGTAAACTGGAGATGGTATCATGTGCACCCAAGGCCCATCTATGCCCACAGGGACCAGTGGCCGGCCCGCCTGGTTCACTCCCACAAAAAAGCCAATGTAGCCAAACAGAAGACTGTGTGTCTGAAAACTGTAATTTTATTTTTCATCCTTTCTTAGCATAGCACATTCATACTTATTTATAAAGCAGTTTATTTCTTATGAGATTATGTATCTTAAAGTTTAAGAAAATTGATGGGCGTGAGTGTACTGTATAGTCAAAATGACCAGTTAGCAGCATAAACCTTGGACATTAGTTTCTGTGCATAGCAAGTACAAGATGCACACCTGAGTAGATCACCTACATTTCTAGTAATTATTACTATTTAATTTTTTTTAAATGGTTATAATGGTGATTAAAAAAAAAAAAGTACTTATTTTGGTGAAGAAACTTTTTTTGCTTTTTTGGGGGGGGTCTTTTACAGGTTACCCAGTTATGATCAAAGCGTCTGCAGGTGGTGGTGGTAAAGGCATGAGGATCGCCTGGAACGATGAGGAGACCAGGTGAGTGATGACTGGTGTGATGTGTAACCCTTTTCATAATTCTATAAAATTTTAAAAATGTGATTCTGCTGAGGATAAGATGGAAAGGTACTGAGCCCCTAAGTGGACATAAAATGTGTAAAAATATAAAACAAGAAGACAAAAATAGACCTTAAATTGAAAGATCTTGCAAAAATCTGAGTAAATATATATATTTAAGTATATAATTAAACTGTGCTAAAAACACAACTGTATAAATATAATGTTCAGGCTTTCTAGCTGGAGATGAGACTGAATCCTTTTAACCAATCATAAAGCAGTAGGCAGGATTTATTAACTTAACACAAGCTCGCTAACAGTTTTGCAGTTGTTTCTTTTTTTTAACTATTTTGTAATTTACTTCACAAAGAATTAAACAAAAAGTACTCATCTATCAATAACTCTTACATTGACCAAAGTACACTCCAACCCATCTTGACAAAAAGGACCTTTTTTTAATTCTATATACTTTTCTTCCTCGTGTTTTCTCCACGTCACCCCAAGGGACTAATAAATTATAAAGTATAATAAAGTACAATGGCATTAATAAAAAGTCTCGCTGTTCAGAATTTTAAACATGACAGTTATAGATGGGAGCGCACCATGGCTTTTATTTGCTGAGAGTTTAAAAATCCACTCGAAATGTACAATAATTTTATTCATGTTTTTCATGAAAAAGTGCAAAATAATCGATTTAGGGTGAAAGATTTATAGATTTGAAGGATTAAACATTTAGAATTGTAAAAATCTTTTTAAAAAGATAAAATGCAATAAAATTGTATAAAATTAGTTCATAATTTGGCTGAAAAATATATTAAATAATTATAATATAAAATCAATGCAAAAAAAAGATGTTTATTTCCGATTCACGCAGCACTTCTTTCTGATCATTTTAAAAAATGAAGTAATTGTTTTATTTCACTTTTTAAATGGTTTTATGTTGGTATTTATATTTAAATTTATAATATTCTTTAAAGTTTTTATTTCAAATATTTGTTATAAAATGGCTCAAATTTATATTATGAATATATATATATATATATATATTTTTTTTAGATTGTCAAAACATTTTATATTTAGTAATTTAGTCGTCTGTTAAATTGTTTTTTTTTTCTCAATTATTGAATTGAAAACATAAAATGCCTGGTTTATAGTAGAAGCCGGAAACATTTAACCTACTGATTTACTTATAAGATTTTTGGATTCTATAAAGCTAATTTGTGAGAATGACTTTGTTAAAAGTTCTACATAAATAAAATTAAATTGAATTGATGTCCGAATATTAAAATGATTAACTAAAATATATTTTATTACGAAAAAGCATTTTATTTAGTTTTGGGTTGAATACATTTTAGAAATGTTTTTCCGTACGCAATCAGTGTGTGTTTATAGTTCTTTATTCCTGATGGCCTTTTCTTTTTACAGAGGACTAAAACAGTATAAAGTGTGCACAAAGTCTCATCCTCAAATGATATCATTTTACAGCGTTTTTCCTGATGTGTGTTTACAGCTTGATTTGTAGCTCGAGTTTTTCCCACAGCGTATAAACACCCAGTAAAGTTAAACTCTTTGGCTAGTACTCTGTCCCAGAGCAGGACATAACCCAGTTTATACCGTCTGCTCCTTTCAGACGTGAAGCCATGGCACCTTCCTCTTATATCCCTCTGCCTCTGGAGACAGACTCTCTGATAAAATTCTGAGCAAACGAGGACGCCTCTAACGGCGTTCCTTATCTCTGTGGAGAAGTCATGTCTTTGTTTGAGTTGTAAATTGGGTTTTATCTCAAACCACGGAAATGTGACAGAAGGTAAGAGTGAAGTGAGATTAAAGAGATCCTTAACTGATAAGACGTCGGCTTTGATACGGTCACCGTGTTGCATTGTTGACTCTTCGAGCACCGCTTCACCTGACCAGTCCGAGGAGGTGTGGGAGAACCGAACCAGATCTGTACTCGTCTGTGTTTCGCCTTAGTCCACGTATCTCTCTAATCAAGACAATATCTCTTCATTGTTTTGTTTGTCATGGCTTCAGATCGGTAGGAAACTGTGAAAACCTGGACTCCTGTTTTGTCTCCTTAGGGAAGGGTTTCGTTTTTCCTCCCAGGAGGCCGCGTCCAGTTTTGGAGACGATCGACTCCTGATTGAGAAGTACATCGATAATCCGAGACACATCGAGATCCAGGTGAATGTTTAGAATCTGATGTTGAATCAGACCCCTTTTGGTGGATATCATCGTCTTTCCTAGTGAAGTCAATTTAGTTTCTCAAGATTAATTAATTAAATGAATTAATTAATCCTCATTAAACACTGTGTACCATCGAGACGCAATGGAGTAATTCAGCCAGACGTAGTTGATCAGCCGTCAAGAAACTACAGAGTAAATGTTCTCCGCCTCAAAGCACATCCGGCTTTTTATTAATGTCACACAAACTCATGAATGTCTGATTTCAGTGTCTTCTATAAACATGAATAAAACCGCACCGTGTAACCGAGCGTTATAATGTTGTGCTGGAGGCCATCTTTGACACTTTTCCCCCCTCTGGTATGTTTTATGTCCCTCCAAGATGAGTTATTTTAATATATAAAGCATGTGGTTAAGGAAAAAGATTTTTAGAGGTCACGTTTCCTTTGTAGGAATCAAGGGTGGTTGTTTAAATTCGTAGCACATTCGGCCGCACCGTGGTCACATTATTAATGTTTTACAGTTTGTGAGAAAGCTGCACATTATGTGGTAGATGATGATAAAGTGCAATTTAAATGACATTGTGTAGTTTAGCAGAACAAATATAACAAAATGTAAACATTTGTCTGTAGAAATGATTGTGCACGACTTACATGTCCCGTACGTTTTAATTGTATTGCGGTGCAGAACTGACAAAGCATCATGTTTACATTATAGGTATAATAGTGTGTGTGTGTGTGTATGTGTGCAGGTCTTGGCTGATAAGCATGGAAATGCTCTGTGGCTGAACGAGAGAGAGTGCTCCATCCAGAGACGCAACCAGAAAGTGGTGGAGGAGGCGCCCAGGTGTGTGTGTGTGTGTGTGTGTAAGCAGTAAGGCGGTACTTAGTATTGCCCATATGTTGTTTTTTTTATTTATTCCTTTTAGCGTCATTGAGAAACAAAAAGATGTACAGTATGATAATGTTTGTCTGAGGTTGTATTTGCGGGATACTACGACCCGCTATGATCACACACACACACACACACACACACACACACACACACACTCACTCACTCATCGTCTACACCTCTTTATCCTGTATTCAGGGTCTCAGGGGGGCCTGAAGACTCGGGGCACGAAACGGGGTACACCCTGAACAAGGTGCCAATCCATCATAGGGCACACACACACACACACACACACTCTGGTCAATTTTGGAACGGCAGGTAGCCTAATCTGCGTGTCTTTGGACTGTGGGAGGAAACCGGAGCACATGGAGAACATGCAAACTCCATTCGCACAGAGACGGGATTCGAACCCGGACCCTGGCGGTGCAAGACGACAGTGCTAACCACTAAGCCATTAAGCGCGTCGCATCCGCTACGATCAGATACAACTAAATATACAGTATAAACTAATGATACTGTATGAGATATAACACGTGCAAGTGTGCGTGTGTGTGTGTTTGTAGCACGTTTCTGGACCCGGCCACCCGGCGTGCGATGGGAGAACAAGCTGTGTCTCTGGCGAAAGCTGTTAAATACTCCTCAGCAGGCACTGTTGAGTTCCTGGTCGACTCCAAGAAGAACTTCTACTTCCTTGAGATGAACACACGCCTCCAGGTAAGTGTTTGTAAATCAGTTTCCTAAAGAGACTTGAACTTGTCCACACCACTTGTGAAGCTGAAAAACTCCTGAATGCAGATGATTGATGAGTAGATGTGTGTGTGTGTGTGTGTGTGTGTGTCAGGTGGAGCACCCCATCACTGAGTGCATCACAGGGTTGGATCTGGTGCAACAGATGATCAGAGTCGCCAAGGGTTATGAGCTCCAGCACAAACAGGAAGACATCCCTATTAACGGCTGGGCCATCGAGAGCCGAGTCTACGCCGAGGTACACAAACCGATCACACCGCGGAACTGACAGGCGCACAGGCCACGCCTCCTTCACTAACACTGACAGATACATAAGCCCCGCCTTCTTCATTTGCGGTGGAAGATTAACGCTTTACACTTGTTATAATCTTGGAATAATATTCTTGTTTTTTTTTTTTAGGATCCCTACAAATCATTCGGGCTGCCCTCCATCGGTCGACTGTGTCAGTACGAGGAGCCGGTGAACCTCGCTGGTGTAAGTACGCGATGTTTGCCTCATGTCAAATTGGCCATATTATTAGGTATACCTACATTAAACCTGCTACTCAGCCCTCACACGCAGTCACAATGTCTAGACACAAGTTTGGATTATTATTATTATTTCTTATTTTACATTCTAGATTCATACTGGATACTGGATTATTTTTTCTAAATTATGAAATAACACATATGGAATTATGTAATCAATAATCAACTAGTTGTTATTTTAAGACATGATGGTCAGCAGTTCTTGCAAGAACAGTATTGTGTCATTTCCAAAAACCCTTCAAACACCCTGATGGAACTGTCTCTTGTGAAGATCTTTCCAGGAAAGTGAGATCAAAACTTACCTCCTGCTGCAGAGAAGAAGTTCATTTAGAACATTACCAGTTACCTCAGAAATCACCAATTAACAACCAGCACCTCAGATTAGAGATATTATAAAGGCTTTACAGATCATGAGGAGCAGACACATCTCAATAATAATCACGATAGACCATGGAATTTTTTGACTGGTAGTGTGTGTTAGTTTGTTCCATTATATATGAGCCCACCTCATAAATAAATGGGGACGGGAAGTGTATGAAACCGGCTTCTCTAATTCCTGAATTGTTCATGTCACCCTTTTGTCAAACTCCTTGAACTGAAGCTGAAATTCGTGACAAGTTCCATTTCAAATTCAAGGTCCCTGTAACCTCTGGCAGCCGGAGGTCTAGAGAGAGCTGATTGGCCAAGCTCTCTCAGAGGGGGGATGAGAGGTACTTAGTGCTCCCACATTAATCACAGCTCTACAGCCAATCAGGGGCGTCTGTGAGCTCACGAACGCGGAGGGAGCAGATAGCGCTGTCCTCCAAGTGTGTTACGCCGACCCCAACAGTGCGTGAGCGAGCAGTTTGAAAAGATGCAGTCTGCTGGTGTCACGTGGTTCGGAGGAAACACATGATAGTCTTCGGCCCTCCCGACTGAGTGGTAGTAGTAGCCTTAATGTGGGAGCCCCCTAGTGACGGGGAGGAATTGGATACGACTAAATTAGGGAGAAAATCTCAAAAAAAAAGAATAAAAAATCAGGTTCAGTTCAGGTTCCCCTTAATGCTGCCAGGGCGACTCTGGGCCCCCTTGCAGAGGGCTGTGGCTGTGCAGGGCCTGTGGGCGTGTCCCGTGGCACCGGTTGTGATGCACTAACTTTTTCTCTGCGATTTGTGCTGCATTGGTGTTCTGTGGGATTGAGCCGGACTCCATGGGCGTTGACGGGCGTCGAGTGTTATTCAGTTCTTTTGACGGTGATGTTTATGCTGTGAATGTTTTGGGGACAAAACACTCAAATAAAAATTGTATATAAAAAGTGCAGTAACTTTCAGCAGTTATACGATTGAAACCTGTCAAATGTCAGCAGCTGATTCACGTGAATGATCTTCTGTACACATTATTCAAATAAAATCAAGAGCCGTCTTCGTAACAAATCTGAACAGGGTTATAGCTCACATACTGTTTCAGATTATAGCTCGCGCTCATGTCCGTTCAGGATACTAGCTGTCTCTCTCTCTCTCTCTCTCTCTCTCTCTCTCTCTGTGTGTGTGTGTGTGTGTGTGTGTGT
>JAQQZS010000010.1:8542490-8553529 GCA_030068045.1 Platyallabes tihoni | reverse complement strand
GAGGTGTAGTTATAACAATTTTATAGACAAATGATACTATTTATAGTCGCGCGGGGGGCGCGAGATGTTTTCTTCTTACTAGGGGGGCATGACAGAAAATAATTGAGAAGCACTGCAATAAACAGACAAACCTTTATTGTAGAATTCAAGTTTTCTATAAACTCTGTGAATTGTAAAGACCGGTGCAGAAAGCATTACACTTACACCATAAACACAAAAAGTGTAGATTTGACAGAATTTTTCTTTTTTTTTTTTTAAATAAATGATTTTGGATAAGTTGCTGTTACGGACGTGACATTTTCATGTTACGGATGTGACGTGTCTGAATCAGCCCGCTACAGACTATATAAAGAACATGCTTTAGTGGACCACTTGAACTAAATATTAATAATAAATCAGCGATTATTGCTGATATTTTTTTCGTATCCTTTTCTTTTATTCTTTTCTGTCTTTTTCCTTGAAATTTTATAATTATTGGTTTGTGTGTGCTTTTTTTTTTTTTTTTTTGCCAGAGTCTCCAACACCGTTCAGGAGAGGAAGAACTGGGAACTGTGTGTGGAGCTGGACAAAACATCTCACATGTTGCGTGTAACCCGCTCTGGACGCAGCTACACAGTGAGTGTGTCCACTTTTCTCAGTTTCTAGCGGTCATCATCATGACCGGGTACTCTGGTTTCCTCCGGTTGTCCAAAGACATGCAGATGAGGCTAATCGGCGTTCCCAGATTCCCAGTAGTGTGTGTGTGTGTGTGTGTGTGTCCTGAGATGGATTGGCATCCTGATTAAAGCTCTCACTTTTTTTTTTCCCCATGAATTTGTCCATTGTCACCTTGGACCCTCTATCTGCTGAGGAATAAATCATAGGAATAAAGGCGGAGCCTGACATGTCACTCAGTCAGCGTGTGTTTGCACACCTTGTACGTTCACTCCTGGCCCTCGAGGGTCCATATGGATCAGGGTTCTCGGAGGACCCGTGCTGATCCGGGATCATCACCCCATTGGTCAGTGTAATTGGATTATGCTGGGTTTAAAGGCAGCCTCTGATCCTGGATCAGCTGTGTGCAGTTGACCCGTGCGAAATGTTATTTCCGTCCAGGACTATCGTTTCCCCGAGCCGAGGACCGGCTCTGCCTCCGCTTGTGCTCACGTCCATCAAAGAGGACTGCAGATCTGGGGTCGGCTCCCTGTCTTGTCAATAACCAACTGATGACTAACATGATGTGGGATTTTTTTTTTTTTTAAGAATATTTTTTATGTCCCTTGCTTTACTGCGCAGCATCACGGTCATGTTGTTCAATCGTTTAATCATCATAAAAGGGGAGTAAAGTGGAATGAATACCATGTGCTCCAGGAGACACTCTGATCCCGGCTCACCTCTGTCCTTCCGAGACGTGTAACAGTGAACGGGGCTGTAATGTTCGCCGCAGGACGCCACTTCTAACCCGGACCCCCTGCTTCTGAAGGCTCGGGGGTCCTGAGGGGTTCGATGGCCGCTGACAGGGAAAGATCTGTACTCATGTTTAGACAAGTGGTTCTGGGTTGAAAGTGAGCTCCCAGCTCCTCCTCCTCCTCCTCTTCTGTTACTGTTTTCAAGTTTGCTTTGAGTGTGTGTGTGTGTGTGTGTGTGTGTGTGTGTGTGTTTGTGTGTGAGAAGGTGCAGATGGAACGGGATTGGGTTTAAACCAGAGCTTCTGATTTTTTTTTCTTCCCTTAAAGGCATCAGGTGGACTGGGGAGAATGTGCTCGTACTCCAGATGTCCATCATTCCTTATTTTTTTTTTTTTATCTCCCTCTCTCTCTCTCTCTCTCTCTCTCTCTCTCTCTCTCAGACACGCACGCACGCACGCACATAATAGGCCTATTTTATTTAAAATTGCAGAATGTTTTATTTATTTATTTTTTTAGTTAGCGTCAATTATACACTGCCTGACCAAAAAAAAAAAAAGAAAAAAAGATGCCATTTCTTTAAGCAAAGAAAACAACTACAGAGATAAAATGTACGATCATTAACACATCATCAAAACCTGGATGAAGTTGCATGGCTAAAAAGATTACATAAATGAATCAACAGTAAAAACCAGAGCTGTGTTTAATAGTGAAAGTAAGAGCATTTCCACACACACACAGTGTGATGAGAACTCACAGGATTGTGAACATAAGAAAACCAAGACTAATCAGAAAATTTTGGACTTTGGAGCAAATTTAAAAAGGTCGTGTTGTCTGATGAGATCAGGATGAAAGTGGAAGCACATGAATCGATTTACCCATCATGCATAGTGTCCACTGTACAGTCCTCCGGTGGCGGGGTTATGATCTGGGGTTGCTTCAGTTGCTTCAGGTCGAGACTCAGCAACGTTATGTGATGTGGTAAAAAATTAAGTCAGCTGACAACCTGAATGACCAGAGTATTGGATCTATATATTCATATTCCAGAAGTCAGCTTGTGAAAGAGAGTGTGTGGATCTGGAGGCATGAGGAATCATTTTCACACATGACCTGATCACCACATTGTGTGCTGTAAAAAAGCTGAAGGTGATTGAATGAGATCTTAGTGTGTGTGAGAATCGGTGTGTGTTTTTTGCCAGGCAGTGTATAACTTGATATAAACTTGATTCACTTTTTGGAGTAAATTCATACAGATTCTGGTCAGGAATCTTCAGCTAATGCTCAGGTCCGAGATTTTAAGGTACAGCAGATTTTCACACAGCATGGTGTAAAAAACAACAAACAAAACCCAAACACATTTAAAGAATATTCTAGCAGTTCTATTGGAAAAAATACTTTGGTGATGAAAGGAGTTGCGTAGACATCATCTTTTCGTTCCTCTTCGAACTCGTCCCGTTCGAGTAGTCGACAGAAACGCTCTGAGGATTTAGATTTAATTTCGACACCTCCAAAGAAATTGTTCATCGTCGTCAGGTTTCAATAAGTGCTTTAAATTCACCTCAAATGTATTTTTTTTATTTTATCTTGAACAATAGGACAATAATTTATCTTGGATTTAGATTTCGAGGATAAAAATCTAGGTTAGGCCTAAGGTTAGACTGGTTTGAGGTGACATGAAGACTGCATGCAGTAACTCGAATTTAGATTTAGAGAACTCAAAATCAGATTATAATCACTCTTTTCAACCGTGCTGAGCAGAAAAGCAGCGAAGAATCAACGAGTCAGGCATCGAGGTGGATCAGATTCCTCTGGTTGAAGATTAGGACGACTTTGCCCGGCCTTCAGTTTCCAGTTTATAAACTGTGAATACATTTTTCGTTAGCTTTGATCTGTTAGCATTGATCTGTTAGCTTTGTGGTAAGATTAAGATGTTTTGTTGTAGTGATTTTCTTTGTAAAACGATTCACACACACACACACACACACACACACACACACACACACTCATACATACAGATTAAACATCTGTGAGAACAGTCTAATACACACACTGGTCATTGTTGACACTGATCCTGAATTTCATTTTAGTACCACATGCTGACCCATGTTGTGTGTGTGTGTGTGTGTGTGTGTGTGTGTAGGTGGAGATTGACGGTGAGAAAGTGGACGTGTCCGGAGAGTGGAATCTGGCCTCTGCACTTCTGCCCCTCACCATTAACGGCAACCACAGAGTTCTACAGGTGAACACACACACACACTTCCATCATGTACATAGACAAGGGTGAGTCGGAAATGATCCGCACTCTGGTTATATTAAATCTTCTGTCTTATCAGATCTTTCCGTTCAAGGCTACTGTCTCTCCAGTCACTGCTGTGTGCAGGTGTGAACGTGTTACATCAGTTCATTGGTAACTGCGGTGTGAGAAAAAAAATGGACGTCTCACTTGTAAAATGCACGGAAAAAGAGCAGCGTGCAGTGATCATTTATTTTTGTCATGGTCTGAGGGTATACCTGGTGCAGAAACAGCTCACGGATGATCATGAACAGTGTTTGGATATCTGTAAACAAAATTTGGGCCGATACTCTTAGGAAGGTGAAAGTTTCTTAAAGAGAATCATTACTGGTGACGAGACACGGACTCATCACTATGAGCCTGAGAGTAAAAGACAGAGTCTGGAACGTAAACATCCTCAATCACAGACTGAGGAAAAATTCGAAATTCAACTATCAGCAGGAAAACTCATCAATACTTAGAGTTTTCTGTGGTTCTCACGGGCCAAAAGTATTGGAACATCCTCAGAAAAAAAATGGTACAATCATTACAGTGAGACGCTTATGTAAGAGCTGAAGCCTCAACTTCAGAGGACCTTCAGTGATCTCGCATAACGATGCACTTTTTCCACACACTGGTGAGGAGTTAAAGCATCCTCCCTTTAGTCCTGATCTCGCGCCATCGGACTTGACTTTCACCTTTCACTCGTCTGAAAGCAGTCGTACAAGGACGAAGATTCACTTCCGATGAAGAAGTGAAGACAGCAGCGTATTTTCAATAAGGGAATACAAAAGCTTATTGACAGATGGACAACGTATTGTATTGAAAAGCAAGAAGGTTATATCGGAAAGTGACGTATTTTCTTTTCTTAAAGTGAATAAATCGGATAATTTTTGACTCACTCTCATACATACACAATCTCACGAATATCTATAGAGAGAAAGTGTGTGTGTGTGTTTGTTGTGACTGACTGTTTCTTGTTTCAGTGTCTATCACGTAACAGTTCAGGCGAGATCACGCTGCAGTATCTGGGCACCTCGGTAAGTCCGGCTCATCGATCCCACCTTCACACGCAGTGTGTGTGTGTGTGTGTGTGTGTGTGTGTGTAAGTTGCTGCTTATTATTGATATTTCCTAAAGAAGTGTTCAAGTACATTGTAGCAGTAAGGATGTGTATTGTGTGTCTTACTGGGGGTGTGTATCCTGTCCTCATACACCTATATATAACTCTCACACTGGCAACACCCTCCTGAACTCGTCCAGGTGTCCACAACACCTCCACAAATCACTGTGTGCCACCCACGATGTCGCACTCCGATCTGCCCTGAACAATAACCGGCACAGAGTCGAACCAGCCCCAAGTCTAAACAAACAAACAGCGCTTTAAAAAAAACGCACCATTACAGGAAGAGAGCGTAGAGGTGCCGCGCATGTGTGTGTGCTCACTCAGCATGTGGGCCGGAGCGCTCCTTTAAAGACGGCGCTAACTGTAAGCGGCTCGCCTCAAAGCGCTAGCGGGCTAAACGCTAGCACAGGAGTGGTTTCCGGTCATTCTGTGGGGTTTGGGGTCACCCAGGCCACGATCTCTCCTCGGCTTCTGTCCGGTTCTCCGGCAGGACAGTGGGAGCCTGCTGGGAGTTTAACGGTTTTTAGGGTTTCCCCTCGTCTCACAGGGGACCTCCACTCCCACACAGGTGCCCGTGTGACCCCTGTAGGAATGGAAATGGCTGTAAAAGGAGGCACGTTGTTGAAAAATGACAAAATGATGCTTCCTGTGTACTTTCAGGGGTCAGGATGTTTTTTTCTGTTTTTTTCCAAAATGAGTTACGTATCAAGTCCTGAGAAAGATCACATCAGTTCCTGGATTTAGGAAAGTGTAAAATCAAGGCTCTGTGGTGGACAGTGTGATCACTATCATGGTCACAGAGGTCATAATATTGTGTTTATTATATCAACTGATCATGGCTTCTTTAATATTTTTCAAATATTATTTAACTTTTTTCACATCACTCTTATGAGAGTAGTACAGTAAAGTAGGACACTGTAACTAATGTAGATAGTTTATTTTATGATATTTTTTTTTACATGAAAGCGTATACGATGAACCTTGCTCCGCTTCAGGGATGAGACGTTTCTTCCTCGACCGCAGCATCACGTCGTCCTGATTTCTCACGAGCCTAGGAATAGCGAGAGAGTAGCGCAGGAACCGTGAGCCCTGGGTTATGTGGAGGTCGCTCACTTTATGACCTCGCGTGACCTGTCATACAGGACGATGCAAGACTTCCTCAGTTGGATTTGTGGAAAAATAGGGCACTTCCCTCCTCATCGGGACGTTTCTCAGAGCACTGTGATTAACGAGCAAGTGTCAGGCTCGCAGCTAAAATTTGCCTCATTACAGGATGACTTCAATGCCAGGGGAGGCCGGTGTGGGGTCTTTCTCTGTGCGCACACACACACACACACACACACACACGGTAAGTACAGTCTGCCTGCGAGCCTCTGAAGGTCGGAGTATGAACAGGTGTGTAAGAGTAGCTGATGACTCTGTGTGTGTGTGTATTCAGCTCTCTGTTCCTGCTGCTGTGATGACATCATCTTTTCATCCCGTTCGAGTAGTCGGCAGAAACGCTCTGAGGATTTAGATTTTATTTCGACACCTTCATAGGAATTGTTTATAGTTGTCAGCTTTCAATAAATGCTTTAAATTCACCTCAAATTTATTTTATTTTGAACAATAGGACAAAATAAAATTTGAGGATAAAACACTGCTTTAACCAAAAAATGACAATAAAATAAAGAGAATTTTGAAAATTACAGCTTTCTTTCTTTCTTTCTTTTTTTTCTTGCATCTTTTTTGCTTATCCTTTCTTTCTTACTTACTTATTCTTTTTTTGTGCGTCTTTCTTTTTTATTCTTGTTCACCTTCTTCTTATCCCCCTCTTTCTTTCTTGGGCAAAATAACTTTTTTTTCTTTCTTCATCTTTGTTTCTTTCTTGTGCATCTTCCTTGCTTAATAATTAATAATAATTATAATTAATTATATATAATTAATTATAATTAATAACTAATAATTTTTTCTCTTTTTCTATCTTAAATTTTTTTGTGCATCGTACTTTCATTCTTTCTTTCTTTCTTGTTGCTCTTTGCTTATCCCTTTTTCTCTCTGTTTTTTCTTTCTTGTGCAAACTGACAGCTTTCTTTTTTTCATTTTGCCTTTAATTTTTTTTTTCATGTATCACCAATTATTTATTTATTGTGTGTTTCTTGGTTATTCTTTCTTTCTTTCTTCAGTGCTTATCCCTCACATTTCTTTCTTTTTGTCATTTCTTTTTTTCCTTTCTTTTTACATTCTTTGTTTTCTTCTTCCTTTCATATCTTTTCCTGATGTAATAAAGCTGTGGCGGTTACTAAACATTTACCTTCATCAGCAAATCAAAACTTTATTAATATGCAAATTAATTTATACTCCTACTGCTGCAGGAGCTCCATTAGCATACTGAGACCTGATTAGCCGTTGAGTAAATAAAGTCATCGTGTCCAGCCTGTGCTCTCACAAGGACTAAATATTTTAGAAAGAGTTTAGAATAGTGTTTAATGTTTAAAAACAAGTGCACATGAATTTTAGTAACTGTTTCATCTTAAAGAAAGTGAAATGAGACAGTCAGTGCTGAACTCCAGAAGGCCACATCACTCAGCAGTGCTGGAATAAAAATACTCTGTGAAAAGATTGATTTAACAACTCTAAATGTTGTATTATAGGTTGAATCAGATTTGCCTCTGATCTCGTTGTTGTTGCTCTTTATGATGTCATCGCTCTCATTAGCCTGCGCGGTCTGAGCTAATGTTCTCTCTCTTCCACGCTCTTCTCTTCCTCTCTTGCTTTCTGCAGCCTATTATAGCTAATAGCTCTCCATTATGACTGTGATGTGCCATAGGCATAGTGTTATTGTCTGTCTGTGTGTGTGTGTGTGTGTGTGTGTGTGTGAGAGAGAGATTTTCTTCCCCGCTGCATGTGGAGAGCTAAGCTGTCCTCAGTCTAATTGAGTCAGTGTGTTCTCTCTCCTGACTCTGCTGAGGTTCAGCTGTGTGCAGTGTGAGTGCGGTGAGCGACATCTACAGGCAGACACGAGCACTGCAGTGTGAGATGTGTGGGAGTCAGCAGGTGTCATGTTATTAATTAGTGTGTCAGTGTGTGTGTCAGTGTGCACATGTGTCCTGCAGGTTTAAGGACGTCACTGCAGATGTCTATAACATGTATGTGTTCGACAGGGGACAGAGAATCTGTCTGTCCAAATGATTTATACGTTTCTATTTTTATTACCTATTTTATTTTACATGACCTTATCATTTGCCTTTTATTACAATGCTGTGATTTTTTTTGTTGTTGAAAGTTGTGTCTCAATTAAATGACTCAGATCATCAAACACATATTAAATTTACACAAAGATATCCTGAGTAAATACAAAATGCAGTTTTGAAATGATGATTTCTTTTATATAGGGAAATATAAGTGAAAATGGCCCTATGTGGAAAAATATGATTGCCCCTTACACCTAATAACAGGTTGTGCCACATTTAGCGGCACCGAGTGCAATTGAGCGTTTGCGATAACTCAAAATGAGTCTCACATCGCTGTGGAGGAATTTTGGCCCGCTCTTCTTTGCAGAATTGGGCAAATACTTTTTCACAGCACTGTTTATATATTTTTTGCATTTATTTCTTTGACATGCTGAATATCAAAATATTGGTTAATATCTACATTTATGTTCAGATAATTTTATTTTTGCTTAATGTTTTCTAACTTTTAAATCTGACCAACTTATTTATGAAGCGTACATACATGAAAGGGTCTAATTAACAGATTTATTTTACTTTAGTATGTTTGTTTGTTAATAAACCAATGTTTTCTCCATCATACTTTTCAATTTCAAAGATGTTTTTCAGCAGAATTATTTTATAGTGTTTATCAGGAACATTTTTGATCTTGTGTCCATGTACTTGTGTGTGAATAGTCTAAAGAGAAGTGTATGTTTAACACGCTGTGTGTGTGTGTGTGTGTGTGTGTGTGTGTGTGTGTGTGTGTGTTCAGTTTAAGGTGCGTGTGTTGAGTAATCTGGCGGCGTCCCTCAGTAAGCACATGCCTGAGAAGGTTCCGGAAGACTCCAGCAGCATCCTGAGATCTCCGATGCCCGGGACCGTGGTCGCCGTTTCTGTCCAAGCCGGAGACACGGTAAGAAGAGAGTGAGACATCCTGTCTGTCTAACAATCTCAGTGTTACACTCACTTGTCCATGTTATATCAGGAATCCCTCAAATATGAACTACCTCAGGTTCTTATCTCTGAGTAGTGAGGTTTGTCCACAAGGTGGCGCTATTAACACTCACAACGCTCCTGTTGATGTGGAGGAAAGCAGCATAAAGCCTGAGCAGCTTGAATGAAATAAAACACACAGCGGTTTCATTTAACTGAGCTGAACATATGCAGGGTTTGATTTTGGTCATAATCTCATTCTCATGCCATTTTAATGTGTCTTCGTTATAATGTTATCAGTTCCTTCAGAGCGCTCACACACACATGAATCACTATCACAGGAGGGTTCATGCATCTGTTTTACGTGCGACAGAGAAGACCGAGCAGTTCACATGAACTAATCAGATGATCATTGCGCGTTTCAGACGATCAGACGGTCAAGGAAGCTACAGCCTGCGGTTTAGTGGAGCGAGTCTCAGATCTGTAATCAGATGTTTTTCAAATCAGATCAAGGCACTTTCATATATCAGGGGCAGTGGTAGGTGGCTCAGAGGGTTAAGGCACTGAGTTACTGAACGGAAGGTCAGGGGTTTGAGCCCCAGCTCTACCAGGTTGCCACTGTTGGGTCCTTGAGCGAGACCCTTAACCCTATCTGCTCCAGGGGTGCTGTATCATGGCTGACCCTGCGCTCTCACCCCAGGTACGCTGGGATATGCAAAGAAGGAATTCTCTGTGCAGTAATCTGTATATGTGACAGATAAAGGCTTAACTTAATTCTCTGGTCCTAGATCAGACATATAATGTCATACGACGTGAATGAGAACAGTCAGATCGGAGTCCGTGTAGCTTTTTGCCAGTGCACGTGCGAAGTGCGCTCGATGATGTCATCAGTCAGCACTGGCAGCGTGGGGATTTCATAGCAATGATAGCAATAGCTGCTAAAAAAAGTAGCTAAAGTTTTGTGTCTGGCTTTCTTCCTTCTTCCGGACTTACAAACAAATACAGCCGATAGCATCCGATGTTTGAAATGAAAAAGTGGCCGCACAAATATGATTTGCACCCGTGACCATTAAATGATGTAAATTCCCGACCTCAATTTCTCCCGCACCTCGTCTTCCATCTTCACTTTTATTTCTTTGTTTTTGTTGTGACTGGCAGCGGAATTGCACGCAACATACATGGATTTTTAATTTAATTTTGTTTTTAATGACCCGCCCCAACCCGCCTCGCAAATAAAGCGACAATTTCTTTACAATTTCTTTAACAGATGGTCCTGTACAGAACCCTGTCTTTCAATCCCACCCGAAAAAAAACAAAACAAACACCTTTGTGTGGAAAGTGGGAAAACAGTGAAGGAGAGACTCGATCTCAAAGGGAGAGAGAGAGATGTCCGACGAGCACGTACGTTTGGCCCTGTGGCGTAGAGCTGCCCGACTTTCTCACACGTCCATTAATAGGAGCTCATGTTAGAGGTCCAGGAGATGGTCACGGACGCTCCAGTGTGCAGGATGTCGAGGTAGGGTTAAAGGTGAAGCGCTGAAATGGACCAAATGATTAGGAGCGAATGATCACGAAGCGTCTTCTAACCGAGAGACAAGAGCCGAAACGTAAATGGCACGTATGTAATTACAGATCGATATGAAGACGTGATTGTGTGTGTGTGTGTGTGTGGTGTTAGCATGCATAAAGTATACGCAGTCTTTGTCTGTCTGTGTGTGTCTAGGAATGTGCTTTTATTGTTTGTATGTGTGTGTGTGTGTGTGTGGCTGTCAGGTTGGATTGAAGACGTGCTGATTCACGAAGGAAGTGTGTCATCTATATGCTGGACTCTAGACTGCTTGGCTCCATTTAATACATTACCGCCAGGCTCTGCCCTCTTACAGTAATATTGGCCTCGTGTAGCCGCAGTCTCACACACACACACACACACACACACACACACTTTCTCCTCGTACAGCCGCTAAGTGCTTAAAGGGTGATGACTCTCACACAAGGTTATGCTGAAGTAAATAGTTCAACACGGTGCTTACAGCAGAGTCTACATTTCAAAGGCAAGATACAGGGAGTGCAGAATTATTAGGCAAATGAGTATTTTGTCCACATCATCCTCTTTATGCATGTTGTCTTACTCCA
>JAQQZS010000010.1:8474558-8488118 GCA_030068045.1 Platyallabes tihoni | reverse complement strand
TCCTCAATTTGTCATGCAGGCGCTTTTCCTGTTATTGTAGCGAGTGGATCGAGGCCTCTTGGACAGAGGCCTTCTGGATATTTGGTACCTTACACTTGACTACAATTATAAATCAATAAAATTTTTCCACACCTGCCTCTGGTTGGAGATCTCGTCGCATGGAGACCACCGGCTACTGCTGAGGATGGCCCTGTATAGTGTACTTGGGATGCAATAATGGTTCCACTCAGTGACCATGAAGATGGCCTTGCACAGGGATAATGTGGGCAGTTTTTTTGTAATAGCTAAAAGTATTCTACCGTTACTAAAAAAAAAAAAAAAACAGTTTTGTACCTGACTCTTTATTTAAAAAATTGGCTTTATATTAAATTGAACACCTGTACCAACTTTCAATCTTACAGCACTCAAGTATAGCAGGGATTGATTTATGATCATACTATTTGATATTACCTCAATGAGGATGGGTTCCCTGTTGAGTCGGGTTTCTCTCAAGGTTTCTTCCTCTTGTAATCTCAGGGAGCTTTTCCTTTCTACCGTCTCCTTGGCTTGTTTCATAATTGAATTGAATTGAATTTCCTGAGAGTAGCTTCTCCCACCCAAGCTGTGGATCTCTTAAGATTCTTTAAACTTGGCCTTGTTGTTGCATTTCTGATTAGTGCCCTCCTCACCCAGGCGCTAACTTTTGAAGAGTGGCTTCCTCATAGCCATTTTCTTATTACTTAATGGTGTTCTGGAGGATGTCCATAGGATTCAATATTTTTTATAACAAAACTCTGAACTTCGTTCCAGGTGAGAGACTCCCAAGAGATTTCATAAAACCTATTTAGGTATGACTAAATAAAATAATAAAAATGCCAACGTGTATCTACATGGTGCTGCTGTTACATGATTAGCTGAGCACATGGCTCTGCGGATGTACTGATGTTCCTAATAAAATATGGTGAGGCGATATTCCGGATCTTGGGAAAAGCCAACGCATATGACTATGATAATCCATCAGGTGTCCACCAGAGATTCTCATTTTGCCACAGATCAGGTTTACTGTATATATAAAGGTGCTGAGATACATAATGAAAATAATTTCAATGTACTGGAGAGTACAATATAACAGTTATGACAAATAATTAGTTCTTCTTAAAAAGACGAGAAATACCGACTGACTTGTGTTTAAGCCTCATTAATGAAGTAAATTAGAAACCTGTTAAAATAAGCATATTAACATAATGAAGTACTATGAAGTGGTTCATTATATTTAATCCCAACATGTCTAAAATTATTACATACTTTCTTTATTGTAGTTACTGGTCAGGCACAGCATAGAGCATGTGATTGACTTATTCTACCACTAGATGGCCCTAGATCTCCATCCATGGACCTTTCTTGAGCTTTAGGCAACACAAGAACAGGTTGGCTTGTACAGTGTGTTACAGAATGTATTTGACAATGAATGTTGTCTCATAATTAATCACATACCAGCACATATAACTTGTATAAATATGTATTTGAATTTTTATGAATACAGTTTGGACCTTTGACCAAAGCCTGATGTTTAGATAGCAGGCTTTTTAGATTAACAGCATGCATTTAATAGCATTAATACTGTAGCACACGAGTGCAAGTATTCAGTTATACTCTACATACTAATTGTGGACTACTGAGACAAGTATTCTACCATTGCATGCATGCATACCAATAATAAATGTGCATACTTGCAAGCCTTAAAATTCCCACAAGGGTCTTTACAAGTACTTCAATAGTTACACATTCAGCATAATAATATCCCGGTATCTGTAGCTGCATGTACATGAATCCTGGATCTGTGTAAATACTATTGTTCCTGAAAAAGCACAACCAGATCTACTCATCGTCTATACCGCTTTATCCTGTAGTCAGGGTCGCGGGGGGACTGGAGTCTATCCCAGGAGACTTAAGGCACGAGGCATAATCCAGCACAGGGCACATACACTACATGCAATTTGGGAACGCCAATTAGCCTAATCTTCTGGTCTTTGGACTGCGGGAGGAAACCCACCAAGCACGGGGAGAACATGCAAACTCTATGCACACAGAGACGGGAATCGAACTTGGACCCTGGAGGTGCAAGGCAACCCACTACACCAAAAGAAATCCTAACAGCCAATAATGCATGCACATTTCTAACACTAAAATGTGTTAGAATACGGGAATGTTAGTAAGCGGTATAGGCGATGAATGAGTGAGTGAGAGTATGTTGTTAGTGTGCTACTCCGCACACTGTGAAAGGATGCTGATAGTGTCAGTGTGTATTGTATACTTTTAAACCTGCATATTATCACACTTTCATACTTGTCCACTATCATCCTTACATAGTAGCGCATTAACTTGCTGTATAGGGTGTGAGTTTACTAGAGTCCAGTACAGAGAGTTATGTACTGTATGAAGTCGATAAAAATGGTGGCAGCATATAGTATATATACGTTAGCATGCAATTACGCTAGAATCCATATCTGACTCAATGGTAGTGTACTCAAATAAGTACTCAAATAAGCAAAAAAAGCAGAAAACTTACAAATACAAATAGGATAGTATGGAATTATGTATCTGTGTATATGCCATACTTTTAGGCTAGCATCCTCCTTCCATATTAACCCACTTAACTTAATAACTAGCATGTGAATGCATATGGTCAAATTAGCCTTTTATACTAACATGCACATCTTTACATGTGGAGCTGTGCAAAAAACAGTATGCTAGTGTACAAGAATGAAATAGTTTTGTGTCTGCACTCATTAAAAAAAAAACAGTGTGAACTAAACACCTCACTGAAAAACCTGACAGTTATATTAAAAAAATCTTAGTATGCAAATGTGTACACATCTCTGTGTGCTAGAATTACTAATACGTTAGTGAGCTATTGTGCAAATTTGCAAATATTCCCGGGAGGAGTGCTAGAGTATGCGTAAGTGTGCTATTAATCAAGTACACTGCATTTCCAGCTGTAGCAGCTTTATCTACAGAACATACCATGCACTGAATGTCTCCTCATGACCGAGTGCAAACATACACAGATCTTAGAATCATTATTATTTATCTGCACTTTACTACATTCAACAATATGTTTAAATAGATATAAATCCAACGTTATATTTACATGTCTTCAGCTGTAATGAGATGTACTGTAGCTTTAAATTATTACTATTGATCCCAAAGTTGCACATACATTATACCATTCGAGTCAAACCGGGACTTTTGATTGTGCAGAATAACAGAACACAGTTAAACACAGTAAAAACTCTCTTTATTCCTCCAAATGATCCCCTACTAATGCACTTATCCCAGTGTTTCACTAGTGGTTGGATACCATCAATGTAGAAAGTTATCTCAGTTTTCTCTGAGGCACAGATCGGACTGCTTGCTTCATATCAGAAACCCTGGCCTCCCAGGAACTCCTTTAATGACCCAAGCATGTGGCTATGACTTGGAGCGAGGTCAGGACTGTACAAGGATGTGGCAAAAACCAACCGTGATCATCATACAGATTGTTTAAAAACACATTTGCACCATTCAAATGTTTTAGAAGGCTCATCACTGGACTTACGTTTTCGCCTGAAGGTAAACCTGTGCCAGAAATAAAACAAACACTGTGGTGAGTAGAAGTGAAGTTACAGTATGAGCAGTTTTGACAGCGTACTACACTGTGGGCACGTCTTAAATCGACCGCTGGACAGATTTTAATGAAACTTTTGCAGTACTTAGATATCTGCCTATAGTTTAACCTGCACCATAAGTGAAGTCAAAATGTTGAGTAAAAGCGATGTTATGAACCTGATTTAATAATCGACTTTACAATAAGCTACTAATAACCTACTTGTTCTATAGATATTAAACGTCTTCTGTTAATATCAATCACTTTTTTTTACGCATTCATTAACAAGAAATATCATCATAAGTCCCGGTTTGACTTGAACATCCCTCATAGTTGCATTGCTTCACACTTTTAGGTTCTTATAAAAGAGTTCTTATAGTTATGTCTTAGATGGATATCAATTCAGCAGATTTAGCTTTAGCGATTCACTCGCACAGGAACAACTGAATACATACTGTAACATAACATGCTTGAATACTTTAATGCCTTTCATATTAAAGTAAACTTCTATACTAGTAGAGGTAAGAAACATTACAGAGATGATGAAATTGATAATGAAAACAGCATTTTATGAGGGTCTAAAAACACTAGGAGAGTGTGGGTTAGAACACCGCAGTAGAACATGCTGTATCATGCTAGCAACCTTAGCACATTAGCATTCTTAACTACACAATGCTTACATTCAGTAAACATGGCAATGTTATAATTGACCCTGACCTGTCTACACTTAACAGACACGCGTGTGTGTGTGTGTGTGTGTGTGTTTGCTGAGGTAACACCCTGTCCGCTCTGCGCTAGTTATCTATTAGACACATATGGAAAATGCCTGTCCACGATTGTGTCTGTAGGCTACATTACATGCCTGGATAACAATCTATCGATTTTCCCAAGCTGTTGTCTGGAACAGGTCCAACTGGATGAACATTTATTGATCGGATGGCAGGGAGGTAAAATGCACCAAATGGGGCTTTGCCATTAGGAACTAGTGTAGAGATTTGTCCATCAACAAATCTATACATTTGCAATCTCACTGATTTATTGTTAAGTAGGTAAAGTGCTAAAAAAATATCACCTTTAATCACATCCACAATCCAAATCAAGTGTCTCGTCGAGCCAGTAATGTCTGCCGGCAGGTCACAGAGTGCACAATGCTCATCTTTATATAAAAACAAAAATCTGTATATATATATATATATATATATATATACTATACTGTATATGCACTCTCCATCCGTTTTATTAGGAACACCAGTAAACCTGTTCTTTTATGCAGCCAAGGTTTAAAACTTTAGTTAATGTTCACATCAAACTGTATGATCTACAGTATATAAATAAAAGAAAGGTTTTGTCTGTACATCGGTCAGAATATGCACTTGATATCTTGATGAGATCTTTACGTTTTTATACATTGGAGGACCAGAAACCACTCTCTCATTAACTCATCGTCTCATTGTTTATTCGGGGTCGCGGGGGGCCTGGAGTCTATCCCAGGAGACTTAGGGCACGAGGCGGGGTACACCCTGGACAGTGTAGCAATCCATCGCAGCAATCCATACACACTCACTCACACACTCATTCACACACTACGGGCAATTTGGGAACACCAATTAGCCTAATCTGCATATCTTTGGACTGTAGGAGGAAACCGGAGTACCCGGACGGAACCCACCAAGCACGGGGAGAACATGCAAACTCCATGCACACAGAGACGGGAATCAAAACTGTCCAGGAATCGAACCTAGACTCTAGAGGTGCCTAGACTCTAATCTTTACGCCACCATGCAGCCTGTGATATTTCTATTTTTCTAAGTACAAATTACATTGCCAGCAATAACCCAAGTGAAAAGTAAAATCTTTTTATATTTACTGAGTTGGGAAATTCCTAATAATTGACATTTCCCCCAGCATTTGCTCAAGATGTCATGAACATCACACCTTGTGTGGACAACACGCAGCCACTCCTCACACTGCTTAAATGTTTTGGCAGCCCAGGCGCATCACAGTCCGATACTCTATTCAATTCAATTAAATTACATTTTATTTATATAATGCATTTTTTTAAAAGCAGTTTTAAAAAAAAACAAAAATTTGTGAAATGAGTATGAAATGTGCGAGGAAATGTGTATGAATCAAAATGATCAGATAGTCCCTGATGAGCAAGCTGAGAGCAACAGTGGCAATAAAAATCTCCCTGAGATGGCAATAGAAAAAAACCTTGAGAGGAACAAGACTCAACAGGGAACACATCCTCATTTGGGTCATAACAGATCCGGGATTTCTTTCACTCGTCACCGTAGAGGTTCTGCAGTCTGATCTGGGGTTTCAGTAACTACTGTATGAGCTCGGCCCAGCATGTCAGCTTTAGCCATAGACGAGGCTCCCTATTGTTACAGTCCTGAGGAATCCCTGTAACAAGTTGATGATAATGCTGCCCACTGGTACTTGGGCAATCATCGCGAACACTGCCCACCTACAGTACCTGCCAAACAAACTGAATTTCTGCTTTATACAGTATACAGTGTATAGATTAGCCACAAGTTTTACTGAGCATCCTGCAGCACCTCCCACAGTTCTTCTGTGGACTTTGACTGTTGCACCTGCTTCATTTTTTGCATGCAAAACCCAGTTCATTTTGTGGTTGAATACTGTTGTTAGTCTAGGGGTCACCACAGCGGACATGCAACTTGGCACAGGTTTTTACGCCAGATGCCCTTCCTGACACAACCCCCCCAGTTTATCCTGTTGGGACCGGCACTGCATCCAGTGGCTAGGTTATGGGCATTTGGTGGGAATTGAACCTGGGCCTTCAGCATGTCAGACGAGAAACCTAACTCTGAGCCATTTCACATCTGAATTTTTTAACTAACTTAACATTAGTTCTAAATAAAATGTTTGTGCTAAAAATCACAGGGTGCCTAAGACTTTTGCACGGTAATGTAAATGCTTGGCTAATCTACTTATTGTTTCTCAGGAGAGCCACATGACATGACTGAGTCTAGAATCAGGATTAGAAAGAAATTTCTTACTGATATCTTTCTGCATTCATGCCATTTTCAGCTGTTATCTCCGCTTCCACAATAAATATAAAATAATCCGTTTTATATCACTCATTAAGAGCAAATCATCTGATGTGAATGCCTGAAATTAAATCTTACATTCATGTATTTTTTATCTTTGGTGAACAGAACCCGGTTTGGGAGAAAGCCAGACTCCCGTATGTCATAAGAGAAGCATTAATGCTAACGGTTACATCATGCTGCTCAGCCCTGAGAGAACAGGACAAAAGGATTTAGCTGTGCAGCTAAATCCCCACAGCACTCTGGGAAATTTCTTGGTGTTTCGAGAGAGACAGAGCAATGAGGTGAGAGAAAAATGAATAAAAGGAGCGAGTTAAAAGGAGAGAGCGAGGAGAGATGAAGAGTGGGATGGCGTAGGGGATAAAGCAGCTTATGTCTGATTAGATGGAGTGAAATGTACTCTAAACATCATCCTTTTTTGGGGAGAGATGTGTCTGTGTATGTGTGTGTGTGTGTGTGGATTAGGATGGGAAAAGGAAGACCATTTTAATGGTACCCAGAATAAGGCGGCAGAACTAATCTAATTACAAATACAAATTTTATGTGTGGATTTACAAATTCAATCCACTGGGTGATTGTATTTCCTACGTTACAATCAATTTCATAGTTTTTATATTTAATTTCCTGAGGCACATTCCCACTTCATTAAACGTGCCTTAATTAAGGTCTGCTCTTGTACCTCTTCATCAAACAGGGTTAAAATTAGATACAAAAAGGAAGGAAAGTGAATGCATTTTTCTTAAAATAGGCCATGACGGAAATAACGCATGATGGAAATTTGGATTTATCTTCGGGCATCATAAGGCATTTAAGGGTGGTGGGAGTTATGTCATGACATTTCGATGGAAGTATATGGAAAAACAAGAAGTGAATAATACTGAGGAGATGCACAATATAGTGCACAGTGATATTTATAAAAAAAAAAAAGGTGAGGACATTTTTCTTCTGGATTTTTCATTTTTCTTAATTTTTCTTCCCAATTTCTCTCCCAGTCACCTGCCAATTTACACCCACCAGCCAACTCTCCACTATCCTCAGAGACACATGAAGCCAGCCGACAGCATTATTTCTCTCTGTTGCTCATGTTGCATCACTGGGCAGTGTAACCCACATAGAGAAAAGCACTATCTGCCCTCTTCTACATACACACATAATATGGTCACAGAGCACAATGACTGGCTGGTGTTACTGTGATTGACAGAGCAGTAAGAGGATCTCATCTCTCCTACCTTGAGAGAGCAGCCAATTTTGTTCCTTTGGCTTTTTTTCTGTTCCTGATCTTGCACCTCTATAGGGTCTGGGTTTGATTCCCGCCTTGGGGTGTGTACATTTTCTTCCCCCGTGCTGGGTGGGTTTTCTCTGGGTACTCCGGTTTCCTCCCACAGTCCAGAGACTTGCACATTAGGCTAATTGGCGTTCCCAAATTGTCCGTAATGTGTGAATGTTGACTGGTGGTCGTACCATGGTCGTAAAAATAGGAATAAATACAATGGTCACTATTGGTCTCCACAGTCTCTAGTTGGACTAAGGAGTTTCCTAGATGGTTGGATGGACTGCACAATGTTCACATATAATTTCCAGCTCAGATTTTATTAGCTGTACAGTACATATAGTACCAGTCAAAAGTTTGAGTGGACACACCTTCAAAGTCAATGTTTTTGGTTTATTGATTTATTTTCTACATTCTAGAACAATATTGGAGATTTCAAAACTATGAAACAGCACATATGAAGTAAGGTAATTAAGTATCAGTCATGTGTTATTTTAAGACATGGAATATTTCGTACCAGAACAGTATCGTCAAGTGCATTTGCAAAACCCATCAAGCACCATGATGAAACTGGCTCTAATGAAGACCTTCCCAAAACTTACATCTGCTGCAGAGAAGTTCATTTAGAGTTACCATCCTCAGAAATCACCAATTAACAAACAGCATCTCAGATTAGAGGCGTTATGAAGCTTTACAGAGCATAAGTAGCAGATACATCCCAATATCAACTGTTCAAAGGAGGTTACTGCATATGTTGGACGCCTTTAGCATTGTTTTACAATGAAGATAAAAAATAAAAATCAGAAAAGACCATGGAATTAGAAGACGTGTCCAAACTTTTGCCTGGTAGTGTGTGTACTGTATATATTTGATAACTTAACAGTAGATTTAGCACAGTATTTAACATGTTCAAAGCTTGAAGTCATCAGAGAAGTCACTACTCCAAGGCTGCACAGGTATACTGTACTTACATTTGAATCTTTCCGAATCAGCACTAAAGTTGAAACGGAACCAAATTACAGTCTCATATTTCTCTGTACGGAAGGCAGGGAAAAAAATAACCCAGCCAGTTATATATCCACATATCAGCACTCTACAGAGAATGATATAAAAAAATAGATTATAAGTGAACAAACTTATGCATAACAAAATTTTCTCCCACAATGTCCCTTGGATAAGAAGAGAGAAAGCGGGGACTGAAGATGAAATGAAAAAAAAAAAAAAAGGCTAAATCTTTTCCACACAGCATGAGACATATTGCAGCGTATTACAGCGATCGAGCAGCACTGTGGCACATTTCTCCTACACTGTCCAGTCGTTTATACCCCTCCGGCACATATTTATGAATGTCCCCAACCTCTCAAAATCAGCACAGACATTAAAAGGTACTTTATTTGCCTGCTCATACAGTATCTGGCAGTCTTTACAAAAAAGTACATTTATATATACATACATACTGTATGAGCTCCTAACACATAAAATGTTCATTTTAGTTACATTTTAGTAACTCATCGAGGGACTGGAATATCTAGATCACGCATCTGCCAACCCCCGATATTTCCTCTCCATTAATGTCCTATACAAAAAGATGCATTTAGCGATAACCTAGTCCTCTTATGCCATGAGTGGGTTCATGTGGAACACTCACACCAGATTTACTCCTGATTTAGTAACATCCCTGGATGTGTCACCAGTCCATCACAGTCCATACACCACACACAATCACACACACATACACACACATATGCATACAGTAGGCACACACTCTTTCATGCCGAGGCGCACTTTAGCAGAGCGCATCCACCTCCAGTTGTTCTTTCGGAAGGTACAGTACAATGAGGAAACCCACATGGACAGGTTTAAATACAACACACATCACGCTCCCACACTGTATACAGTTAAGTGCAAAATTTCTGCAAACACAATTTCTATATCACAATAAAAATGTCGATATCTTCTGATGTTTATGCTCAAGTTTATTCAAATCCCCCAACCCAGACCAACTGTCGGATCAACTGTTTGACCGCAAAATGAGATAAATCCATTTTGAGAAAATTAAGCAATGTATGGTACACTGATATGAAGAATATTTTGTGCATCTTTCTTTTGAGATACAAGGGTCTTAAAAAGCACAAATGCCAAAATATTTGGACAAAAATAAGTTTTTTTGTCCAAATTTTTTTTTCTTTTAAAAAGCTACATATAAGTCCACCTTCCACAGTTTTGGCACAATGGATAAAGCAGCTAGCAGTTGTGTTTGTTGTTACTTAAATAGAAATTTAGTATCAATGACAAATTGGTTGAGTTTTAATAATAAAAAATATATATATAGCAAATGCATATTTGATTGTGATTTTGCAGTGCGTCAAACAGAAAATAGGAAAAAACGTTTTAATTACAATGACATTATAAAAAATATCAATACATCAGTTTGCAGCATCATCATAAACTGTGATGGTTGTGCGGTCCCTGTGTGATTGCCTGGTGACAACACCCTATTATACTACAGGTATGCACTGTTTAACCAACAGCTTCTCACACACAGCACTTGTGTTTCATGTCTCTTCAAATCGCTTGTGAATATTTTTGTGATTATATACAGTAGAAGTATGTAACATGGTGTTTGAACAACATCTACAGTAAATTGCGTAATGTTCTGTAATCTAACAGAACGTATTGTGGATACAGGATTAAATGATGCACTTGTTTCATTTATTACTGCTGGAGTGACCGCAACGGCAGCAACAGAGTGTACTGTAAATGATTTTTTCTTGGCGTAAACATTCCCCGAAAACCATTTAAATGCATTTAAAGCGCTCTCTGTAGCCACTGTGTTGCACAGGAAGTATCTTTGCTTCACTGACAGAAAGATGCAATGCAATTGGCCTCGTCACAACGTGAATTCTTTAGCTTGAAAGTCAGGGGCTTTGCCTTGTCCTGCTTTGTTCGAAATATGGAAGTTTAAAACTTTTAAAAGTAAAAGTCTCAAAATGGTTTTTATCTCATTTTGCTGTCAAACTGTTCATAATCAAGAGGAAAGCATGGACAGAATGAGTGTCACGAACTGTTGGTGTTGGACTGTGGGCATGGTGTTGAGGCATAGACGCAGAGGGGATGAGGTGAAACAAACAAAGTCTTTAATAACAAAAACCAAACAAAACATGAACAAAGGAAGTTGGCTTTACTTGGAGCGTGCTATAAACAGAACTCATAAAACACTTAAACATACACAGACTAGGGATTACACAATCTAATACAATACAGACATGGGATACAAACCGGACGAGACAAGACACACTAAACAGACTAGAGGACTAAACACAAGGGACTATACATGCAGGGGATAAACACACAGAAGACAGACTTGGCTAGGCCTACTAGCTGTTCTGCACATTAGCTGCTAAGCTAGCTAGTAGTTAATCAGACTAATGGCTAAACAGGCTAGTAGCCTGAGACCCAAGGGGTGAACAGACAAGGGTTAGATTGCTGCCGAAGCCAGGCGCCGGATGCAGCAGCGGCCTGCACCCGAAGCTGGGTGGCGGAGGCAGCAATGGCTCGTCCTCGGGGCTGAGCGGCGGTCGAGCCACGACGTCGTCAGGTGGCGGAGGCAGCACTGGATCGAAGCCGTAGGCCGGGCGGCGGATCTTACTCTTTGAGGCTGCGGTGGCCCAGATGTTACAGTTTGTGCTAGGGTATCAATCCCTGCTATGTCCCTGGGATGCCACTCCCACCGATGTGCCCATGGTGGACCAGTGGTTCAAAAAAGCGGAGAAAGTATGGGAGGATGCACACACCAAGATCTCTCAAGCAGTGCAGCGATTCAAAAAACACACCGATAGACGACGAAGGGAAAGTCATCTGATCCAGGTAGGCGATCGGGTATGGCTCTCGACACGGGACCTCCACCTTAACCTCCCGTGCAGAAAACTCTCCCCCAGGTTCATTGGCCCTTTCCGTATCATGGCACAGAAAAACCCAGTATCCTTTAGATTAAAACTCCCCACACACTTACGTATTCATCCTGTCTTCCACATCTCTCTTCTCAGGCCGGTGGTCCGGGGTCCATTAGACGAAGGAGCAGCGGACCCTTCACTCCCAGGGGCTATGGAAATAGAGGGCGCCCCAGCGTTTCGGGTCAAAGAGCTGCTGGACTCACGGAGGAGAGCGGGGGCTCTGCAATATCTAGTTGAGTGGGAGGGCTACGGCCCGGAGGAACGGATCCCGGCACGAGACAGCCTAAGTCAAGAGCTCATCACAGAGTTCCACAGGGCACGGCCGGATCGCCCAGCGCCTCGTCCACCGGGCCGCCCTGCCCGCCAGCAAAACCATCACTCAGGTGTGTCCTCGCTCCCTCCAACAGCACGAAGGGGGCACCCTCGCCTTCCTCCGGAAGCCGGTTCTGGAGGGGGGGGTTACTGTAACATCTGAGCCACCGCAGCCTCAGAGAGTAAGATCCGGCTCCCCGGACTACTGAGTTGTCGCTTTGTCTCCCCCTGGTGTGTCTGCGTGCGTATGTCTCCCACTGTCATCACGTAATGGGAATTACCTGTGTATCCTTTTGTGTCTCCCTACTTAAACCAGCCGACCCCGTAGTCACCTGTCCGTCCACCGTCGTGTTTTGTCTTTGTTTCACACACAAGATATCACCTAAGATAAAAAGGTCTGTTTACATGTTCCTCAGGAGTGAACACCCTGAGGAGTCGAGAGTCTGAACACGGGAACACTGCTGAGAGAGAGAGAGAGAGAGAGAGAGACTCCCACGTCTTGCTTTTGTTCCATTTTGGAATTATTTTTGAGTTTGTGTGAACACTTAATAAAGAGTTGAGTTCAAAGCCTGCACCTGCGTTCGCCCTTTGAATACAGGTCATGACAATGAGTGCTTCTTTATTGTAGATGAGTCAACAGGCTAATGTTGTGGTGGCAAGATGCTAGCTTGCTAACGTTTTCAGTTCGAATATATATATTTATAGTATAATATAGTATGGCTTGTTCGCCACAGTGGACTATCCGAGCCACACAGGTTTTATGCCAGATGCCCTGCTTAATGCAATTTTATCCGGGCTTGGGACCAGTGGCTGGGGTTTTGGGGCGCTGTGCTGGAATTAAACCCGGGCCTTCCGCGACCTGCCACTGAGCCACCAATGCTCTATTTATAGTATAGTGTAGAATTTATAGTATTCCTATTCTTATTTAATCCTTTGTGCATTGTCCCAGACCAAAGATACTGTAGGTATGAACTATTCATGATCAGAGCTTCATTGTGATTTTCTGAAACAGGTTATGTCAGTTGTACATCACAAGGGGCATGCCTGGTGCAGAACTATTTATAGATAATAAAGTGTCTTTTTTAAATATCTATTTTTAAACAAATCATGCCCCCTGGTGGTCTACTATACTCACTCACTTATCATTTCCGCTTAATCCTGTGTCTACTATACTAATGTGACTATTAATGTGACTTACAGGTACAGCAAGAAAAAAAGTCAAAATCAGCAAAAAGATGTCTAGAACTTCATTCATTCATTCATTCATCTTCTATACCGCTTTATCCTGTATTCAGGGTCACGGGGGGCCTGGAGCCTATCCCA